>CM032233.1:110570000-110920000 GCA_019009955.1 Riptortus pedestris | reverse complement strand
GTGGTATTGTATTACCAGTATGCAGATCTCTCTATTGTAAAACTTCACATGGGAAATCTGCTTAGTTTATGCATCACCTGCGTGACGGACTTTGTTATGGGTAAAGGAGGAATCGCATCGAAAAATTCACCGATATAAACTAGTTTTAGAAATTGATTTTCTACAAGAATCGCCATAAAAAGTAGGACATTCCATTGGAAATTCCAAAGTTGTGGTCGCTGGAAGAGTACTGGAGAAGGTTACAAGGTTGAATACAGACTAAAAAGACTCTTCAGAGGTCACAATTATGGCACCATTTTAAGGGGGTGGCACGGGAACTTGGGACAATCTGTGTGTTTATATATATACACACATATATTTGCCCATAATAAATATAAAGATTGGAAGGGACCTCATTTTCGTCATCTCCTGGGCAGGATCAATGGACATTTGAAGAAATTTATCGAGAATCGCGTCATGAATACAATCTCAATATCTGATTTCCCTTAAAGGAAATCTGCTAAAATACGCAAGAAAGTTGGTCATATAAAATTGTTCGATACAACTCATAATAACGGAGGCATGTGGATTTTTTTTTATCCGCTCCCTACAGCCCCGATTTAAGCCAATAACGAATTTCATATTTGGTTTTTGCATGAATGTGGAGTTAGCTAACGACCTAAAACAAATTTCGAAAATCACGTCATGAACACAACGTCAATAGCTGATCTCCCTCATGGGAAATCTGTAAAACATCAAATACCACCCTAACAGTTAAAATAAGAAAATTTATACACACATAAATATGTATATAGTCAACACAAGTGGAGTAATGAAAAAAAAAAAATTGAGTTAGGAATCTGGTGAAATGTAATTACCTCCGTTAGTATCTGTTACATCGAAAAATTGTTAAAATGTTTGTTAATAAAATTGTTTTCTACACAGTTTTTTGGGACCTGAAAATTAAAGAAGCTATTTGTAATTGAAACTAGTCAAAATGAATTGAGGGAGGGTCAAAGAGGATAATTCTGTTTAAATCTTAAAACTGAAAACTTATTTTACAATACTCCACTTATTTCGTAAAAGAAAGTATTAATATACTAAATCCCAAATAAAATTAAAGAAACTGCAATTCTGTACAATTTATGAATAAAGAGAACTTTTACTTTGAAAAGAAAGTCAATGATCTTTTTAGTATTAAAAAGGAAATCTATTTGGTAATAAAATGGCAGGACAAAGCCGCCCCCTAGCAGCAGTGACACCAAATAAAATTAAATAAACTGCAATAATTCTGTACAATTTATGAATAAAGAGAACTTTTACTTTGAAAAAAAAGTCAATGATTTTTTAGTATTAAAAAGGAAATCTTTTTAGTAATAAAAAGGAAGGACAAAGGCACCCCCTAGCAGTAGTGACACCAAGTTACATACTAATATTTACACCTTATAGCTAATGAATAATGTGGAAGTCACGGGGTAATAGACTACTGGAGGCATCGGCCCTTCCCACCAGCCCCTCCTTGCCTCCCTCTATATATACCTCTCCTACTCACCTTCCAGCACAGCGAGAGTTAACATTTTAAGAATAGTTTCATCATAACATTAAACGAACTGGGGGGTGGGTGACGGCTGTCAATATAAATTATACTTAGGGGGTATCATTTATATAGACTAATTATTATTATTATATTATAGTTGAGGGTAAGTGAAATTCCACCTATACATACTACTTTATTTTGTGATACAATAATAAAATGAGATCCGTTCAAAATTAGATACATTTATTTGCCTGTGAAAGATCAAGTTCGCCAATGGCTGGGGGAGAGGGGGTTTAGAGGAGAGGATTTTCGAAATATCTCCTTTATTTTGCGTCGGATCGAAAAATTGTATAGAAACAATCGTATTGCAAATGTGATGTTCTATAAATATTGTAATAAACATTTATTCTGTATCTTGAATATTAACCGAGACAATTGCATTTTTTACTTGTCGGCCCTCAGTAAACCCCCACTCCTACTTAAGTCATAATAACAATAAGCTGTTATATTATGAATCACTTTCTTTAAAGTCCAAATACCATATATTGTTCTCATTGAACTCTTAACTTTTGAAATAAATGCAAATACGTAAACATTTAAAAGTTTGGAATTCTGTAGAGGAAACCGCTTTCATTCTTTCATTGCATTAGACCACCCCTACTAGACCCATTCAACTTAAATATTTACTCAGGCAAAATACATTAATAAAATAAAAACAACATTTATAAAGTATTCATACAGAATAATTACGTCTGAAGTCATACCGACGCCTAAAAAATTACTATAATTATTTAAAAGTTCTTTTATCTAGTAAAATAAATATTTTTACTCGCAATCACATATTTAGAATATACAATTTTCCCCACTTAAGTAACCTTTTAATGGTACATTTATTATAAGTACCTATTTCCTGCAACTGCCTAATATTTTTGTGCTTGGATTAGGAAGCAATTTTATAAATTGGTGAACTCCTCAGGATGTTAATTATCTATCTTAACAAAGACATCTACAACAGGGTATGGGAGAAAGAACTCCCCTATCAGAAAAGATAATAAAAACGAAACCATTTATGATAGGACATATTTTTTATTACTTAACTAAAAGCTCACATAATGCCGCTTAAGACAATGCAATATCAACGTGTTTTAAACAAAATGTCACTGAAATGGCGATCTCCACTGTTGACGCATAGGTTGAGCCGTTCTCGGTAGTTGACCATTACTCTGCGGGTCATGTCTGTTGCTGCAACTTTTTGCACTATCATTTCCTTGAGGGCGATGCTAGTTATTTTATCTGGAACAGGATCCCGTAAATCGAGCGCGAAGTGAATGCGGAAGGCGAGTTCAGTATTTATTGGAGATCCGTCATTTTTAATAAACTGCTCCACTGCAAAAACACGATGTTCACCGGACCAAGCAATGGCACACACTGAAATCGACATGTAAACAGCTGCTCAAAGATATGCCCCCCACTCCTCTACTCTGCTACTACCCTCCCCATTGCCTCTCAAATCAGCCAGTTCTTTTTGCCGCGCCCTGTAGTATTGTTTGAAATAAAGAAAGTTCAAGGAAAAGTGCTATTAGCTTCAGATTGCTTCAGTAGCTCTACCAAAAATTTTTAATGCCAAAATTGTGAAAGAGCCATCTCTTAGTAGTCTTCACCAGCTGTCAAACGGGCTCCCATTAACCATTTTGTCATTTATAAATTTTGGAAGTGTTATTTTAAAAAATAAATTGATTTTCTTTTAATTATGATTTAATAATCGTCTTTAATTAACCCATTTAACTCATTTAGAGTGACCTCCCGATAATCGAAAAGTACCATTTAGTCGGTATGACCTGGTGCATACCCGAAAGTATAAGGGGGTGACTAAATGGTAATTTTTGATTATCGGGAGGTCACTCATTTAAAAACAATTATTAAATCATAATTAAAAGAAAATCAATTTATTCTTTAAAATAGCACTTCCAAAATTTATAAATGACAAAATGGTTAATGGGAGCCCACTCATTATTTACAGATATATTATTTACTGGTTCAAAACCGCTTATCGCTATTATATAGTGGTAGTGCATTAATTAGTTCATTGATAACATCATCAATAAAAAAAATGAGACCTTCTGATAGGAATCATCAAGCTAACTCTATTTATCCATTAAGTAACTTATGTCTCACTTTAAAATAGTCTTGGCCATCTCGTTACAACAATGTATAACTCTGACCGAAATATGAAAAATACAAAACCTAAAAAAATAGTTTCAAAAGTTTTTAAAATAGTAATAATTTTTAAATGAGAGATAAATGATTGATTTTTATTCGACCCCGACGATTCTGGCTGTCTTCTGATAATAAGCTACTTTTTGATCTGTCAGCGAACTCAAATATTTGTCTCTTGAAACCAAATTATTAAATTATAGTATACTTATTATTAATGTTTTTATTTATAAATTTTATTCAGTGATTAGTATCAGTATCTTTACGAGACCGATTAAACCAATTAAGAGTTACTAACGAAATACAAGAGAACTTATCAACACAATGGCATATTCCAAGAGCGAAAGATGATTGTGAACACATCCCACAGTTTGATGGGAACCAAGAAGATTTAATATTTTTTACAAAAACAGTCCAGGAACTATTTGATTCCGTGTGTAAAAATGAAAACCTCTGTCCCACCCAAAATCATGCGCGTCTACTAGCCAAGGTCAAATCGAGGCTCACAGGAAATGCTCACCATTGCCTATTACCAATGACTTCAAGGACATACCTACCTTACTAAAATATTTACAATAATGTTTCAATGAGTCTCGAATATTGGACCTAATAAAAATTGGGCCATTCGTTAGGGAACATCCTATGCAGTTTATAAACAGTACCACCCTCCATAAAGATCTTAATATCCCATTTGTAAAGGATCTAATTCCCTTTAGATTCAGAAAATTCTACAGTAGGCTATCCAATCATCCTAATCCAGAAGTCCTAGCCCTTTCCAGTGCCACTCATCCATATTCCCCTCCACAGTGCATCAAGAGACAATGACCCAGAGTTCTCCTATAGAAGAGTAAAGTGAAGTAATAGCAGTGGCTATTTTCTTATCAAGTGCCATTCCTCCTTAGCTCTTGACTTCCTTGCCAGGCAGGGAGAGGCTGCTCCTCTCATTGTGGTGAAGGGTTGTAGCTTCTGTCTAGAGTGATTAAGGATTATTCTATTGTACATATCACACATTACCATATGCAATTAAATACAGATTGTAATATTCTTAATAAAAAATAAATAAATAAACAGTATCTGTAATCTATTCCAGAGTACACACGGAAGACTCAATAACGGACAAAAACTAAGGACTTCAAAATCCTTTATTACATTAAATCAAACCTACATCCAAATCTATGCGATTTCCTCAGCCATATAAAGACAGAAACATTAGACAACATAAGAAAGACAAAAATGTACATATATATGGCTCCCAATAGCCTCCACCTTTTTTATTTTTTAATTCCGAGTTAAGGAAACTTAATTTTACTTACATATGTGTTTACTAAATCGAAATTATTTTGAAATATTAACTATTTGTAATCGATTATCTTTGTTTAACTATTTTTCTATTATAGCTATCCGAAGTGGTTACATTTCTACAGAATCGTGGTAACTAACAAGGGAAAAGTACGGCCTTTGCCCCTACCGATTTGAACGAAAATTTTTTAGTGTGTAGTACCTGATTAAAAACCAATTCGGTTAAAGCGAGAGAACGCACTTCTCAAGCATTCGTCTAAAGAAAATTGTTAAAGTTTGCCTGATTATCTTGACTTGTTCCCAAGGTATGTATTTCAAGGAGTCACCGTGGCTCATGGGATAGCGCTTTCTTTTTGTAATCTGACATCTGGAGTTCTCACTAACCGGGAGCGATAATTTTTTTCTGGATTTTTTTTTTTTTTTCATTTTTTGCTTCTAGGTTGTTTATTTAATATTAATAAATAAATAAAAAGTTTTTTATTTTTTAGCCTGTCCCATAAATTGAATTGGTATAAGTAAATATTTAATATTACACAAGAAATATATTATTAATTGAAAATATGATTTTTCTATCATCAAATTTTATTGCCGATGATAATGGTGTTCAAGAGCAGAATGTATTTTAATTCTACATGATATTTTGCGATTCTGTTCGATCAAATACGAGCTGTTTTGGAGACACTTGATAAAATGTTTAATTTGATGATAGAAATATACTTCAGTGATCCAAAGCCAAGCATAATGAAAATATAGCTGTATCGTAGGAAACTGTTAAAGAATATTTTTATGTCTAGAGCTAGAAAATTTTAAATATCTTTATTTGTTGTAAAATAAAATAATATCAAATAAATTGGTGGTAAAGATAGATAAAACTGTTTAAAAAGATTAATAAAATATCTGCGTTGTTTTTGATAATTGTTATATACCTACTTACGTTTTCAATGAATAATATTGAATATTTCCTTATACCAATTACATTTTTGACAGAAAGTATTCGAATTTTCTTTAAATATATTGAACACAATAAAAATTTTAAAAAAAACCTTTTATTTATTTATTAATATTAAATAAACAACCTAGAAACAAAAATTGAAAAAAAAAAATCCAGAAAAAAAATAGTCGCTCCCGACGAGTTTGGAACTCGATATTTCCGAATACAAAAGAAAAGTGCTACCCCTGAGCCATGGGGGACTCATTGAAAAATATACCTTGGGAACAACTAACTCAAGCCAGTTAGCAAACTATAACAATTTTTTTTAGACGAACGCTTGAGAAGTGCATTCTCTCGCTTTAACGGAATTGGTTTTTCATCAGGTACTAAACACTAAAAAAGTTTAGTTTAAATCGGTGGGGGGAAAGGTCGTGCACTCCCCTTGTAAGTTATAACCAATGGTGATGAGCTACCACCCCTAGTGTCAATGCAAAGGAGTTTAAGCTCTTTGGAAAAAAATATAACCTCTAACTACAAGAACGCAGGTTTTGTTTGTTTCAGTGTATCAACTATTAGGATGTGTTTGACGTTTCTGTTTAGTTTGACAGAAATTCATACTTCTTAATTTTCGTTTTCGAAGAATTCATTAAGACTATTCATTGTACGATGTGCCTTGAATATATTTTAATGCTCAAGGTAAATATAGGAGTATAATTTCACTTCTCTGGCTGAGTTGATCTTTAATTTGTAGTTTTACTCTTATATAGCATATGTAGCACTTACTGCTTAAGTGTATTCGAAGCTGAGCAAATTAATTCGTCGTTATTGAAAGTGATAAAATCTCAGTACAACTATTTATTTTTATTTTATTTTTGAATTGGGCATAACTTGTTCTAAGTCAGCTTGTATTGAATTATGACAAGCAAGTATAATCCTCCTTCACAGTCTTATTTATAAAGTAGTGATATTTAAATATCATCATAAACATTATTATTATGAAATAAAAGGCAGCTGTAAGGCATATATTTAAATAAGTAAAAAGATCTACTGTTTGGTTTTATTACCCCCTATTTCAGTTTATCCATTTATGAGTGTGCTTATAATTGAGCAGGCTTATTATGTAAGCTGAATCATGGACAATAAAAACATATTACTATTGTTTTTTTTCAACTGTCAGAGGACCAGGATTGTTCTGACAGTATCACATGATCAGTCCATGCAAGAGATATGTTAATCTGGTTAATCATATGTAAACTAAACGTTGTACATTATCACTAGATAATCTTCCTTTAGCACATGAACTACAGTTGTTGACAGGAGCTACACTTTTCACTTTAAAGGTTTCTATTTTCTTATTTCTTTTCAAAAACTCATTAGTTTTGGCTAATAAACAACAATGGTGAACAGCTATTGCCCAGTTAATTCTCCTTGCTGGATTTTGCTCTAGATATTCAGCCATTGTCAAACTAATGTGTTTTATCCCACAGCCATTGTGTTATTTTGTTTTATCTCTTTCTTTTTTTTTGCTTCAATTGTCAATTTTAGTTGAATTACTTTAAAATAAACTTTCCTTCTACATTTTCATAATTAAAAGCTTTATATAATTGTTTCCATATTGACAATTGAACTTTTATGTAACAATCTAAATTTTCGTTAATATTTAAAGGAGTTATTGTTATATGATTTGAGATGACTTTTTAGTTTTAAAAGAAATGAAATTAATTTGGTAAACCTCAGTTTTATGATGTTCAATTTTAATGTATAAAAGGAACTTATTTTTATTTGGTCTCTTTTAGCTGTGCTGCGTTATAAAAAAAAAATCTATTGTTTTGTTAACTTTTTTTGTTGAGTACAATACCTTTTATCTTTGCTCATTTTAGTCTCATCAAACCATATCTTGGTTTCTTTGTAGGGGAAGACATTGCTTCTTTCAATGTATCACCTTGGTTAGGGACATTCATTATATTCTGGTGGTTCATTGCAATAGGGTGGTGACACTTGCTCCACCACTCTCTGTAGGTTTCTAGTAATGTTTTTTTATCTTGCACAGTTTTGAAGGGTTAATTTATTATTATTTTAAATACTTACCTCGAAATAACTTTAGCAGTACTTTTTTTTTACCTTATCTCGGGTAAGACAACTTTTTGTATGGATTTAATATGACCACATATCGGTGAGCTTTGATGGCTTAACATGTGGCTAGCATGAAACTGAGAATGTGAGTGACCTAAACATCCCTATAGTGATTATTATTATTTATTAACTTCCAATTTTTACTACTATGGTTAATTGGGATGGATTATCTACAGGTTACCACCCTAAGGACTAAGGATTTCATTTAATGAGTTCATCACTAAATAAATTCCTATTGCCCTGGTGGGAATCGAACTCTCCACTCTAGATTTACCATGTGAGATTAAGGGCAATGCTTGTAACTCAAATGGTTAACCTGATCTCCTCCCTATAGTGAATATTATTTTTCTTTTTTTTTTAGATATATTTTTCCCTCTTGATCTTTTTTAAACATTAATTGTTTGTTATATGTGAATTTACATACTCAATGACTGGTGCTAATATGCTCAAAGGACATTGGCCACTACGCCCATCTGGATTATTTTTGCAGACAGCAGCAAGGGTTCCCCCAATTGTGAGCCTTGAGATTATATAAGCCCCTCCCTTAGATAATCCAGCTTGATCTCATCACCTATTCAGTGTACTATACGCTTCATTAGTCAGCCACCAGGATCCATAGATTCAACGTGTTTGGATCAAAACATTCTAATCTGCTTTAATAGCACAGAGCAGTTTCATCATGCAAGACCGGAGCTGCATCTGATCGTCTATCTGTACTTCTCTTATCAGTTTCTAACATCACTTTTCGGTCTCTTTTCTCCTATAACTGTATGTATCTTCTGTTATCCTTGTCGGTTATCCTAATCATATATTTCTGTTGGTCTGGTAATCATTTTCTAAATTTATCATTCTGCTGTCATGGAGGCCCTTTTCCTGAAATGGAAACCCACTTGACAGCTAAAATCAAAGCTTTCTTTATTATGTTTACATCTTTTTTTGTTTTAAGGGCGTTTTGTTTCTACACTATAACAAAAATATTGTTTTATTTTGTGAACTAGCCTTACTACCATCAAGAACAGTTTACCTGAACAAAATCACAATATAAACTTTGTACACACACACGCATATATATATATATATATATATATATATATATATATATATATATATATATATATATATATATATATACATACATATTCACATACCCACACAAACTCACAATTACTATGTCACTAATGAACACCTTATCTCTAAAAGCCTTAATTTTCATTTGATCCATACATATAAGATATTTAACCATTTCACTATGTAAAATTAATGGTTATGTTAGGTAATAACTGAAAACTAACCAGGAGGAGAGTTTTTTTAGAGAGACTAAAGTCCAAAATTATCTATATCTCATTTATTAAATCTCCGATCAAGAAAATGTTATATAAACAAAATTATCAACAAAGCAATGAACAAAAAGTATTGTTCAACATATTTTTCTCTTATCCGAGTTATTTGTTTTTTTTTTTTTTTGTTTCAGCCTTCAGCTAACCAGTCCTACTGAACTGATTTTTATTTAAGGTAACTTGTATCACTAAACATCTCATGTCCAGCTCAAATTTCAACTCCTGTTTACATAGACTTCTTATTATGGAAGAATTAGAGAATAGAATTTGATATGATATCAGCATGTCTCTTAAGCACTTGGAAAATCTGCTTAGTGCATGCAGCATCTCCGTGACAGACTTTTTTCTATACTTATTCTAAGCAGCATTTCTTCCACTGCTTGTGCGAACTTTTTAAATTCCTTAGTTAGTGGTAAGTGGGTAGAATTTCAAAATCTGGACAAAAAATAACACATTATTTAAATTAAACATTGAGTTTAAATTTTAACTTTTTTTTGAGAGAGAGAGCTTGTAAGTAAATTGATTTTTGTTTTTATTTCTTTCAGTGATATTAGTGACACTTTCCCAGGTGGGGATATTGCTGACAAAAATGAACTGCAGGAATTTTCTACATACAATAAATAAGGAAATATCCAACTTATGGCCAGTTCAAATTGTTCATCAAATAGTCCTTCCGATAAGGCACAGCGGGGTATATACCCTGAAGTGCCCTTTTCACCATACTCATCCCCTCGATTAGTCCGACGCAGACCACCTTTAAAAGAAAGCCGCAGGGTCAGTATTGATAAGTCTGGCCAGTATCTTCAGCTTAATCAGTATCGACTCACAGATTCTATAGGCCAGGTACATTACACATTGTTTTTCATAATGTTTTATAACAAGTAATTTTCTGAAATATTTTTTAAAAAAAATGTATATATGTGCACATCAAATAACCAGGTCAAAGTTATTGCCTCACGTGAATTGTGAAATTTTATTTATATTTATTTAGAGAATGAAATTTGTCAAAATGTGATATATTGTGCTCTACCACTGCAACAGTAATTCAGTTAGATAATTATTTCAGTCTTCCATAGTTCATACTTCTATTACATTACAGCAGAATGACTGAACATTATTCTATCATACTTTTTTTACAAGTGCTAAAATGATGAAATCCTTATATTTTGGTGGGGAAGTACATATATTTGATTCTATAAATGATAACGAATTCATCCAATATCCATTCCATGCTTCAGACTTAAAAATATATGACTGTAATTTGATGAGAGTAAATTAAGGATTATTTAGTGATTATATGTCTGTATATTTTGACAGGAAACCTTTATTATTATATAGGTTGTAATAATTAGACGATCTAGTTCTTCACAAAATTATTTAGTGCTTAGCGCTTTCTACAACTTCATATCGTTGGCTTCAGAGCAGCTAGAATGTACTGAGCTTAACAGTTTGGATACAAAACTGAACCATGATTGATTATTATTTCAATTCATTTATGAATAGCAGCTATTACAAAAGTAAATTGGCACTTTTTAACTCACAGGTATAACAACAGATTGTCTGCATAATTACTGTACAAGTTACAGGGCATTTGTGTAATGAGATTTAGTTTACAGAATGATTTCGCATGTAGGTTACTTCAATCTTTATATTTTCATTGGAAACAATTTCTATTCCAACCCATCAACATTGAGTATCACAGCTAGTTGCTATAATAAATTAGGTCCTTTATAATATATATGATATAAATATAAATGGAAAGTTTGTATGAAATCCTTTTTAAAAAATGCTTCTAATAAACATTACTCATTTTGATACTTACTTATAGGGTTCATATGGCCTTGTGAAACTAGCTTACAATGCTGAGGACGACACTCATTATGTAAGTATACATTGACTTTCTTTTCTTTTTTTTTTTCTTTTTTTTGATCAAACGGTTTTATTAACGACGAGTCACTAACCACATTCAGAACACCCACTTTATTGTAAGTGCCCTTATTTTTAAATGAATGTCCCATCTTGCACTCACAATCAAGCCCATGCTCTGAATGCGTCATGCTGGTTAAATAGCAATAAATATTAAATAAATATTATGGAGACAATTTGTTTGCACCATTCTATCTGTGTTACACTATCTTCTACCTCAAATATTGTGTATTCAAGTTTTCTATTTTTTATTTTTTTTTTTCAGGCTATGAAAATCTTGTCAAAGAAAAAATTATTTAAAAAAGCTGGTGTGTTTGGTATGTTCATATTTAATTGATGACATTCATTCTATTTTTATTCTATCTTAATATTATTTTGCTTCCTCTAAAGAGTTATTGAAAAGGTTTAAGATATTTTAAAAAAGATTTAAATTATTTTGTCTTTAAAAAATTCCCTTGAACAATTTAGAGAATTCCACTAAAACAAAATTACCCTTTCTACTGTACACCTTCAAATAAACTAAGATTAGGGTTTCTTGAAGCTATCTAATATATATATTACATCATAGAAATGAAAAACTTAAGCACCTTCCTCACCATACAACTTTTTGCCGAATCAGGATCTCCTGTATCGACTTCTGCCAGACAAATCTCTTCACTAGTTCCAAGCTCCGGCTGGTTATTCCTAAAATGGTTCTAGCATTGTGCACATTGTAATTTGTTAAGTGCAGACTAGACTTCCATGAATATCTTTTTTCATACTATATTTCTAACAAACATTTCTGTGGTATCTTATTGCCTACTCATTCTAGTAGCATGTCTGCACATTTTGGACAACCCGGTCAATCAAATCTAGTATCTCTTAATTCCTTACACAGTGTCTATAACTGCAGGTAATCTTTATCATGAGTAGTTCAACAAATTTAGCAGAAATGTTTTTCTCAAATATGTGGAGCGCTTCTTTTCAGATTTTGTTATGATTCAGGTTCAAAGATTAACACTGGATAAAAGAGTTTTATATAGGTTTAATTTTGTAAACTGAGTGATCAAATGGGCCATTAGTGCTAAGAAGCAATGAATACTAGGTGTGTGCATATTGACTTACAAGATAGGCTATGTAGGTGAATTCATTCACTTTTTTCAAAAATTGTCTTTTCCTTGGCACCTGCTCTATGGTCATGTACTTGGTTTTCTTGTCAGAAATTATCATGTGACCTTGGTAGATATAGATGAGATTATTGTAGGGGCGATCAACTGCATGGTTATTACGCCCTTCCATTATATGACCTTGGTGTTCACAGTTCCATCGCTCTGAATGATCTTCCTGGAATGGGCCTTGTCATTAACATGCCTTAGAATATTTACAGTCGATTTTATTATTGTTCCAGAGGTTTGTATCCTATATTTGCTTGTGACCCTCTCCAGGTCAAAGTACTTTGTTTACCACATTCCCTATTATATGCCACCTTTCAATCACTCAGTTGTCCTCTTTATAAGGTAGTGCCATCAAATCTTCACCAAATGTTTCTTTCTATGTTGCACTGATTTTCTCCTCCTTCAGTTCTGAAATATTCTATACCTTACCTTAGAAACTATTGAAGTTGTTTTTACATTTCAAAATAAACAAAAATTTATAAATAAAACAATAATAATTTCTAGGAAACTTTTAGCAGCATAAATAAAGAAAAGCTCACAGACAGGACAGACTTACGAGCATGTGGTGAAGTTTTTCCTTATTGTATTGGTCGGATTTCGGTATTTTAATGAGTTTACTACATGAATATTAATAATTGTGAAGGCTGATACAGTTTAAAAATGGAAACAAATCTAAAAAAATAATAATAATAACAAATACGTCAGCCTAGGTACAGCTGGGTTAGATTCTGCTTCATCTATTTTATATAGATTGAACGTAAATTATGAGTGTGCCATGTCTTTTACCTCAAGTTTTTAAATGTCTCAGAAACTTTCTCTGAATAAAATAAACCTTTTTCTATCTTCTTTCAAAATGGAAAAGTTAGGCTTACAACATAGAGGTGTCAGCAAAAGCCATTATAGGAAGTATGTATTTTTCATTCATTCATTTTCCATAATATATTTGTTATTGCTTTTCTCTGT
The DNA here is from genome assembly GCA_019009955.1 of Riptortus pedestris. Taxonomy (NCBI): domain Eukaryota; kingdom Metazoa; phylum Arthropoda; class Insecta; order Hemiptera; family Alydidae; genus Riptortus; species Riptortus pedestris. The sequence continues at coordinate 110,906,527 of CM032233.1, read as the reverse complement.
TATTTTTAAAAAGGAAGGAACTGACTAGAGACTCCTTAAATTCTTAATTTAATATTTTATGAGAAAATCAATTATTTCAGTGTTCATAAAAATTACTTTAACTCAAGCTTTAGCAATTCTTTTGCAATTAGAACCTTACTTCTAGAATTTCTATCCATATGTTGCTAATACGAGTATTGTTATGATTTATTTATTAGGGAAAACTAAATAAAAGATTTGCCAAATATTTCCTGAATAAATATATTCAAAATAAATTATATGTACTAGATAAATATATTCAAAATAACTATTATAGGAAGGCCAAACCCGAATAGAAAGGAAGTTAATCCATTGGATAAAGTTCACCGTGAAATAGCAGTTCTGAAGAAACTTGACCATCCAAATGTTGTTAAACTCATTGAAGTCCTGGATGACCCTGTAGAAGACAACCTATATCTTGGTTTGTATATGTTTAGCTGTATCATGTGTATCATACTCATATATAATAAATGTCTGATATTAGACTTTTTTTTAATTATGGCTTTTAATAAATATATTGACACCTAATATTGAGTGTACTTTTCTCGCAACGGTTAACATATATCATATGTACTGATTACTTTTACTTGTATATATCATATATACTGATTCAATTACAGTACATCAGTTTTCATTATTTCTTTGGCTTATTATACGTACTTTATTCCCCTAATATTCATAAAAGTTAATATTTTTTTTACAAGATATCTATACAGTGAAACTTTAGGTGGATAAGATTGATTTATTTTCAACCAATTAGTCATTGTCTGTTGGAAACATATTCTGTTTGGTCAGTTCACATAAAACAGCAAAACAAATTTCTTTTTACATATGCTAACTACCCCTAACCTCTTCCCACTTAACTCTTACCTAGACTTTTATTTTAAAAAGTAATATTGAATGCATAATTTACATGTATATATATATTTTTTTTTTTTAGTTTTTGAACTTCTTCAAGGGGAAGTAATAAGGATCCCAACTCATGCACCACTGCCGGAGAAAAAGGCTTGGGAGTATTTTCGAGACATTCTACTAGGCCTAGAATACCGTAAGATCACATGATTTGATAATTGATTTAATCTGTTTTTGAAATATTTTAAGGTTAATATAAATAAATAAACATTATTTTAATACAATCAAAGCTTATATTAAATATATAATAATTACTTTACTAAAGAATTCTATTAGGATTGTGAACTGTCACTTATATAACTCTCATACCTCCTAACTATCTCGACTCTTGATTTTATTCCATTTCTCCCTCTCTTCTGTTTGCCATATTAATTCTCCAAATGGTCGCGATCTGGCTGGGGCGATAAGCAGTGGAAGCTGAAAGAGATAAAAAATCCCACAACCAAATCACTAACAAGAATTTAGGAAGGGCTCACCAACTATCGACTCTAGTCAAAATTTATATATATATATATATATATATATATATATATATATATATATAAATTTATTTATAATCAAAATATTCACCAATGATAATTATTAATTAAAATGAAGAGGCACCTTTTAATAATATAATGGGGGGACACTTATTTCTACTTATACTATATTACAATTAAAACACTTAGCTGTTTTAATAGAAGTGCAGACTCTGCTATGAGAGATAGTACAGGCGAGAAGTAGTCTGACTGCAGCAGGCCAAAGCTAGGCTGTAGGATTTTAGGTTGTCCACGGACCAAGGTCTCCCCTCCAGAGAATGCCAAATATGACTGATTCTAATCCTTCGCGACTGGGTCCTTATATGTACCCGGTGGTGCTGAACATTGAACTGCCGATCGAAATATGCTCAAAAAGTGTATTTAATGGGAAATTATTATCGAAATTCATCCGTATTATTAATTAGTGTATCGACGTTAAGAGCTGTGAATGTTATTATAAAAATCCATCGGCGTTATCTTCAAAAATGCTAGAGCACATGGTGACTTAACTCCAAATTGGATATAACTTTTATTTAAAGGTAAAAAATAGTCATTTAAACACTCATAAATAATAATCTTAATATGTTCTGCGCTCGGAATAGTCAGAATATAAAATATATGGTCATTTATAATGGATTTATGTAATGAAATGTCAAATTCATGACATCACCCCCTCCAAAAGTCTATTGATCAAACATCAAATCAAACTCAATAATAAATAATCATAATAAATCATAAATATAACACAGGAAGCAATGGACTGTATACCCAATGGTGAACATATAGAATATCAAGTTATTGTTGATATGCATATTTCTTGCACTAATAAGTTTAAGTCCTTGTCTGGTGTGTAATAAATAAATAGTGTAAGCCAATATATTCTAGTTGGAGGTAGGACATCCCGAACGGCTTACAGTGATGCTCAACGCAATCACAATATTGGTCCAAAACCAAAAAAAACATGGGATCCCAAAAATAACGCCTCCAACGACTGAGGACCCAACAGGAACTGCCCGCTACAAAAGGGCACATTTATGTCCGTAAATAATAAATGAAAAAAAATGACTAATCATAGTCAGGGTCCCCAGTTACACCAAGACAAGATGAATTATCTAGAACATATATATATATATATATATATATATATATATATATATATATATATATATAGAGAGAGAGAGAGAGAGAGAGAGAGAGAGAGAGAGAGAGAGATTCAGCTCACGTTCAATACAATTTTGCCCATATTGGCATATGTAGGAAATATCAGTGTATAGTGTGGCGTGCAAATATAGAATAGTGTTGACAAGGCACACCCTAATCTAATTTATAAATTTTATGACTACATATTTTCATATGTGTCAGTTCACCAATATGCATATATATGTATTAATGAAAAAAACATATATGCTTCCATGTGTATACATTCCAAAGAAGGGATAGGAAAAGTTTAAATATGATGATGATCAATTTCAGATAAAATATATCTGTAAGACCTTTCTAACTCAGGACCAATAAACTATCAAAAACAAATTACGATCAAAAAATCTAAAATGATCCCTAAAAATTCAAAATTTGGTCCGAGAGGTATTAACCTAAAAGGCCTACTTACAAAATTGTATGGGATCCATTATATGAATATCAATATTTACATAGTACAAAAATATATACAAATTGCTTTACAATAAAAAAAAATAGGACAGGTGCCTTGTGACAAAGAAGAACTAATACAGGGGGGGGGGAGGGGAATTAAAGCCTTCACAACTGATCTTAAATTAGAAAAGTACAATTGGGAACTAAGTCCTAATAAAAAAAAATAATGAAAATCCCTTGTGAATGCATAAACCAAAAAAAAAATAACCCCTATACTTCTTGTCACTAAAATGGATCCTCATACTTTAAAAAGACAGGACAATTTTTCTCTAACAAAATACAATATAATGGGGAAAATAAAATAGTTTACTATATAAATAACTGTTTCAATGTCTTCTCCCTCTTCTGGGACGTTGATGATGAAGTTGAGAGGATGGTGTCTTCATCTCCATGAGAAGTTGCATTCCTAGACAGGAAGTTCAGGTCATCTATTCCAATTGTATACTATCTTGTCAGCTAATATGCAGAGTGCTCTCTGCATTCAAAGTCTCTGAAATCGTTTTCAAATGGATCAGTGTCTGTTGCATAAATTCAAGTCAGCCCTCCATAGATTTGGAACAACTATCCTCTCACAGTCTGGTCAAGCCTCAAAACTTTACTTTACAAAATTGAAACTAAGTTCAATAAAATTAAAATAATGCTTAAGGCATCATTTTGGCTCAGAGACAGCAGAGATTATGCCAATTCTATAGTTGACACAATAAAATGATAGAATGCAATAAATTCATATAATAATAAAATTCTATCAATGAGGACAAATTTGTAAGCTTTACAATAATTTAATACAAAATTCATTTTAATCAATTTACTGAAATTGTTTACAATAAATAGTTTAAAATAATCATCAGTTAAAATTAAAAATTTTAGTTCTCTTGTTTAGAAAAACAAATTCACAATTAGATGATTATAAGTAATGAAATATTCTATTAATCATTAGAGGACTTATAAAAACCTAATGTGCCTTCTCAGAAAATTGGACTCATATATAAGAGTCTCTGAGAAATTATCCACAAAGTGATTGTTGTTTGACCCTGTGTTAAGGAACATACATGCTATTAAACATAAATAACCCATCATGTATGCAACAACAAATAAACTTAACACTTGAGAGAATAATAAATAAAATAATATTATTATATCAATAATTCCTGAAAAAAAAAAAATCTTTTATTAATTTCTGGGAAAAAAATTCATTAATTTCCTCTGGGTCATAGCCACCTATTCTTCCTGCTGAGGAAGAATTTCTTCAGTTTACCCTCTTGCTTAGGAGCAGTGCCTGGCAGTTTACCCTCTTGCTTAGGAGCAGTGCCTGGCAGTTTACCCTCTTGCTTAGGAGCAGTGCCTGGCAGTTTACCCTCTTGCTTAGGAGCAGTGCCTGGCAGTTTACCCTCTTGCTTAGGAGCAGTGCCTGGCAGTTTACCCTCTTGCTTAGGAGCAGTGCCTGGCAGTTTACCCTCTTGCTTAGGAGCTATGCCACTTGCAGCGATCTTTTGAGACTAAATGTAGGATTTTACTAGTCCCAGGCGTCCCTCCACTTCCTTCCTGCATAGGTGGTGACCCGTCCAGCTGAAGGTCCCACTGAAGTGCAGAGCAGTAATTTGTTCTCTCCCTAAGAATAGAGCTGCCGAAGATAATTTGGTGGAGGCATGCTTGGAGGAACTAGTGGCTAGATTCATATAATGAGAAATTATTGCCCATAATATATTTCAAAATACTCTAATATAGGTTTGCCCATATATTATTTATCAATTATCTAAATTAGGTTTGTCCATAAAATATTTTAAGAATTTCCATGCCCATTATACATTTCAAAAAATTTAGCTAATGTCCTATATTATTCAATAATAATTTCACCGACTCCTTATTGAGTCTCAAATTTATGTATATATATATATATATATATATATATATATATATATATATTTCTAATATGATTTCAATTATTTCACTTTCATTTTCAAATTTCAAAATTTCTGAATATTTAATTACATAGTCTGCATATTCCCGGAACGGTTCCCCAGCCTTTTGTTGCCTATATATATAGTCAATTTTGTACTGTAGTCTAGTATGTGGCGTAGTCTTTGCTAAAAGTGTGTCCCTCACTTTTTCAAAAGTTAAATTTGGGGAAGTTAATAGATGTTTCAATACCGTCTGAGGCTGGGAAAATGTCAGTCTTTCAAATATTTTACCAAACCAGGTGGGCTTAAGTTTATTTATTTCGTAAAGTGCCTCCAAAAATTCTAAACTAGAATGAGGGTCGCTAGTCCTCAAAGTAGGTATGTTATTTAATAGGGAGTCGAAATATGGGGGTAATTTCTTTACAGGCTGTGTTATTCTAAATGTATCCTGTAAAAATGTATAACCCCTGGCTGGAGAGTTGATGCCTTCTCTTCAAATTGGGTTGGCTGTCTAGATACACCAGGAAGGGGATTATCATGGGGGACATTTGTTGGTGCCTCAAATATTTTGTAAAAGGTCCCCGCACACTCCAGCATGCCCCCTAAACACTACTTAAGCTTGGCAAAATAAGTATGAAATTCTAGAAGCTTTTTTTCAAGCTGGAGTTCCACTAATTTTTCTAAACCTTCAGCACTTATAGTAGAGTCGTTGATTTGGTGGTGTTGATCCTGTGCAGTCATATTTTGTTGCTCGGCATCCATGATAAAAAAGAAAAGGAGACGGTGGACACAAAAACAGGACAACAAAATTTAAATTTTTTTCAACCTTCCTAAACCGCAATTGTTGTAAATTGGGTAAAAAATTTAATATAAAATATAAATTTAGCGATGTATACGCTTATCGGCTTATATTAGATAAATTATTTAGCATATAGTAAAAAAATTATGCTGATAACATAGCCTCAGCTACGGTTAGTAGTGAGTCAAAAATTATTGTGGCTTCTCAAAAAAGGTCTAAAACCACGCTCTGCTACCACTTGTTGCGATCTGGCTGCGGCGATAAGCAGTGGAAGCTGAAAAAGATAAAAAATCCCACAACCAAATCACTAACAAGAATTTAGGAAGGGCTCACCAACAATCGACTCTAGTCAAAATTTAAATATATATATAAATTTATTTATAATAAAAATATTCACCAATGATAATTATTAATCAAAATGAAGAGGCACCTTTTAATAATATAATGGGGGACACTTATTTCTACTTATACTATATTACAATTAAAACACTTAGCTGTTTTAATAGAAGTGCAGACTTAGCCGTGAGAGATAGTGCAAGCGAGAAGTTGTCTGACTGCAGCAGGCCGAAGCAAGGCTGAAGGATTATGGGTTGTCCACGGACCAAGGTCGCCCATCCAGAGAATGTCAAATATGACTGATTCTAATCCTTCGCCCTTCTAGTCCTTATATAGGCCTAACTGGGAGCTGAACTTTGAACTGCCAATCGAAATATGCTCAAAAAGTGTATTTAACGGGAAATTATTATCGAAATTCATCCGTATTATTAATTAGTGTATCGACGTTAAGAGCTGTGAATGTTATAATAATCCATCAGCGTTATCTACAAAAATGCTAGAGCACATGGTGACTTAACTCCAAATTGGATATAACTTTTATTTAAAGGTAAAAACTAGACATTTAAGCACTCATAAATAATAATCTTAATGTGCTCTTTGCTGGGAATACTAAGAATATAAAATATATGGTCATTTATAATGGATTTATAATATTAATGCAATGTCAAATTCATTACAAAATATTAAAAAATAAATAAAATAACACTAAATATGCATGGTGACACATTTGACTTGTACGTCTAGTAGATCAATTGAAAATCAAATTAAAATTAATATCCTTAAATGTGAAGAATTAGGTAAAAACCAATAGTAGTTTTGGGAAATTTTAGGAGAAAAATTTAAACTGTCCCTCTTATGTTAATAACATATTAGAAATCAGTAACATATCACAAAGATTACCATATTAGAATGATCTTGGTGTTCCTAAAGAAAAATTCTTTCAAAATAATTTTTTTAAAGAAGATATTAAGTCTATGGAAAATTATTTAGGGCATTGAAATATAGGATGTTTAAATTATTTTTTTTTTTTTGCAATTTATAAATAAATTACAAGTGTTTGTGTGTGAGTGTATGTATATATATATATATATATATATATATATATATAAAACATGTAATGTTTTTCCCCTTTCTTTTAAATGGAAAAATAAAATTATAAAGATAGTGCGATTTTTTTATTCCAATTCGTCATATCTTTCACTTATATTTTTCTGTTATTTAGCCTTGCATATTTTCTCCCATTACTCGTCTTGGTTTGATGTTTCTGTTCTTTACTTATAACCTGCTAGCATATCACTGGCAAGTTAGGTAATTAAAATGGTCAGAGTTAAATTGTGAATACAGTGTGCTTTTGCACTAATTTATATTTAATAGCTTATAACTCTTACCATTTTCATAATCTTCTTCTAAACAAATGTAGGTCTTATATACACTCCTCGTCAAAAAAAAACGCAACACCCTAAAATTTATTAATTTCAATGGGTTTTTACTGAAGCAGAGAATCATACCTTATTGTGTTTTATAATACAAGTACATAGGAGTAATAAAAAGTCTATTTCAGAAAAAAAATTTAATTCCTTTAATTACAAAAAAAAATAATGAAAAAACAAAATTTTAACTTTTTGTAAATTAAATTGACTATTCTTACACTAATAACCAGTGTTGCCACCTCTTGCTCGAATGAGCCTCCATAGGTGTGGGCATGCTCCTGATCAAGTCCTGGACGGCCTCCTGAAGTAATCTTTCCCACTCTTCCAAAACGGCAGCCTCAAGCTCCCTGAGGTTGAGTGGTGCTGGTTCCCTGGCTCAAACACTTCTTTTTAGTCTGTCCCATAAATGTTCTATGCAATTTAGGTCAGGGGTCCTCGCTGGCCACAGCAATGTGTCGATATTGATTTCGTTTAGGTAGTCCCTAACAATACGGGCAACATGTGGCCTTGCATTATCATGCATAAGAAATGCATTTTCACCAAGAAATGGCATGTATGGCATGACATGGTCCTCCAAAATGTCTGCCATGTATCTTTGTGCAGTCAAAGGGCCCCCAAAAAACAAAACTAACTCCGTGCGAGCTTCCCATGAGATGCCACCCCAGAACATCACGGAGCCTCCACCATAAGGCTCCCTTCCGACTATACAACATTGGCTGTATCGCTCAGCTGGCCCCCTCCACACTCTTCTGCGTCCGTCAGGAGAGTTTAGCGCCACTCTGGTCTCATCGGTGAACAGGACTCGTCTCCAGTCATCGACAGTCCAATCTCAGTGCTCCTGGGCAAACCTAAGGCGGGCTCTTCGGTGCTCTCTGGAGAGAAGTGGTCCAACCATGGGCCTTCGTGCGCTCAGTCCACTATTCCTCACTCGTCTCGTAACTGTTGATACCGAAACATGTAAGTTTCGGACACCAGCGACCAAGTTTCTTAAGTCGTTGGCTGTTATTAGCCGACTTCTGAGAGTCTGGAGCCGGATAAAACGGTCGTCTTCCGCTGATGTGACCCGTGGTCGGCCCGATCTAGGTCTTCTTGCGTATCCTCCTTTATCTCTGAATCGTTTCAAGACGCGTGCGACAGTTGAAAAGTGGACCCCAATTCGATTAGCAATGTAACGTGTGCTATGGCCTTCTTGGTGCATCGTCACTGCCCTAATTGTGTCATCTCTATCTAACCGTGCCATAATTACTTATGAATTCTAAAATAATGCGTACTTGATGAAATTACCACGAATACTGAGCCCTAGTAATTTTTTTTTGTATCCCTAAGTCGATAAGAATGACTATGGAATTAGTGCTGTTTATAAACAATAGGATTAAAGATAAGAAGTGCTGGAATTCAAATGAAGTTGTTGTTTTTCTCCTCCAATGTATTTGTCTGATTAGAAACATCAACATAATATTTTTTATTTCAATTAAAAACTTGTGTAATCAATAAATTTTAGGGTGTTGCGTTTTTTTGACGAGGAGTTTATTTAGATTGAGTCATCCATCCTCATCACAGGACCAGCCTGTTATTATCTTCAGCATCTGACAAAAGCTATATACATCTAATGTTTTTATATGTTCAGTGCATTTCCAGAAGATCATTCATCGAGACATAAAGCCATCAAATATTCTCCTGAGTGATAATGGACACGTCAAAATTGCTGATCTTGGTGTTTGCAACGAGTTTGATGGAATTGATGCTTCCTTGAATTATTCAGCTGGTACACCTGCCTTTACTGCACCTGAAGCTATTTATGCAATTACTCATTTCAGTGGAAAGGTACGCTTTTTAACTACTGAAATTATTTTCTAGAATATCTCAGACATCATTAGATATAATATTCCAATATATAAGCAGCCAAACAATCTCCTATAAAATGTACATGGGAATGCAAACTATAACCTCTGCGAAAATGAATTTGCCTGACTAAAAATATTCTCTAGAATTCTTAACAAGAAAACATCTAGAATTTTAACCAATTGAACTAAACAGTGATCCCTCAAGCCCTTTAAATCATCTGTCCACATACTATCTGTATTAAATACAGATTCTTTCCCATCATTAGTTCTGTAAACTAGCTTTCATTGAAATCAAAGTGAATATTTTGAATTTCATGAATAATGTTTTATTACAAAGGATATCCCATATCCCAAATAGGAATTACTTATACCAAGAATTCTTGCTGAATAATGGCGCCTCAAAGGGAAGTTTTATCAATGCCTTTCATTTTTCAATTGTTATCAGTGGATTATTGGAATATATCTCTGAACCCAGCACTAAATGGAGTGAAGATAGGGTAAACATGTTGAGTTTAGTGTGATTAATACTAATACTATGGCCCGGGTTCGGGATTCCCAATACTTTAAAAAGGCTTGCTAGAATACTCACCTCTTTGGCATTTGATTCACTTGTGGAGCCTTCTGCTCAAGCTCTGCCATCACTCATTTCGATGGAGAACTCCTTTTAGAAGTTTGTGAAGATCGCATGACAACCTTATGACCATTATTTCAGCTTTTATGCTCAAGAAACCATCCTCTAAATGAAAATATAAATAATCTCGAAAATCTGTCAATAAGAAGGAATTCAAGGGAACACTCCTCGTACAGAGTCTCTTCCATACTAGCCAAATTCTATTTATCCCTGCTTCCTATTTTCCATAATTCCACATCATACCCAGACCTATAGTTAATACCCATTCCTGACATCAATCTATCTTTATCATTTCTGTCTTCCTTGACATCAAGCATCTCAAGAAAGGCAGAAATCCCGTCATATATGTACTAAACTTTAATAAATTATGACATGAATTAATTCGAGCCCTGCACATTTTCATCTATGTATGCAAAAACACTTCACGAGCAGTGTCTATAAACAAATGTCACTGTGACAATCTATTTTATTTCTCCTGAAGACATGTACATACTTATATTTTTTTGAAATTCAGATGTCTCCTAGGTAAGTAATTGTGTTGTATTTTTTCATGTGCTGCTGAATATTCTCTATTGTAAAGTAATCACAATGAGTCAATTTGAGATACTATTATGTAGGGCAGTGAAATATGACAATTGCAAAATAGAAAAGGGTGCCTCTGATGGTCTGGGAGAAGAAAACACTAGGGAAGATTTTAACTGACATTATATATATATATATATATATATATATATATATATATATATATTTTTAAAGTAACATCCACTTTGTGGTACTAAGGCTAATTGGGTCGAGTTATCTACAGGCTGCCACCCTTTCGTAGTCAGGGTGATTAATTGACATAAATTAACTGCATAGATATAAGCAATACCGAACTAGTATAGACATATAACATGACATCATTCTAAATGCTATTAAGGAGGAGACAATTTTGGTTGCAAAAATATAAATATATATACATATAAAGTAGTAGAATACTGGTAACTCTTTAAAACAAAAGTAATATGATACACAGACAGGAATACAAAAGAGAGTTACTCGGGCCTGATAATGACCATACAGTGGGAGTAAAAATGAGTACAAAAAGGTAACAGTTCATGAAATATCCATCCTCAACATAACTGAAGACTCAATCCTCTCATAAATTCTTTGTGGACTCCAATTGAATCGTGGTTTGATGAGTTCTATGGAGAAGTCAGCGCTCTTACTCATCTAAAGATGTATCTTTAAGAATCACAGGAACTTCCCAAATAATAAGTTTATGAGATGAATATGTAATTCTTTCACCCTTTTATTAAAAATTTCTCATTATTAATGAGAGATTGATTTGAATTCATATCATTTTAATTTACATTGTAGTGACATAGACGTTTTTTTGATCTATAGGTCTAAGGTTGCCAACTAGCAAAGCCAAAATTATTGTGCATTATGTACAACATATTTTTACCTATCCAATAACAATTAATTGAAAATAATTATAATTGCTCCTTATACTTACTGAGACCAATAAAATTATTTAAAGCAATTAAAAAGATCTTCAGGTCTCACGAACAAGCTTTATTATTTTACAGCAAACGTTTCACCCTCCTGGGCATTTACAATGCTGATTCTAAAATTATTCTCCTAAGTCAATATAAAAACTAAAAATACAGCAGGAGAATGAAAGCTTATGATTATCAGCCTTAAACAATGTGGTAATCATAAAAAGGTGAGACCTAAAGATCTTTTTTATCGCCTTAAAAATAATTATGTTGTATGTATTTTCAGTTTTTTTTTTTGTCAATAAAAGAAGGTATATATTGTAATGTGTTATTTTTGTTTTACTATTAGCATCTGGTTTCAGTAAAAGTGCTACTTTTTATTGAAATCTATTTATATTATTGGATCACATGCTTAACATTTAAACTATTTACCAATTTCAATATATGTGCTTTTTTTTTGAGTGTGAGAAATTTTTCAAATTTACTAGTCTTTAGCTATTGGTTTAGAATAAATGTTCTTCTGAAAAGCTCATTTTCTTCAAATTACTTAATTTAATTTGTAGGCCTATGATATTTGGTCATTGGGTGTGACCCTCTTTTGCTTTGTCTTTGGAAAATTGCCTTTTGATGGAGATAATGTACCTCTTGTATATCAAAAGATCAGGAATGAAGACCTTCTCATCCCAGAAAAACCATATGTTACTGTAACTTTAAAAGATCTGATCAGGAAAATGTTAAATAAAAATCCTGAAGAAAGGATAACTCTTCAACAAATAAAGGTTAATCAAATTGCTTATTTATAGTTGGTTAATTATTCTTAGGTTAAGCATTATTATAATTCCCACAACCAAATCACTAACAAAGAATTTAGGAAGGGTTTCACCAACAATCGACTCTTGACTCAAAATTAAAATATATATTAAGTTATTTATAATTAAAAATGTACCAATAATAAATATAAATTAATAATGAGATAGGCACCTTTTTAGCGATATAAAGGGAGACCCTTATTTCTACTTAAACTAAATTACAATGAAAGAACTTTTTTATAGAAGTTCTATAAGATCAGACTCTGTCATGCAAGGAAGTATCGACTGCAGGCTGAAGGTTGCAGGAATTATGAGATGTCACCGACAAGAGAATCTAAGCTATGACTGTCTTTAATCCCTTCGCGGCATCGCTCTTTTATAGCCTGAGTCCATGATGAACTTTGCCCCCGCCGATCAAATATGCTCAAAAAGTCTATTAATGTGATATTATTATCGAAATTCATCCAGAATATTAATTAGTGTATAGGCTTTAAGAGCTGTGAATGTTATTATAAAAATCCATTGGCGTTATCTACCAAAATGCCAGAGCACATGGGGACTTAACTCCAAATCGGATAAAACTCTAATTTACAAGTAAAGACTCTGCATTTTAATAGCCATAAATAATAATCCAAATGAGTTTTGTGCTGGCATCACTCAAAATATAAAATATATGGTCATTTATGATAGGTTCATGTAATTCAACCTCACAAGGGGAGTGCACGGCCTTCCCCCCCCCCACCGATTTGAACGAAAATCTTTTAGTGTTTAGTACCTGATGAAAAACCAAATCTGTTAAAGCAAGAACGCACTTCTCAAGCGTTTGTCTAAAAAAAATTGTTAAAGTTTGCCTGAACATCTTGAGTTGTTCCCAAGGTATCTTCTTCAAGGAGTCCCCAGTGGCTCAGGGGATAGCACTCTCTTTTTGTAGCCGCAAATCTCGAGATCGAAACTTGGCGGGAGCAACTACTTTTATTCTGGATTTTTTTTTCATTTTTTCTTCTAGGTCGTTTATTTAATATTAATAAATAAATAAAAAGTTTTTTTTTAATTTTTAGCATGTTCCATATATTTAAAAAAAATTCGAATGCTTTCTGTCAAAAATGTAATTGGTATAAGGAAATATTTAATATTATACAAGAAATATATTATTAATTGAAAACGTAAGTATATAACAATTATCAACAATAACACAGATATTTTATTAATAGTTTTAAATGGTTTTATCTACCTGTACCAATTTGGTTGATATTATTTTATTTTACAATTAATAAAGATATTTAAAATTTTCTAGCTCTAGACATAAAAATATTCTTTAACAGTTTTATATGTTAGAGCTATATTTTCATTATGCTTGGCATTGGATCACTGACGTATATTTCTATCATCAAGTTAACAATTTTATTGCGGATGACAATGGTGTTGAAGAGTAGAATGTATTTTAATACTACATGATATTTTGCAATTCTGTTCAATCAAATACGAGCAGTTTTGGAGACACTTGATACAATTTTTAACTTGTTAAAAATTGTATCAAGTCTATTAATAAAATATCTGTACTATTGTGGATAGTTGTTATATACTTAGGTCTTCAATTAATAATTTATTTTTTGTATAATATTAAATATTTCCTTATCCCAATTCAATTTTTGACACAAAGTATTCAAATTTTCTTTAAATATATGGAAAATGCTAAAAATTAATAAAAAAACTTTTTATTTATTTATTAATATTAAATAAACAACCTAGAAGCAAAAAGTGGGGAAAAAAAAATTCAGAAAAAAGTAGTTGCTCCCGGCGAGTTTTGATCTCGAGATTTCCGGCTACAAAAAGAGAGTGCTATCCCCTGAGCCACGGGGGACTCATTGAATAAGATACCTTGGGAACAACTCAAGAGGTTCAGGCAAACTTTAACAATTTTTTTTAGACAAACGCTTGAGAAGTGGGTTCTCTCGCTTTAACAGATTTGGTTTTTCATCAGGTACTAAACACTAAAAGATTTTCGTTCAAATCGGTGGGGGGGGGGGGAAGGCCGTGCACTCCCCTTGTCAGATTCATATCAAAATAAAACAGGTATCAAATTAAATAAGCTCCCAAAATAAACTTTTGAACTTCCTGCTAAAACTCAACTTGTAGGAAGTTCTTTTAAAAAACATATTCTGGCTGGTCAGCTTAAGGAAATAATGTTATTCCCTTCATAGTAGTAATCTACCCTAATAGAACATTTTCCTTGCTGTCACTTTTTACTGTGCTTTGACCCATTCTCAATTATCACAGCTTCACATTTGTTGTCAAATTTTTTAAACTAGGGAAACCATGGTTCAGGAGTTAGCTCAGAAGCAACAAAGACTAACCCATGATTTAATAGTCTTGTGTTTTGAAAAGTCAGCACTGATTAGAATAATGAATGCCATCAGGCAATCAAAACGCAAAACTGAATTTTGTTATGACTCCTTTCTGTCCCTTAGATCCTGTTGAAACTCAAGCTTTATTTAGGCTTATTACTTTAAATAATTTAATGACTTTCTTTTAAGCATTTGACTCATAGCTATTAAAGATCTTTTAACTATATCATACATCCTGTAAAATCAAAATTCCAGACACTACATTTTCAATTGTTGATCACTAATCTACTATTCAGACTGAAAACAAGAAATTAAAAATATATTTACACTTATATTCTTTCTAGGGTAACATGTTTTTTAAAAAGCCTTCATATATTTTGGTTGACTATTTCTACTCGAACTGGCATTTTATCTCTTAAGAAATTGACAATTCTTATTTATCACTTCTGAAGTCCTTAAATTGCTTAACATTTGCTCAAATTATGAGAGGAAGAGATTGTAAATAATGTTTTAATGTGTTGTTTTTCGGATTTTTGAAATTCACAAGCATGCATTGTAATTTTTATAAACCAAAATCTCAAGGTCTTCTTTAATTTTAGAGATTCATCAAACCATAACTAACTAATGACTGCTTATAAATATTCACTGTAGATTGGAAATAAATGTAAGACAATGCAACACTATTCCCTCATTATTATGAGTTTTGCATTCCTTCATTCAGATACGTTCAAAATATTCAGATAATATACTATCTTATTTTTCTTTCTTTTATTTTACACAATAAGATGTATTACAATCTTTTCTCATCTTCGTTTAAAAATTCATTTACGAAATTAGTAGTGATTTATTTAAAAGTTAGAGATTGCTGTGGAATCTCAAGACTCGATGACAACTCTATCTGTGTGATGGTGAAATTATTTAAATTGTTTAGACATTTGTTTTGCTCTAGGAACATCAATGGGTTACAAATGATGGTGTCTCTCCTTTGCCTTCTGAGTGTGAGAACTGTCAATTGGTTGAAGTTAGCGATGAAGAAATCAGGGATGTAGTTACATCCATTCCAAAATTGGATACACTCATCCTGGTCAAAACTATGCTTAAGAAGCATTCATTCCAGGTATGTATTAATGCCTAGAAATCTTTTTTTTTATTTTTTATTCAATTTTATACATTTTAGAAGATGTCAAATTTATAATCTCAATGCTGTTGAATTGGAGTAATTTTCTCCTCCAATTAAAAATCTTAAATTCTCTGGAATCAGTACTCACTCTTCTTTTATTTACATCATTATAAATTCAACTATTTTTTCAAGAATCATTTCCTCTTGTGCATAATGGATTTCTTCGAGTGTGAGTGCTTGTGCTTATATGTATATTTGTTAGTGAACAATCGTGTTAAAAATTTAATTAAGGATTGCATTAAAAAAAACAAAAAAAAAAACAAGTAGACAGCTCAATACCAATTTTCTTGTATTCAGATCCAGCCCTTTAAGTGACCTGTCTCATTTTTTATTGTTTTAAAAGAACACTGAAGATAAGAAAGACAAGTCCTCTAAATTTGGCTGAAGAAAAGAAAATTTAAATGGATAGTTTGAATTTTTTGGTGGAATTTATGGATCTAGAAGATAATTATTTTAGTGTAAGAAATACATTTATTTATTACACATCGCATATGATATAGGGTCAATTAAAATTGAATTCTTTCTTTTTTAATTGATTAATTTTACCGATGCTTCATGGTTCCATGGCTTTAAATAAGCGATTAAAAAAATTATTTGTTTTTTAGCACAAACTAGTATAGTTTAATGTCCCAAATTAGTTTGATCTTATTAATATATTTTGTTAAAATTTGATTTGATTTTGAAATACATAGGATTTTATTATTTGGATATGGTATGGAATGTTGTTTTCAGTTTAGACTAGAAATACGTTCAATTTTCAAGGTCTGTATTTTTGTATTCCATTTTCAAGTGACTTCTCAATTATATCACTTATTTGTCCATGGTTAACCATACCTTGTAGAAAACATCTTAATTCTTCTTTATGCTAATCTGAGTAAAGAACACTTTATCTAAAATCATGCTTTCCTAGATATTATATAAGACTCATGATTTTTATGTATTATTCAATGCTAAATCAAAGTTGATGTTTTAAAAAGAAATCATCTGTAAACAATTTTTTTTTCCTGAATGTTGTCCTGGATACCACATAAGACTCATTTTTTTTTTGTTTACATATTATTTAATGCTAAATCACTGTTTGATAGATTAAAAAGAAATCATCTGTCAACAATTTTTTCCCTACTTTCCAAAACATTGGGTTTGACTTGGTTAAGGCAGTATAGGTGAACTGCAAGGCTTTAATATTTTAAATAAAAAATGCTACTTCTAAGTTTCTACTTCCTTGTACAGTAAAGGGATAATTATAATTGTAAAAAATGTTGGTTTCCATATTTCAATTAAATTATTCCTTTTCACCCTCCCTGGATCCATTTTGATTAGTTTCACTGTAATATATTCACTCATCTTGCATAACTCAAAAATAATTAGCCTTAGAATATTGAAGATTCATATCTAGGACTGTTATAACATGTTGTGTACCTCTCTTTTTGGTCAAAATCGACTAATGGAAAGAGGGAGGGGTAGATAAGGGGAAAAATAAAAACTGCATGTTTCTGTATATGTATTAGACATAAAAATTTGTATCGGATTTGTTTGTTTAGCATAGAGATCAATTAATTATGTTCTATGACTTCTTTTAGCAGATTTCCCTTAAGGGAAATCAGCTATTGAGGTTGTACTCATGACGGAATTTTCGACATTTTTCTTCAAATGTCCATCGATCCTACCTAGTAGATGACGAAAATGAGGTTCGTTCAAAACTGTGTATATATATATATATATATATATATATATATATATATATATTTGTCTGTTACCGCTCTAGCGGTCGCAATTTTTGTTTGATCGTTACCAAACTCGATATTTAGTCGTTTTATGTAAAAAGAAAGATCAAGTTCGTTAATGGCTGAAATCGGACCAGTGGGAGGGGGGGGGGTTAGAGGGGAGAATTTTCTAAAATTTGAAATATTTCCGTTACTATACGTCCGATCGAAAAATTGTATAGAATCAATCTTATTGCAAATAAAATTTACTATAAATATTGTTATATACATTTATTCACTATCTTGCATATTAACCGAGATATTTGCAATTTTATGAAATCGGTGCAGATAATGGATGAGAGTGAGTTTCCCGCCAAAAGTTAGATCGGCCATTTTCTTAACTCTTCGGCTCTCGTGAAATTTCTCTATTGTAAAACTACTCGTGGGAAATCTGCTTAGTTTACGCAGCCCCTGCGTGACGGACTTTTTATTTGATCCATTGGAACGGAGATCACCTATATACCCTATTCAAATGAATTGCCACAACAAATTTTGTTTATTTAATTTAATTGGAGTTCATGGTCATGTGGTATCCAAATTAGTTTTTTATGTAGGCTTCAAAAAACTTGCGTTTTGAAATAGTAAGCATTTTATTTTTATTCAACTCTACCTTAGCTACTTTTTTTACAAACTTTTGATGTGGTATTTCAATTCAGGTAAACTGTTGTTAGTGAAAGTAAAAGTCGCTGTTCTAATTAAATTGTGGGTCAGTGAAGTATATAAACATAATTTTTATCAATTACTCTGAAACGTTTTTGATTTCTCAATTTCATTTGTGATGTATTGTGATTCAATATTTACATTTACATTAAAATTGTCTAGATAACAGGATTTCTAAAAAATTACAATAATCCTAATTTTGTCCTAGAGTAGTTTCCAAACATATGCGAATCTTAATAACAATAAGTTACAATACTTAAAAGTAAGGGCAGTTTATTGTTCCTGAGACACCGAGCATATTAGCAAATTGATATTTTATTATTTTACGATTGCAATTATACTTTAGATTCATATTGATATATCACTGAATTAGCCCTTCTGAATTCAGTGTGCATACATTTCCAATTCAGATAGAAATCTATCAAATTCGAGGAATTATACTAAAAAAAAAAAAATGATTAATTTTAATAGTAGATGCATCGGTAAAGTATTATATTAAGAATAAGTTTAAGTTTTTATCCTTTTTTATCTTGTAATTAAAAAAATATTTGTCCTACCTGTTCGTTATTTTTCATGAAAAACTTAAGAAAAAAAATTGGATATTGTAAGAAATGAAATTAAGTCTGATTTTATATAATTTCTAAAGCAGTAAACCAATTGTTTTTGTTTTATTTTTATTTTTGCTGTGATTATAATCATAGAAATGCTGAATTGAGAGGAAAATATTCCAATGCATTTGATCAAAATAATTTTGGTATTTCTATATGGTTCATCATTTATCTCTAAGAGACCCAGAAGTTCAAAACCCCAAGGCAGAGATTCAGTTAAGAGGCTGAATTCTGTCTAGTCAAGCAGTGAAACTTTAGGCTAATCAACCATAAAGACATCTGGAAGAAGTACTCAACATTGAAGAATGTCCTCAACTTAAGGCTCTCAAATTGCTCAGGACCATTCCCTTAATAGCCTGCATCAATTGAATAATGATGGGAATAAGCTAGAGGGATATATGGAAATAAAGGGGGAGGAGGGGGGGGGGTAGTTCAAGTAGAATGGAAAACTTGGATTTAACTAGTAGGGATTTTTATTGTTTTGTTATCCTGTCTTCAAAAATTCAGAATATCATTGATCTCTAGTTTACACTTAAAACCCTTCTTGAGTAGTCTTGTTTCAGTCTTTCAATGGGTTTCTTTTTTCTATACATATTATTTGAACTTGTCCCTATGTCCAAGAAAAATAGTGGTAATCTAAGTTTCGCTTTAATCATAAAGATGATTTCATTGTTTACTGAAAATAATAGTTGAGCATTAAACTACATTCAAATTTATTAAAAGATGCCTGGACTCAATCAAAGTTCTATAGCTAGCCTTTCTAACTACCTATCTTGCCATTCCTTCTCTTTTACCCAAGTTTGAGGCTAGCACTAGAATTTGTAGTACGACACTCCTAAAAGAACCTAGAAACATTATATAAACAATATCTACTTGGGTTTTGATTAAATTAAAAAAGAATAGCAGTGGTACTAAGTTAAATTAATTAGTGATTCGATTTTCTCAAAATAATAGAAAAAAAGTATGAAAGTATTGGAATAACCATGAGTGATATGAGTTTCCAGCAGTTTCAAAAATCAAGAAAACAAATTAAAATGAAAGGAGGGTTTTGTTTTAAGTCAGTATTTTATGAGTTACACTTTTGGGTGTTCACATAAGATACTTGCTCTCTTGTAGCCTTATCTTTCTAGAAATATATTATTCCCCAAGAATTATAAATTAATTTTGATTCTTGACATTTCAGAGGAAGGAATATTACCCGAGGGATTGATTCCTCCTCCAGATATTAAAACCACCAAGGTATAATGTAGAATGTGTAACTATGTGCATGAAAATCCACCTTTGTCTTATAGGTTGCTTATGATTTCAACTAATCCATACAAACATAAATCTGTTTAGTTAATGAATATTGTCTCGCTTCTACTTCTAAAAACTCTTCACTTCAGTACACTGGCTTGTGCAGTTTGATAGTGTTTATTTCTGGCTAACTTCAGGTTTCACTTTTTAATTGTATTAAAAAAATTGAATTAGATTTTGGTGTCCATAAGTAATTTAATCATCTATCATATTTTATTATTCATGTACATATTACTATATTATTTTTATTTATGTAATATATTAAACAAAAATAATGTTATATTGAAAATATGATATTGAAAGGTATATTTTCTTTTTGTGGTAATCAGTTCTTAGTGTTTAAAAAGTAAAACTTTGCCAACAAAAAAAGTTTTAAGTTTTTAAAACACTTGTAAAATACCATCAATACAAAACTATTCAGAAAACAAATATTATAAATATAGTTTCCCATTTTTTTCAAAATAAATAATAGAGATTTATTCCCTCAACTACTCAAAAACTATTTAAAAATTGTAAATTCACTGGTTGAAAAATGAAATAGGCATTAATTCTTCCATGTCTTTAATATTATAACAGTGCTGTAAAGTACCATAGACCTTCTGGTTTTTTGACATGATCTTTTAATGAACAAAATAGTTGAGGCTAATATAATAACAGTTTACTTTTATAGACAGTAGTATAACTAATATAACTTTATGAAACAGGAATCTTATTATTCCATTACATGGTGAAACTTGCAAGCTCTTACAGACTTGCAGACTTTATTTTGCTAGTATTACCAAAAGCTGTGATAGTTCACTGTATTTGTAGTTTTATCTCAATTACTTCATTTATTAGTTACTTTATCCTCATAAGAGCTAATTTATGAATTTTCATTACCAAAATAAATATGAAAACAACTCAGCCCAAATATAATAAATATTTGTGACAATTTGTATTGTTATGAGGAGGCTTATTCCCAGAAAGCTGGGGGAATTTACACATGGTTATTATTATTGGGAGGGGGGGGGGGTATTTTCAGTTTCCTGGAAATCTCTTTACCAGGCGAACATCTTTCCAACTGGTAAAATGGGTTACTTCATTAGGTATCTAGTATAGCCTGTTTTTGCTAGTTCGCATTTAGTGGCCAGATAATACACTCACACAACTAACTGGATGAATGTCCTTTATCCATTGTTGCTTCATATTTCTTGGTTTACTTTTTCTGAGAGGAGCGGAAGGGGAAACATTCTCTTCCAAGCTAAAATCATAACGTGTATGTTCATCCAACAATTATGAGGCCTTTGGGATTGTTGATCTTATGAAGCCATACAATCCTGGGAATTGCTCGCACTACCTGTTGATAAAGAGAGCTGACAGTTTCCTCTGGAGGAGCGCTCACTCCAGATTCATCCAAAGCTATAATTTGGTTGTATACTGTGTGTGACCTTATGTTATTGTAAGTGCATAGTGTACTGTGTGTGATGTACTATACTCGGGTACAGAGGGTTCCTAGAGCCGTGGCAACTGTGGCATTCTTATTAGTATGGGAGAGGTTTATTCTCAGAAAACTGGGATAAAATCTACATCAAGGGAAAAACAAACTGTATTCTTTAATTGACTGAATCATATGATTGAAAATCACTTAAAATTGGTTTATTCATTTAGGATTTTGAGGCATGAATCTTATTGTTACAAAAGTATATAAGGTCGAATTTATTAAAATTTATCCTCATACTTATTCTCTCCGTTCATTTATTACTCATTCTTATTTTCTCTCATAAAATCAAAACATGTCTCTAACTAATTATTAATATGTACTGGCTTTGTTTTGTTTTTTTGTTTTTGTTTTTTTTTGGAGTTATATCTTATTTTCATGATTAAAGAACTAATCTTTGCAGTTAATCACTTTTTTTTGTCCATCTATTCTTTATAAAAACATAATATACTTTCTAGCAATTTAACTTTTACATTTTTTTTAAAGAACAAGAACAGGTTTTACATTACAAACAGACTAAAATAATGAAAGCACAACATATCATATATAAGAATATTTCTAAGTATATTTCATTTTCTTGACCTATGATTTGCAGGTATCTTTTTCCTTTCATAAGATGCACGTTAATTTATTGTAAAAGTAAATTTCAAGAGTTAAAATGAACCATTATTTATGAATATGTACCAATTTATTATATGTAAAGGAAAGAAAACTTTTTATATATGACCTAATTTATATAAAAACAAATATAAATTGACTCTTCGATTTTAGAATATAACTTTCATTAACAGAGTTTAATTTTAGCAGATTTCACTGAAGGGAAATCAGCTATTGAGGTCGTACTCATGACATATATATATATACTAGCTCAGATACCCGGCTTCGCCCGGGAATTGATTTGAGACGGAATTGTGATGGTATTTTCAAGGCTTTACTTTGCACAATATTTTGACATTTACCCGTCCCAGTGTTTAGGGTTAATACCCGTTATTGGCATTTGTTAATAATAAAATTAATTTTTTATGTAAGTCTTCACTGTCCTCCCTTATAACCCCCACTCCCGTTCTAACCAAAACATTTTAATATAGCTTATAATCATGGAAGAATTAATGCTAATTGACATACCGAGTTTTGTTAAGTTCAGGATCAATAAGAAGGCCAAGTCCTCTACTGTTTTTTAATATAATGCAGAGTGCACTTTCGCCCGGTGGTCGTGGTCCAGGCAACGCAGCTTTAATCAGCAGGCACTGAGGATGGAGCGTTGACTCCGAAAGTGCACTCTGCATTAAATTAAAAAACAGTAGAGGACTTGGCCTTCTTATTGATCCTGATCAATTGGTTCCTCTACCATCCAGCATATTCCAGAGATATTTCGTTAAGTTCGGTTCAATCGTTAGCGCCCAATAAAATAGTTGACTCCCGCTTTAGTTTATAGTGTATATCTCGTTTATACATTGTTAACAGACAAAAATGAATATCACAAAAGTTACTCTAAATAACAAAATAAACAACTTTTGTTATGTTCATATTTGCCTAAAAACGAATAGAAAACGAAATACCGCTATTTTAAATTCAGGCCTACCTTACAACCCCCACTCCTGCCCGTCCCTAGAAATGTTGGTATGGCTTATTATAATGAAAGTGTTAGTGCTAATACACATACCGAGTTTTATTTATTTCGGTTGGGTCTTTTGCCCCAGTTTTTAGCGTATATCTCGTTTATAATTCAGTATACGAAAAAAGTGTAGATGACAAAAGTTACTCTAAATAACAAAATAAACAACTTTTGTTATGTG
Organism: Riptortus pedestris; assembly: GCA_019009955.1. Taxonomy (NCBI): domain Eukaryota; kingdom Metazoa; phylum Arthropoda; class Insecta; order Hemiptera; family Alydidae; genus Riptortus; species Riptortus pedestris. Next base: position 110,883,076 of record CM032233.1, on the reverse strand, counting down.
AATATTTGCCGAAAAACCAATAGGAAACGAAATATCGCTATTTTTAATTTCAGGCTTCCCTTATAACCCCCACTCCTGTTCGTCTCAGAGGATATTAATATAGCCTAAAGTCTAAGTTGGGTTAGTAGTAATATACATACCAAGTTTCATAAAATTCGGTTCAGCCGTTTATGCGTGAAAAGTAACAAACAAACAAATACACACGAAAGAAACAAAATGCAGTTATGGTGTCTATGACTTGTGAAACGAAAAGTTATCGTGAAAATTCGCGAAAAAAATCAATGTACAGAGGGAGGTTACAATTTTATATATATATAAGACTCAACCGAACTAAACCAAACTCGGTATGTGAATTAGTACTAACGCCTTCCTTATAATAAGCCATACTAACATTTCTAGGGACGGGCAGGAGTGGGGGTTATAAGGGAGGCCTGAAATTAATAATAGTGATTTCCTATTGGGGTTTCGGCAAATATGCACATAACAAAAGTTGTTTATTTTGTTATTTAGAGAAATTAGCTCAAAACTTCTTTTCAATATGAACTACCAGGTACCTCACCTTAAAAAATTAATTCAAATGTATGTCAATATTTTCTCCTTAATAATTCAAATTTATGCATAATGCACAGGAAACGGGAAATATGACAATATGCAGGACAGTGAAGTCTTACATAAAAAATTAATTTTATTAACAAATCCACAGAAACGACGGGTGTTAACCCTAAACACTGGGACGGGTAAATGTCAAAATATTGTGCAAAGTAAAGCCTTGCCAAAAATATACCATCGGCCGAACCGAATTTTATGAAACTTGGTATGTATATTACTACTAACCCAACTTAGACTTTAGGCTATATTAATTTTCTCTGAGACGAACAGGAGTGGGGGTTATAAGGGAGGCCTGAAATTAAAAATAGCGATATTTCGTTTCCTATTGGTTTTTTAGCAAATATGCACATAACAAAAGTGGTTTATTTTTTATTTAGAGTAATTTTTGTTCTAAACACTTTCGTCGTATTCTGAGGTTTAATTGAGTTATACGCTAATGACTATAGCGGGAGTCGACAATATTATTTGGCACAAAAGACTCAACCGAACTAAATAAATCTCGGTATGTGTATTAGCACTGATGCTTTAATTATCATAAGCCATACCAACAATTCTAGAGACGTGCAGTAGTGGGGGTTGTAAGGGAGGCCTTAAATTAAAAATAGCGGTACAGTGGAATCCCTCTTATCCGGCCTCGGATAAACCGGCCCTCGGTTTAACCAGTCGGCGACGCTGAGGCGGGAAGGAGTCGAAACTTGCCGAGACATGGTTTATGAAGAAATGCCTCAATCTACATTTGTTAAGTCGTGGAGAAAACTCTGGCCAGATGTCGAACAGGCTATTAAGAACCACATTGGTGATAATCCAGACGCTCTTGACAATCCGACTGATGTGCCTGAAAATGACAATGACGACACTCTTCTCAGTGCTTTGAGAAAACTACTTCACTGTAAAGAGCTGGTGCGAGAAGATGTATACTGACGCATGTGACTACTGATAACGAGCTCGAAAATGAATTCCTTAATGATGACGAAATTATTCAGGCAGTTTTTATCACTGACAGCACTGAGGATGACGAAGAAAAAGAAGCGGATGCGCAAGAAGATGCCGTAGGAAAAATTAGTCATGCCGAAGCAAAAGCTGCCTTTGAAGTAGCCACTGTATACATCGAACAACAGGAAGAATCATCTGCAGTTGATGTAATGTTTTAAAAAAAAAATGGCGTGATATCGCATTTAAGAAAGCTACCAATGTAAAAAAAAACAAACAAAAATTATAGATTTTTTTTAATAATACGATTTTTATAAAAAAATGCTAGATTTTTTAAAATAATACATGTCTTTATTAAACAATTCTATTGCATACTTTTCTTTACTCTGACAAGAATTCGGTTTAACCGGCCATTTCGTTATCCGGCCAGGCTCCGGTCCCGAAGTGGCCGGTTAACAGAGATTCCACTGTATTTCGTTTTCTACTGGTTTTTCTGCAAATATGCCCATGGCAAAAGTTGTTTATTTTGTTATTTAAAGTAAGATTTGTTATATTCACTTTTGTCGTATAACAAAGTATAAACGAGATATACACTAAATACTAAAGTGGGAGCCAACAATTTTGTTGGGCACTAACAATTGAACCGAATTTAGCAAAACTCGGTATGTGAATTAGCATTAATTCTTCCATGATTATAAGCTATATTTAAATTTTTACGTCCGAACGGGAGTGGGGGTTATGAGGGAGGCCTGAAATGAAAAATTGTGATATTTCGTTTCCTATTAGATTCTCGGCAAACATGCACATAAAAGTTGTTTATTTTATTATTTAGTATAACTTTTGTTGCATTCACTATGTTTGTAAAATGAAGTAAACACGGGATATACGCTAAAACTATAGTGGGAGTCATTAATTTTATTAGTGCTTATTTAAGTGTTTTTAATGAATGAATATTATGACAAATGATTTTATGTTTTAGTCACATATGATAACTCTATATATGATTCGGATTAGTGAGGTTATATATCTCCGTCGTCCCCTTCTCATTTATTTATTTCTCCTAGAAAATAACATTGCTATTTATTTCCAATAGAAATGTAAACTATAAGAGCATTTCCGTTATTTAATTTGCATCATGTATTATTTAAACTAAGTCATGCTGAATTGGCACAAAGAGTCTTAGCGGAAGTTATGGGGATCAAACTCTTTGGTTCTGGTAAGATATTATCTTATTTCCGATATCTTGATGTTATTGAAACAAATATGTACCATCATAACAATTAGATGTTAATTGTAATGTTATTATGAAAAAAGACAATATCCATTTAAATTTGATATGATTTAAAGTATTACTTATTTTGCAGGGAGGGCTACGTTCTCTTCCCCTCACCTATATTTTTGAATATAAATCAAATTATTTTTCGGGTAATACTATTATTTAATTCTATCATTTAGATCAATTATTAAAATAATACTTTGAATCAATATTTTAAGGACAACGATGGAGATGATGGAGCGGAAGGAGGCCGGAGCCTAAATAGTTAATTGAGTTAACTTATTTCCTGAGAAATGATTTCCACTGAGCTCTACTATTACGAATATAATCTAATTACAAAACTACGCTTAAACTAAATGAGCTCGGATTGGTTTTTGACAGGAAATAAGTTTCATTATACAGGATATTTTAATAAATGCTATCCACGATTATGGTTTGAAGTATTCAAAAAGGTGAGTTAAAAAGTGGAGAGAGATAGATCAGGACCTCATTTTTATTTATTCTTCAACATTAAAATTTCTCATCTATACGTCGCCCGCCTGACCCTCACGGGAAGCAATGATTAGGGGCTTATTTTCATTTATTCTTGACATACAATTTTTTTTTCTGTAAGTCGCCTGCCTGACCCTCACGGGAAAACAATGCGCCCAGACGGGAAGTGTAGTAAACATTGAAGCCTTGCTAAAAAAAAAAATACTATCATCATTCAGCCTCAAATGATTTCCCGAGCGAAGCCAGGTACCTTAGCTAGTATATATATATATTTGTCTGTTACCGCTCTAGCGGTCACAATTTTTGTTTTATCGTTACCAAACATGATATATAATCGTTTTATACAAAAAGAAAGATCAAGTTCGTTAACGGCTGAAATCGGACCAGGGGGAGGGGGGTTTATTTAGAGGGGGAGAATTTTGAAAATTCTTAATATCTCCGTTATTATGCCTCGGATCGAAAAAGTGTATAGAACCATTTTTATTGCAAATTTAATCTTCTATAAATGTTGTTATGTACATTTTTTCACTATCTTGATTATGAACTGAGATATTTGCATTTTTAGTTTTCGGTCTTCAGTAAACCTCTACTCCTACTCATCTCATATTAACAATATTATATTATCTTATGAAGCACTTTTTTTGAAGCATAAATACCAAATATTATTTTCATTGCACATTTAATTTTTGAGATAAATGCAAAAACATGACGCACGTGGGAAATCTGCTTAGTTAACGCAGCCCCTGTGTGACGGACTTTTATTTATAGTAGCCAATGACTAAGTAGTCGAATTGCTTTCAAAATTTCTTCTAACAATGAAGCCACCAATAAGGTAGTGAATTCAATTGATCGAATAGAAAATACCATCAGACAAAAGGGGCCTTCTTTATACAGCTCTTTTTCAAAAACATAATGTTCTTATTTTCTTAATTGAAGGATCTTAAATGGGGGGGAGGGAGGGAGGGAGGGAGAGAATGAACACTAATAAATAAAAACAATACACTGTCGTCATATCTGTCGGTGGAGACCCTTGTCACTGGGTGATGATTGAGTACTGCTGACATGTGCTTTTGATATGAGATCACCATCTTCAAGCTTGTCAAAAGCTGTAATGAGTTAGTTGTCCGTAAGTCAGTGGGTTTTATGTCTGTCATTCGATCAGGTTGTTTATGTTTTAGTCAGGGTCTATTTGTTTAAGTCTTGGATCTGTCGAACAAAGGGTGGCTTAGCATATGTTCAGGTAAATTATTTCCATGTAGTAAGTTGTTTTAAAGGTGTGTGAATAATCTGAATTAGGTTTTTTATGTTTCAGTCTCAGTCCGTTATTTGTGTTATGTTTTGCTAAGAAGTAAATTGTAATGTAATGATTATATGAACAGACAAAGTTAGTTTAACTTACTCGTGCAACAACACATACATTGGACATATTGGGAGGAGATTTAAAACGTGATACACAGAACAGATACGCTCATTCAGACTAAACAAATGAGACTTTTAACTTCGCTAACCACTTGATCGATCACTGTCATGACCCTACAAATGTATTCAACAGTATGAAACTCCCACATATACAATTGGACATGTTAGACAACATGTAGATTTACAAACAACGGGCAATCAACAGGGACATTATCAATGAACAACCCAACACTAGCTAAGACAAAGATATTCAGACTATTGCAACTACTTTATCAAACTAACAAACAAAATATACCAACAGACAGACGTACAGACGGATGAATACCAGCAGTTGAAGAGATAACGAACTTGGGTCCATATTCTAATTCAATTATTTAAAACTATGCTTATACCCATATTTGGGTACAGTGGAACAATCTCCTTCCAGTCTGTCCAATGCATGTGTTGTGAATATGCAAGTTAGTTTGTGTTCATATTATTATTATATGAACAGAGTATAACAATCCACCGTCAGGTATGACAACAGTATCATATGATATACTGTCAGTTCTAACCCTTTGTTTGATAAAGAAAAAACAATTTATTTTTTTTTTTCAAAATAATATTTAAAAAAGACAATAAGTATGTATTTAGTTCAGTAAATATATTCATAAACCATGATTTTCATATGATACATTTTGTTATGCCATAAAATTTATTCTGTGTACTTTATTGTATAAATACTGTATTGTATTTGAAGGAAAAAATATATATAGATTCTTAAGATTTGGGGAATATACATTCAATCATGTAAAAGAAATAAAATAAAAAAAAAAATTGTAAAAAATAAACTCGTGTAGCCACCACATGAATTCCTTGTGCGCCTGTTAAATGAAATGAACAATATGTTTTGAGGCAGTTTATTTAAAATTATTTCATTTGAATGGGATATATGATATCTCCATTCTAATACATCAGATCAAAATGTCATACAACATAATTTTAGATCATTTTATGATATACTACAAATTTTAGCAGATTTCCCTTAAGGGAAATCAGCTATTGAGGTCGTACTCATGACGCGAGTTTCGAAAAATTTCTTCAAATGTCCATCGATCCTACCCAGGAGATGACGAAAATGAGGTCCGTTCAAAATTATATATATATATATATATATATATATATATATATATATATATATATATATATATATATATATATTTGTCTGTTAACGCTCTAGCGGTCGCAATTTTCGTTTGATCGTTACCAAACTCGATATTTAAACGTTTTATGCAAAAATAAAGTTCAAGTTCGTTTATGGCAGAAATCGGATCAGTGGGAGGGGGGGGGGTTTAGAGGGGAGGATTTTCGAAATATCTCCGTTACTATACGTCGGATCGAAAAATTATATAGAACCAATCTTATTACAAATTTAATTTACTATAAATAATGTTATATACATTTATTCTGTATCTTGAATATTAACCGAGATATTTGCATTTTTCTGTTTTCAGCTTCTGAGATGAGATCGGCTAACTTCGGGTCTAGTCGTGAGTTTCCGTCAAGAGCTAGTTCCCGTAATTGTTTGACTCTCTATTCTGAAATTTCTCTATTCTATAACTTCACGTGGGAAATCTGCTTAGTTTATGCAGCCCCTGCGTGACGGACTTTTTTATTATTTCTAATAGTCTTTTTTCCCCTCAACCCTCCACTCCATTGTCATTTTTAATCAAATGGACAACTGGATACACTATAATTTAACACAACTAGGTGTTGCAACACTTCTAAATATGAAATTTCAATGTTATAAGGCTAGTCATTTTCATGTGAGAAACGTACAAATACCAACATTCGTCACAGGACACAGAGCCCTGTTTCCTCTCTACTCCTAGATTACAACGACCTTGTTAAACTGAAATTAATCAATACCGTTGTGTCTCCTTGACCTATAAATATAAATTATCTCAATGTTTTCAGAGGCCTCAGGCCTTGACATTAAAAAACATTATTGAATCCTATTTAATATGATATGAAATTATCTCATTCATATGTAAACATATTACAGTGTGAGTAAACAGTTTAGTGTGATCAATTTGTCATGTCGGAAACTCATAAACCTCTCAAATTCATATCCTGTCGTTGGACCCACCCAGAGCCTGTAACTATGCAGAATATGAATAGTTAATTATATATTATATTGAACCTTCTGCTAAGCAAGATGGAAGGTATAAACAAACTGAATGAATAATTTGAACTAAAAACTATTTCAATGAAATTATAATCAAACAATTTTCATAAATGTGACTTTTAGAACCCTTAAATATTTTTATTTTACTGTCGATTTCTCTGTCAATGTAGACAATTTCATTTAAAAACATAATCTTTGTAATATCCTCATAATAATATAATATCTATTTAGCAACTATTTAAATATAGCTATTATGAATGAAAATAGAAACACCAGTAAAATCCATTTTACAGATTTATAGACTCACTGAAAATTATTTTTTCTAGGTTTAATGGTATTAAGCCAGTGTAAATACAATAGAAATTAGTGTGGGTTTGCTAATAAATTTGTCAAAGTAAATAATTTTGAATCCACATGAAATTATTCGTACTCTTAATAAATAGGTGTCAACAACTACTTCTCACCATTTCACTCTAATAACTGTATTATGCATTGAAGTTTCTGTGAAAATCAGGTACTTCAAGATGTCTTTAGTTATTTACCTACATGTGTTCATTGAAAGTTATAATTTTATCTACTGCTTTATTCAAAGCCTTTAAATAACTACAAGTTCCCTTTACATGGTGACAAATTTCAGTAGCTCTAAACATTCTTGTCAGTGGCTGACTCTAATGCCAATTTTTTTTATTGTTAACAAAATGTATGTTCAAAAACTAGAAATTAAGATTTTGTGATTGAAATATGTACAAATAAACACAAGATGTATTTTCGTTATGGCAATTCAAGTATTTCAGGAGCCTCAGCTGAACAAAATAACAATGCAGACCACCCTTTGTTTGTTTTTTTTTTAAATCCCGCTTGTAGCAATTATTACAATACTTTAGATTGGTTATAAGATATTGAATTCTGCATGATATCCAAAATTAGTTTGAGCTTTACAGTGATTGTTGCTTTTAGATTAGGTCTGGGCTGATATTGAGTACAATAAATTAGATTTTTGAGTGAAATGCCAATTTTGTGGTTTATTATTTTAATTTGTTTTGTCTCAACTTAGTATTTTTAATTTTTTTATTTTTTGAAATGTGTATTAAATTCACTTTGTTTTAAATTTAATATTTCTTTCCTTCTAAAGGTTTAATTTCTTTCTTGCTGCTAGTTCTTGGATTTGGGTAACACTAAATATAAAATTTGGGTGTCACTTTTGTGATATTTGTACTTATCATAAATGGACTTGGAAATAATACTTCCTAACTGCTTTTATCAGTGAATGAAACAATGATTATAATTTAAAAATCATACATTTTTTTAATCACATTACAGGTTTCTAATGTTATGAAAAAATAAAAAAGTAATGGTTTTAAAGAGTTCTTTAAAATTATTCGAGTTTCTATTCAATTTAGGGCTAACTGTAAATAGGCATTTTGATATGTATACACACACAATCTGAGTTGTTGGGGGAACTGTTGATGAGAATGAATTTACACTTAGAACAGTATTCTGAATCTAAAAAGTATTACCAGGTGTGTAAATATGAAACCGGAATTTTTTAATAAAAAATATGCATTTATTGTGTAAAACTAATACATACGATTTTATTCAAAGTACTGGCCTTCGGTATCTACACACTTTTCCCATCTCTCTGGCAATTAGTGAATTCCCCACCAAAAGAATTCTTCCTCTTTGGAGTCGAACCAAGCACTAAGCCATTTCCTTACATCTTCGTAAGAAGTGAAGCGCTGTTCAGCTAGTGCATGTCCCATAGATGCGAACAGGTAATAATCGGACGGAGCCAGGTCTGGTGAGTAAGCCGCATGTGGAAGAATTTCCCAACTAAACGCCTGGATGGTTTCCTTCGTCCGTTTTGCCGAGTGAGATGGGGCGTTGTCATGGAGCAAGATCACTTTGTGCCTTCTTTCTTGATATATTGGTCGTTTTTGGAGCAACGCTTGATTCAAATTGATAATATGTTGTTGATAGCGTTCTGTATTAACTGTTTCTCTAGGTTTTAAGAGCTCATAATAGATCACACCCTTCTGATCCCACCAGACACAAAGCATTGTCTTCTGTCCGAAGCGGTTTGGCTTTGCAGTCGATGTCGATGGTTCACCTGGAGTTAACCATGGTTTCATACGCTTAGGATTCTCAAAGTAAATCCACGTTTCATCACCAGTCACTATTCGATGAAGAAATAATTTTCTTTTGTACCTGGCAAGCAAAATTTGGCAAGTGGTTTTTCGAGCTTCCTGCTGTCTGTCATTCAGTTGGTGAGGTACCCATTTTCCGACCTTCTGGATCTTTCCCATAGCTTTCAAACGAATAGAGATAGCTTCTCTTGTTACATTTAATTGATCTGCAAGTTGTTGTTGCGTTTGAGTGTTGTCCTCATCCAACAAAGCTTCCAAATCGGCATCTTCAAACTTTTTGGGTGGTCTTCCACGTTCTTCATTTCTGACATCGAAATCACCATTTTTAAATTTTTTGAACCATTCAAAACATTGTGACTTCCCTAAGGCACGCTCACCGTAAGCTTCGACAAGCATACGATGTGATTCTGCAGCAATTTTTTTGAGACGAAAACAGAAAATTAATGCTGTCCACAAATCGTAATTTGTTGGCTCAAAACTGGACATTTTCGACATCAGTAAACACACGGTTTTAGAATGAAACTAACGTAGGTCTGAGTTGGAACTCTTTATCAGATGTAAACAAAAGCAAATGGCACCACTGAGAGATTAAGAGGAGGATTACACTGACTGCTACACCCTTTTGTTTGAGGATTCCGGTTACATATTTACACACCTGGTATGTTTAAATGTACTTTACATTTATGCCATATTGTAAAGGAAACTTTTTATATTTTGGAAAACATGCATTATTAGAAATATACAATCTCATACTAAATTTGGAAACCAAGTTATCTAATGATATTGAATTATTTTATTCCAACTGATTTAGATTTTTTTTTCATTGAGAATGTGGTAGTAACACATTTCGAAATAGTTCTTGAACTGTAAACATATTATTATTATTTAAAGAAGTATGTCCATTATAATGAAATTTTACTTTCAGAATCCATTTACATCACTTGAATCACGATTCAGACGATTGCACAGCACTGGAAGATCACATTCAGCCCCAGGCTCTTGTAATTGGTTTGAAGGAATGTAAGTAATATTGAAATTCATTCCCTTTTTGATCTTTGTGCAGAAGATGAAGTATTGTATTGAAAGGTATGAAATGAGGTTCAAAACACTGTCAGGGGACAGATTTTTTTTTTTTTATTAATTGATTTGTTTAGTATTTTTCTATACTTTCTCTTTCCCTCCCCCTCCCCTTTATTGCAACTTTTGGCTTTTCACTGCCTTCTCTGATGTTTCTCTATTTCTGATTTTCATTTCTTTTCATACACTCTTTGTCACCTAGAAATCCTTTAAATTTTCATTACTAGTAGTTATTTCATTAAATACATAAATGTGACCAACAAAATATCTGCAAAAGCCTTTGAGAGTTTAAACATATGGAAATGGAAATAGATTTACTACTGCATTTTTCAACTAGGCTGATAAAAGATGAATCCCAATATTCTTGTTTATTTGATTTATGGATCACATCTTTGATTATATTTGGTAAATTTTGTAAAGGAGTCACTGTATGCCTGAACCCAATATTGTAATGAATTGCATTTAGATAAGGCAGCTCCGAAAATCATAATTTTTTTTTCGCAATTTAATTTGACTAACTAAACAAATAAAACTTTATAATAAATATATTACTAATTTCTTTTGTTATCATAGATTTAAAAATATATGTGGAAAAAAAATTAAATGGATATTGTATTATCTAAAGATGGAAGCCATGCAACTGGACCTTGTATGTAATTATATTTGTTTTCCAATTTACTCTCTGGAGTAATTTTTAATAGTTTCTGTTGAACTTGTTAGCTACTGAAATATTTGTAGGAATTATTTATTTTACTCTCACTGTTTACTATTTACTTTTGCTTTAGTAGTTATATAACCTTCACTTCATTAAGTCATGAGCTGGAATTGTTAACTGAATACGACTTGAAACTATGTGAAGAACTATCTGTGCTTATCCATACCTGTGTGAAGTAATCTATATGTATATCAATTATAATACGGATTAAAATATAAATATTAAAATAATTAACTTAAATATTATAATATTACATAAGTAATGCTGAAATTTAAAGATAAGTAAATTAATTACTAATATCACTATATTATATATATATATATATATATATATATATATATATATATATATAACGGTTATATATCCTAGGGTGCCCATTCTGAGATTTAATTGTTATTGAAATATTATGTAGTTTATGGATTGAAATAAATAGATTTCATGGGGGCCAGGTGCGGGTTATAAGCTACATGAGGTAGAAGAATAAAACCAAAATCTTCAATCACTGTCCGATTGTCTGATGAGACATATGCACCCTAAAATTGTCTTATTGCTAGAGAATTTTTATGTCAATCACCAAAAGTATAGAATATGTTGCTCTAACTTTAGAAATGGAATTAGGATGAAATTCAGATTTAATCATATATATCTTATAAACTATCTCATTGAATTTTCAATTATACTCTTGCAGTTTTATTTCTCTTTGATACATTCTCTACTTGTTGGAAAATAGTTGTTTCTTATATAGAGCTATTCATAACTGAAAAAAAATTAAATAAAATACAATAATATAGTATAATTGTGTACATAATTCTAGTTCACTGTACATACTTCATTTTAAAAGAATAAATAGAGGGGAAAGGTTTAAGAATGGTGAGTTTTATATGAAAGGTTATCAAGAAAGGGAGGTGACAATGCCATGAAGGAAAAAGGGCTAGGTAAGATGTACTGTGATGGTTGAGGCAAGTATTTGAATATATATAAAGAATTATTGTAATGGTATGCGTAAGTATTGTTATAAAGAAATGCTGAAGAATGATTGACTATAACTGTAGGATTGGGATATTTAGGGAATGAGTTCAGAAGAAGGTAGTATTCATCTTCAATTTCTGATTTGTCAAATTATTGTTAGCCTTAGGTTATTACTCTACTCCCATTTGTTTCTTCAATTTATGACTGCATAAGAGATTGTAAAAAAATTACTCCCATATCAAACGTAGTTGAATACAGTAGATAAAAAATTAAATAAATAAAGAATATGTATATTAGTCATTCATTCAACTATGTTCTTTATTGCATATGGATAGTTCAAACATTTTTAGCAGATACTGGATTTGAGAATTGTCAAAATAGTTCTCAATAGCACTATCAATAGTAGTTTTCAATCTACCGACACAAAATCTATCCATAGTTAATTCTGTCAGGTTTTGGCATTCCAGGCATACTTTAAAAAAATATATACTGTAGTATAGTCAGCCCTCTTCCGTCTTAAGAAACATTCACATTTCAAAATTATTGTTTTACCTCCTCTGCACTCCTAAGACTGGAAAGATTTTTTTTTGGGGGGGGGGGTAAATATTACATTTAAATTCATGAAAAATGAATGAAGTAAAAATCAAAGAATAAGAATAATTAATTCAATTAAAATAAATATTTTAAGTACAAGATGTTGGTGTTGTCGCGAATTTGTGAATCCCTCGAATCCAGGATGAATAATATCAAAACCAACATACCTTATGAAGGGTAGTAATAATATACTAAAAGAGTTGAAAATATAAAAATTAATATGTGCAATTTAGTTTATTGATATCTAATATATTTGACTAATGATTGTTTAAAAATAATTAATAAAATGCACCATTATAAATCACAAAAGAAGAAAAGTTTATATGAAGAGACCGATTCTTTTGTCCAGGCTTTTGTCAGGCTGATCCCTCGAGGGTAGACCATTCAAGTATCAAGGACTGTTCCTGCATGAAGAGTTGTTACTCTGTTGTCCTTTTGTTCTCCAAGTGATGTTCAAGGATGAGGACCGTACAGTAGCTCCACTGAAATAGGAACGACCTCCTATTTTATAGCAAGCTTGTTTTTTGTTTTTTTCTTCCAACTCACCTAATTTATTATGATTCTGCTTAACAGCTGATTTTTGCAGCTCAGCAACACTCAGCTTTTTATAGAGCTACTTACATCTGAATTTTCAGAAATTTTTATTAAGGCTCTCAGTGGTTTGGATTATAATGTAACTACATACAAATACTTAGTTTATTTTGAGAAACAAATAGTATTGACAAAGAACTTCTGTGAATACAATTGGCTTGAAGGAATTCTTCATATTTTTCTAATCTGAGTGTTTCTACGACAATGAATTAGGTTTCACAATCTTTTATTAGAAAATGACCCTTACCCAGTCTTTCTAACAGAGCCAAAATTCTTATTGAAAATTTGATTTTAGTATGCCTTCTTTTCTATTTATATTCTGATTGTGTTCCAATAGGAAATACTGTCTTTAAACAATACATCAAAAAATAATTGCAATTTTTGTATAGCAAAATACCATTTGATAGTATTTTAATAATGAAACCTTCACTCTATTATAACAGAAGTACTACTGATTTATTATTGGGTATTAGATTCTTAGGTTATCATATTTATAGGTGTTATAAATATTTCTTGGCAGATTAAACATATCTTCTACTAACTCCTCAAACCACTAGTCCCCTTACTCCTCAATCAAGTGCCCTGAAGGGGGGGGGGGATCTTATCTAAATCAATGAATAAAAAGTTGGGATTTTTTTGTTGCCTTCTAGAACAAGCTTTACAAAGGTTCTTGTTTAATATGCGCCTATTTCTCAGACATAATTTAAAAACAAAGATTAATACATCTACATTCCAAAATAACTGAACACATCTTGAAGGATAAAAAATTACAATTGTGTAAAATGTGTAGGCCTTCGCCAGGGGTATAAAATCAGAAGATGTGATCTCACAGTATCATCTTTTTGAACTTCATTAAAGCAAGGTAAGAAAGTTAAAATGATTTTGCCTTGCCAGAATTGATCTGCTCACCAACCATATTTGTTTTTTGGCTTTGCTGAACATTAATTTATTTTACATTTTTTTGAATTGCATTTACCAAATTGATTGCTTTTGCACAAGTCCACAAATGATTTAGCTGCTGTTAATGAGGTTTTAGGTAGTTTATATAGTTCATAAATTTTTCTTTAGTACTAGTTACTTCTTGTTTGAACTCCAGTAGGCTGAAGGTCAGCTAACAAAATTCTTGTAAATTCACTTTTTAATCATATTCAACATTGCTTTGCATGTTTTAGGTTTCATTGAAACATATACATGTCCATCCACTCACTCATGATTGTTAATGCTCATATTTTCTCTAAGAGATGTCAATGAGGTTTAAAACAAGTTAATCAGTGTGTGTACATTCCAAGTGTTTTATTTGTTGACCTTCATTATATAGTTAGTATCATCTAGTTTGTAGATTTAATTTTATCTAATAGTAAAACCTTTTGATACTGAATATATGGTGTAAGATTTATAGTCTTTATTCATGCTTGAATTGTCCCATGGACATGCTGTAATACCTTTTATCTTAAATGTATGTAGTTTAGAATCCCTCTAATAGAATAATGGATGATTGTTGTTGCTGGACTCATTTGATCAAGATAAAATGTATATTGTCTTTCTGCACAATGCTGTATCTGGCAACTACTTTTTAAACAAAGTACTCTAACCATAAGGTAATTTCAAACAGAAAAGGAGAATTGTTTTAAATCTGCCTAGTCTCAGATCTGATTCAATTGTCAATTATTATTGAATTGACAGATAACGATCAACAAGGATGATTGAAAAAGTTCTCTCACACTCTTTCTTCTAACATAACACTGAAAATATCAGTAAACTAGTTGTAAAAAAAAAAAAAATTATTTTGCAACTAGTGTCTTATGTCAGGAAGACAATATTATATATATTCCTATTTCTCTAATTTACTGATTTGTAGGAACTATTTTATATTCATTTTTAAGTTTAATATAACTTGTGATAGTAGCCTATAAAATTGATTCAATTAAAAGCTGTTCTCTAGACATTTAATTCAGTAATAGAGATAGCATGAGAACTAGAGGCTGCTACGGACTGATATAATTGGAAATTGAATTAACGATGGATTCCTACTAACTATTAGATCTTCCTCTATTGCCATCTGTTGACTTTTATATAAGCTGCAGTGTCCTTCAAAGCCGATGGCATAGGGATTTACTTTTCTCATTTTTAGTTTCCCTATACTGGGATTCCCTTTATACGAACTATGTCCCTTTTTCAATATCAAATATCGTTACTCATTCCTGCAATTTATCCTTGCATATTTAGTCAGTATATATTCTGCTTTTCAAGTTAATAATGAGTGCTTCAAAACTACCAGAAAAAGAATTTTTTCTGATGAAGAAATTTTGTTGTGGGTGCAAGCGAAAGTGAAGGTGATACTTCTTCGGATTACGATGAGGATCCTAATGATATACAGCGAAATGTGTCTATCGGAGTAATTCCTAGAGCTACTGAAGTTTCAAGTAGAAGAGATAGAATTATACAGATAGCACTAGAACGTAAAAATAATTGAGCACACAGGGCTCTGCAAGAGCTAGACTATCCCGCACCGCTGAATACCCACCTACCAGAGAACTACACAGTCTAAGGGTTAAAAAATCCCTGCTTTTGGATCATTGCCATGGCTTTCAAGTGTTTGTTGATTGTGAAAAGTCAAATCCCAATGATTTAGCCAAATCTTGAAGCGTTTGGCATGGACCTTCATCAAGCAATGACTCTAATTCTTCAGCTTAGAATTTTTTTGTTTGCCTAAGTTGTTCCTTGTCTTCCAGCTCAAAATCACTGCTTTTAAACCAAGCAAATCACTTCTGACATGTTTGCATCTAGAACATGCTCTTCTTATGCATCCACTACTATTCTGTGGCTTTTTCATGTTAAAGTAAAGAAGAAGACCTCACCAAAAAACACTTATCTGATATGAAGAGAGACATACTTGATAAAGTTAAACAATTAGTTATTTATGCTTCAATGGAATGGCTTACACTAAAATGAAAGCCCAATGAAAATAGGATTACATGGAGGAGGAATCATGCTATCAATTGGAAAACCACACTAGTAGCGCTATCTATGAGAAAATGTATGAATTAATTGAAGTATCCAGTAAAAGTACTTTCATTGACTGCTCCAAATGTATTTAAAAGATGAAAATCTATTTTGCTTCTCAATATGGAATTATGGCTATAAAAATACCCAAATACTTTATATTTTAATGTTCAGAGAATGAAATAAAACTCCCAAACCAATATTTACCTTCACATGATATTTTCATTTTATTTTGAAAAAGTAATTAAAATATATATGTATTTAAAAATAAACTTAAAACTTATTGTGAAGTATAAAACATATTACCTGGTATAGTTAAAAGACTTGGTTTCTGTTTGAGCTGATTGTGAATTGCATTTAGTCACAATCATTTGATCTTCCCCATGTGGATAATGTAGAGTTTTATTTCATCCTAGAAGTCATTTGATTTCAATTTCTGTTGGTAAAACATTTCTAATACAAATAGCCCTTAGAATTATAATATTTTTGTCATAAGTTAAATGTATTTTTTTTTTAAACAAAGTAAGTGATATAAATTATTCTCAAAAATAGTATTGTTAGATTTGTTATTACTGAATCATATTTTCACTAACATCTGATCTTTGTTTACAATGTTCTATTGTGTTAATTAAAGCCTAACTTCAGGTATAACAAAGCTTTTTATTTCAATTTAATTAACACAATACATAATGGATAAATTACTACGTCCAGAAAGATTAGCTATAGATCCTGAATCACAAACAGCTACAATCGAGTGGAATCATTGGTATCGAACTTTTCAGAACTTCATACTAACTTACCAAGTAAGTGATGCTGACAGGTTACGTATACTAATTAATCATGTATCCCCAGCGATTTATGAGTACATAATTGAATGTAAAACCTTTAATGATGCAATAAGTGTTTTAAAGAGCATTTTTCTAAAACCTGTTAATGAAGTATTCTCCAGATACAAGCTTGCAAACAGAAAACAGCAAGCAGGGGAGACCATTACCAGATACCTAGAATCTCTTAAGCAAGGAGTGTGGTTTCAAAGCTGTCACAGCTGAACTAAATCATACGAATATATAAGGGATGCTTTCATAGCTGGATTGTTTGAGTCTACTATCCGGCAAAGACTCCTTGAGAGTTATAACCTCACTTTAAATGACGCATTCAGCCAGGCACGGTCTATGGAATCTGCACTAGAGCAATCCCGGCATTACCGTGGTTCTGCTGCTGTCAATGCTTTAAGCTGCAATCGACCTAACAAGTGTAAGTCTTCAGCTCCCTGTTCACATAATAGTAAAGAAGTTGATGAGGACACTGACTCATCAGGGGAGATAGTCGCAGCTGCACAACGGAAATGCTACTTCTGTGGACTAAGTTATCACAAAAGAAGCGATTGTCCAGCGAAAGAAGCTACTTGCAGAGCCTGTTCCAAGGTTGGACATTATTCTAAGGTATGCAAGAGCTCTGGGCGAGCTAAAGTTACTAAGCCAGGTACATGCAATACTATTGTCTCTGCTAACATTGCTGTACCGTCTGGCTTATCCAAGGCCACAACTACCGTTCTTCTTAATGATTCCAAGGTACATGCACTGGTTGACACCGGCAGTTCAGCAAGTTTTATATCAGAAAGGGTGGCAAGGAAACTTAAGGTACCAATAAAGACAGGTCAAGGGATGACTGTCACTATGGCGTCAACATCATTTAGTTCTGCGATAAAAGGAATTGTTAAGGTAGACTTGAAATTGAATGAACACGAATATTGCGACGTTGCACTCAACGTCCTTCCAGACCTATGTTCAGATGTCATACTGGGTCATGACATTCTAGGACGACATTCGTCAATAGAAATACAATTAGGTGGCTCAAAAGAACCTCTGACCATTTGCAGTTTATAGTACCACCTGTCAGGCTATTTCGAAACTTATCTCCCAACCATACGCCTATAGCCACAAAGTCTCGACGACATTCAGCGTCAGATGCTAAATTCATTGAACTTGAAATTGAGAAATTACTAAAGGATGACATTATCGAAGAAAGTTTTTCTCCGTGGCGAGCCCAAGTATTAGTTACCCAAACAGAAAATCACAAACGCCGAATGGTGATAGACTACTTACAAACGATAAATCAATATACTGAACTTGATGCTTATCCTCTACCGCGGATACAGGATATTGTCAATAAAGTGGCAAATTATGAAGTTTTTAGCTCCATAGATTTGCGAAGTGCCTATCAGCGAAGAGGATAAGCAGTGCACAGCTTTTGAAGCGTGTGGTAAGTTATGGCAATTCAAACGCATACCATTTGGTGTTCGCAATGGAGTTGCTTGCTTTCAGAGAACGATCGACTACATTATTGCCACTGAGAAGTTTACAGATGTATATGCATACTTAGACGATATTACTGTCTGTGGACGGAATCAAGAAGAACATGACAAAAACCTTCGGAAATTCATGGCAGCAGTAGATAAGTATGGACTGACAATTAATGAAGGTAAGAGTGTTTTTTCATTGAGGTCGATTAAGTTGTTAGGCTATATCATAAGCGATAGGACGATACGCCCGGATCCGGAACGATTAAAAGCACTACGGGAGCTCCCTCTCCCAACAGATGCTCATTCACTTCGAAGGGCAATAGGCATGTTTTCACATTTTTCAAATTTTATACCTAAATTTTCACAGAAAATTAATGACCTTACGAGTAAAAAGTTTCCTTTACAGGACATGGCGAAAGAAACTTTTGAACAACTCAAAAATGATATAGAAAAGGCACTTGTTTCTGCTGTAGATGAGGAAGCGGTATTTACTGTCGAGACTGATGCCTCTGATCAAGCAATAGGAGCAACCTTATCCCAGCATGGACGACCAGTGGCATTCTTTTCAAGAACACTTACTCATTCTGAACAACGACATCATTCAGTGGAGAAGGAACCATATGCAATCATTGAGGCAGTAAAAAAGTGGAGGCACTATTTGATAGGAAGACACTTCCGCCTAGTTACAGACCAAAGGTCAGTTTCCTTTGTTTGACAACAAACAACAAGGTAAAATAAAAAATGAGAAAATAATGCGCTGGAGTCTAGAATTATCATGTTATGATTACGAAATTATTTATAGACCGGGGAAACAAAATGGAGCCGCTGATGCATTATCCCGCATATGTTCAGCGATTGACTGCGCCACAACAAAACTGAAGGCTCTCCATGATGCCCTCTGCCATCCTGGGGTAACCCGAATGTACCACTGGGTGAAATCCAAAAATTTGCCCTATTCCTTGGAGGAAATAAAGAAAGTGACCTCTACTTGTAAAATATGTGCAGAGCTAAAACCAAAATTCATGAAACGAGAAGGAACTCTTATTAAAGCAACACACCCGTTCGAGCGTCTGAATATCGATTTCAAAGGTCTGCTGCCTACGAACACACGGAATCGCTACTTACTTATTCTTGTCGACGAGTATTCACGTTTCCCATTTGCTATCCCTACGTCAGATATGACTTCTTCAACTGTCATTGCGAAATTTAAGAAATTGTTTTCTATATTTGGAGTGCCATCTTATATACATTCGGATAGAGGTGCCTCTTTCATGTCTCAGCAACTTAAAAACTATTTAACATCAGCCGGGGTAGCAACAAGCAGAACAACTCCGTATAATCCTCAAGGGAATGGCCAGGCAGAAAAGTATGTTGGTATTGTTTGGAAGACTATAGAATTAGCCCTAAGAACACGAGGTTTAGACAACCGGCACTGGGAAGAGGTTGTCGATGAAGCCCTCCATGCCATTCGTTCATTACTGTATACAACAACAAATGAAACTCCTCATGAACGATTATTTAAACATCAGCGAAAATCTAGTTGCGGTCCCTCAACACCCTCGTGGTTAACTACTCCAGGACAGGTGTTGATGAGAAGACCGGTAAGACATTCCAAATATGAACCATATGTCGATGAAGTCACCTTACTGGAAGCAAACCCGGAGTATGCTCACATAAGGCTGTCTGACGGCCGGGAGACTACAGTATCCACGAGAAACTTAGCGCCAACTGGAGAGGACTTTCATTGTAGGGAGGAGGACTGTTCAAAACAGGAAACCACACAGTCTGATTATCCGGTAGAATATCATCAAATTCAAGTAGAAGGTAATGGCAAAACATCAGCTGATCCATCTTCTCCTGAGACACCCTCGCCTGCAGTTTCTCTGAGCCCAACCCCTACATCATCTGGTGAACTACGCAGAAGCTCTCGGGTCCGACAACGACCTGCCTACCTACAAGATTACACTACCTAGGAGGGGATGAATGATATAAATTATTCTCAAAAATAGTATTGTTAGATTTGTTATTACTGAATCATATTTTCACTAACATCTGATCTTTGTTTACAATGTTCTATTGTGTTAATTAAAGCCTAACTTCAGGTATAACAAAGCTTTTTATTTCAGTAAGAAATGGAGGAAAAATATTATAGCATTCCATTCTTTTACTTTTTATCATATCACTTTTTTTTTTTTGTATTAGATTGAGAATTATTTGAATGTTTTGTTTTTTTAAATAATGCAACTTTTTTATTAGTCTTACTCAAATGCCTTACAAAGATTATTTTAAATCAGAGTTACTTTTTTAAGAATATATGTAAGTTATTAATAGGCATGTCTGCTACCTTTTTTCTTCTTAACTCAAGTATGCAGTACTCAACCCAGACTTCTGTTTAGATTCATTTTTTAGTTGTGATGAGTATACAATCATTGTATTGCTAACTGATAAACTAGAACTCAATGCAGCTTAGCCCAAAATAGTGTGATAATATATAGCTTTTACTAATACAATTTTTTGTTTTGCTTTATTTCACTAACATTGAAATTCATTTTAAAGTTAAAACTATATGTTTTGTATAGTTAAAAAAAATTATTGATATAATGGTTGAAATACATATTGCATTAAAGTGTATCATACAATAAGAAACAATTATTATTAATGTTATTCATTGGATGATTGATGATTTTTAAATATCATTTGCTCCCTCAAATGTTGATCTTGTGTGGTAAAACAAACTATTATTTTTATTAGTAGCCAATGGTGTCACTGAGATTAAATTAATTATTACTTCATGTTTTTTAAATGCTTTGAAAAAAAGAAAAACTAATTTTGGACTATTGGGTTATTCGGAAAGTTTCTACTAATTTTCAGGAAAATATAAAGAATCCTATTGACCAAGTTTAATCTACAATATAATTACTGTTTTGTTTGATAACCATTTAACATCATTTGGGAAGTTTCATAATTCCATTTCCCTATAACGTCCAAGACTTTTTGCCGAAAAACTGATCCAGGTAGCTATTTGCAGTCCACTAGAGAATTGAAATTCTTATTATTACGGTAATTTTGGAGAGAAGAAAACAAATGATTGACTGAGGTGGCTAAGTCCAGGTTGTATGAAGGGTGAGGTAAAACTTCCCAGCCAAAGTCGTCAAATGTTTTCCATGGGCCCAAAAACGTGTTCGATCTGGCATTATCATGGTGGAAAACAACACCTCCATGATTTGCAAACTCTGGTCGGTTCTGGTCAATTTTTTCCTTTAATCTGTTTAACTGACTACAGTATTTATCAGAGTTTATTGTTTCTTTGTTAAGCAGTATGTCATACAACTCAAACCTGTCCAATCCCACTGGCAACAGAGCATAACTTTTTGGTCATGAATATTATCCTTTGAAGTGGTTGATGGTGGGTCACTGGGATGATCCCACGATTGTTTTCACTCAATATTATTGTAAATAATTCATTTTTTGTCTCTGATTACCAAACGTTTCAACAATCGCTCGTTTTCAACGCGTTTGAGTGATAAATCACTTGTGGATTAACGGCCCATTAAATTTCTCTGTCAGTTCATGTATCACCCAAACAGGAAGGTGAGTAATAAAACCAAGACGCAAAAATTGTCATGGACGGTCAAATTTGATACAGCTATTTTCTAAGTGGTAATCTGTTGGTTTTCAAAACTAAATGTCATGATATAGTCATCGATGTCCACAACTGGTGTACCCATGTGTTTGCGACCTTCAACACCCAATTCTCCCTGCCTAAATTTCACAAACCACTCAAGCACTATACATTCACTTGCTGCATTTCATTTGTTTGTGGCTTGAGCTGTATTCTTGCCTTTATGGAAATAAAAATGCATCAAGTGGTGAACATGAACTCTGTTCTTCTCCATGACTATCAGAGTACTGAAGGGAACGATTTAAGTCAGTGCTGATATTGATGGGATTAAAACACTGAAGAAAGTCCTCTTTCTCAAAACAATTGATGTCAAATTCTAACCATCTTGAAAAAAGAATCAGCTTATATAAGATAACATGACTAGGATTAATATTCGTAATTCTGTTCTTTAACACTTTCGCTGCGGATGCCCGAACTGAAAATCACATCCAAAAAACAAATTTTTTTTTTTTTGTTTTCTGTTTTAAAGTTGTTCAAACTAAGTAAAAACCTATTTGTGGTAATTGTTATGCATTTTTAACAAAGATAATCGTATTGTTTTAAACCTCGCAACGTATGCGAGGTCCGCACACGGCAGTGAATTAGGTAGGCAAACCCTCAAGACAGAACATTTTGTGTGTATTTCCCTACCTAGTTCACTGTCGTGTGCGGACATTGCATACGTTGCGTAGGGAGAAAGAAATACGATTATTAGGTTACAAATGCATATAAAGTATACATAATAATGGAATAGATCTATATGAAAATCATATTGATCATAAATGAACTTATATAGCTGAAAATACACCACCTGAACAGAAACTTTCGTTTAGTAATGGGAAATTTCTTTATTTCGTAATTGGTTATGAAATCATAAATCGGACCTGTCAATACCGCCCATATATTTATTATAATTAATAATTGCCTCGGGCTTCTCGACGGTCTTCCCCCTGCTCGTGACCGCCTTTATCTGGGCATCAAACTCCGATGAAATAATAATGACATCTCGTTTGTGGCGCCATTTGAAAACGGACACACCCTTCTCAGTAAATTTTTCTTTTATCTCTCCTTTTTTGAGCTTAGCCCCCACTATATCAGCTGGGTTGCCCTTCCGAGTCTTTCTCAGAGTACCAGTAAGATAGGTACCCTGATCCAGAAGCTCGTGGGCCATGGGGACAGACGTATAAAAGTTGTCAGCGTAAATGGCATGGCCGTGGCCGAGATAGTCATCAACCAAATGTCTGACAACTTTATACGAGTGTCCTTTCCCTCCAACTTGTGGATCCCTTCGCCCAGAGTAGACTAACGTCTTCAGCACAAGACCGTCAGGTTGAGTCAACATATAAATCTTTATTCCATATTTGTGGCGCTTATTAGCGATATACTGGCGAAAGAATAGCCTACCCCTCCAAAGCATCATGGACTTGTCCAAACTTAATTCTTTGAAGGGTAGTATATCTCTTTCATCCTCTCAACAAAAAAATTTAACAGAGGCCGAATTTTATACAGCGGATCATGCTCAACGTTCGGGTCTTGTGGTTCTGTGACGAAATGCAGGCTTCTCAGTATACGGAGAAACGTGTCTCGTGACATCATTGAAGGGAAAGCAGGGGTACTATAGGGGAATATGGACCTCCAATAATGAATGAGCCTCTGATGGAGAGACAAGTTGGCCCATAAAAAATAATAAGCGCAAAAATTTTTGAAACTGCAAACGACTTGGCCAGACGGTGGTCAGAACACTACTGAATGCTTGTGAGTGCGGAGCTTCTCCCCACTCCAACCTTCAGGTCTCTAGAACGAATGGAGGGCGAGGTGACGCTCCTCGCAACGTATGCGAGGCCCGCACCAGGCTCCGCAGTGAAGGTGTTAATCCACATAGCTAGGAAGGGCTCAAGGTGTTATTATTAACCCAGCTATTTGCTCCAGGATTGGGGGGTTTCCTCCTTCCTATTACAAATTTTTTATGGTTCTCTGCTCATCTTCTTTGACAAATTTGTCACATTCTGAAGGAGGTCATATTCAGGTTGGTCAGGTGACGGTGGGGGCGACCAAAACCCCAAATAAGGGGTAGTGGAGGAATCAAAAGCATACTTCAGCTCCCCAACCTACACCTTGTTTAGTTGTTAATTATTACTTAATTATACAAAGTATTTAGAAGTGAAAAATTGGCTTGAGGAAGATGGCTGGAGACCCATAAAAAATTGCAAGGACCTGGAAGAAATCCCAACCACTGGAGCAGATAGATGGGTAAATAATGAAACCTTAATACATGTAAGTTTAAATAAAATTTACACTTCCATTAAACCCTTCTGAAACAAAATTTTCATTGTCAACTCAAAATTTGCAAACCACATATCAACCTGTTAAATCTCCCCTGAACCGGCATGAAA
The DNA here is from genome assembly GCA_019009955.1 of Riptortus pedestris. Lineage (NCBI taxonomy): Eukaryota > Metazoa > Arthropoda > Insecta > Hemiptera > Alydidae > Riptortus > Riptortus pedestris. The sequence continues at coordinate 110,858,734 of CM032233.1, read as the reverse complement.
GAGACCCGTTTCTCAAACGATTAGTGACAGGCAATCAGAAGTGGATTAGGTAGGAAAATGTAGTGTATAGGAGATCGTGGACAACTGATAGTGAGCTGCCGAAGGCTGGCCCACATCCGAAAAGGATTTTTCTGTCCATATGGTACTGTTTTGCGAGCTACATCCTCAAGGAAAAACAATAGGTTCAGAGGTCTACTTCACGCAGCTAACGAAATTGGACCAAGCATTGCAACAGAAATGCCCAGAACTGACCTATTGCAAAGGAGTTGTTTTTCACTATAATGATGCTAAACCCCACTCCACAATAATCACACAGAAAAAATTTGGCTACTTGGCTGAGATGTTTTGCCCCACCCACCGTATTTTTCGGACCTTGCTCCATCAAACTACCGTCTGTTCCGGTTCCTCAAAAACAGCCTCAATGGGAAATCATTTGCTGATGAGTCAGATTTAAAAATGTATCCCAATGAGTTTTTCGCTTCTAAGCCTCAGATGTTTTACAAGAGCGGAATTATGAAGTTGTTAGAAAGGTGGCAAGAGTCATCAATAAAAATGGTGAATACATTATTGAGTAAAATTGATTCTTTGTTTCAAAAAAAATGTTTCATTTCGCCCTCTAGAAATCAAACGAACTTATGGATCCACCCTATATAAAATTAATATGCATGAATGTCTAGTCCCAGAATCCCAATATATTGACCTAAGTTCTTTAAAAATTAATTATAAAATAGTTGAAAAAAATTGTTTTCCACCATTGCATCATTCATTTTCTGTAACCTTATATTTTTAACTATTATATAGACCCCATTATCCCATATTTCATAACTCCATTTGTAGGTGTAATTATGCACTGGCCCACCATAATCCTACTATAGATATGCATGTCAATGCAACATTAAACTCATCCTCCTTTTTCACCATGTATTCTTTTTTCTGTTATTCACACTATCTTTATTTCATTTTAAATTGGAATTTGGCATGAATAGGTCTCTCATTTGCACTATCACCTTGATAGTTTTTCATTTTATTATATATTTAAACATTATTTAATTACTGTTGTTGTGTTTTTATTTTTCTTTCACTTACTTATGTTTCACTTCATATATTTCTCTATATCCTTTGTATATATTAACTATATCTGTATTATTCTCTATATAGTAACTCCATAATTATATATCCATAATTTATAATTCTATTTTCCTGATCGAAATCTGGAATTTTGGTCAAAATGTATACAAATGAAAACCCATTAGTGCTATAAGGTATATATATCTTCTAACCACCCAAGAAGTGGGTTATCATCTGAGTTATGAATTTATTAAATACTAAACAAAGGATGACTCATGATACAATTTTTCAAAATTTTCAGTCTACTGATCCTACCTTTTATATATATATACATACATTATAGCATATTACCACTCTCCGATTCATATAATCTAGAAATTCCTTCCATTTAAAAGGCATGGGAATAAAAACCTTTCCTTGGTAGAGTTAGTAGAAGCAAGGAGCGGGAGACACAACTGGGAGAATAGCAGGACACGGTTGGCAAGTCTAAAGGAGTCCTTAGCTGAAAATAAATCAGTAGCTCCCACAATTTTGGGGTGAAATTAGTACTGTCTGGTCAGGTCTTGAGAGAGTGGACATGAATGAAGTTCATTAATGGCCAAATTCAAACCAAGAGGAGTGGTGGATGTTAGAAGATACAGAAAAATGTTTCTGTTATTCAAAAATATATTCATCATTATGCATCAAATTAAAAAATGTTATATTTGAACTTTAATTAATCATCTTACTTACTGCAAATGTTGTTCAATACAGTTTGCTGTTAAATGAATATATATTGGATTTATTTCTATTTTATTTAATCAGTCTTGAATAAACTCCCAGCCTTACTCATACACTTTTCAGACTCAGCTGATATATCACAAATAATCTTGTGTAAATACCATGAATTATTTATATTCTGGCTTTTCTAAGGCAGGAAGATGGAATTAGGTCACTTGGCCAGTCTTGCCTCTAGACCTCAATCTGATTGAGCTGTCTTCGGAAGAATTTCTGAAAACTTTTGGGATAATGAAGCCAATTGAGGTGTTAGACAAGGACATTGAAAGAATGCCACAGCTGGCCTAATCCGTCATTAAAAATAAGGGCGGATATTTCAATTAAAAAATGAATATAATTTCATTTATTTTTTACTTTGTCCACTAAAACTGGTTATTTATATAGTATTATATTAAAATTAGATTTGTAAAACAATTTGAGTTTTGTTTATTCATTCCAAAATATATAGATTTTTTTTTTAAATTGAGGTTTCCCTAAACATTTGAATCCAAGTATGAATAAATCACAAAAAAAAAAAAAATGAATTAAAATAATTGTCCTTTCTCAAGAATCACTCAAATAACATTATCTTCAAATGGCTTAAGACTCTTCATTACCAAAATCTTTTATTAACTCGGATCATTTGAATTCACAATACAGAAAAGTTTTGTTGATGATGGAGAGTCAAATTTTTATTACATAAGTACTTATTAATTAATGCTTGGTTTTTATTATAATAAATTACACACTTGTTTCAGGATTTAACTTCATCTTGTTTTTTCAGGTCTAGCTCTTCATCTTCATTGTCTCCAGTGTCAGAGCAATCTTCTCCATTAAATGAAAATGCAAGTAAATTGTGCAGTAAAAACTCTGACTTGTCCGATTAATGTAAAGAAAATTAATCAAAAGGATTTACAAATCGACCTTTAATAGATCTTTTGATAGGCAGACCTCTATACGTTTCCTATATATACTTCTATCTCTCACTCTCTTTCTCTCTTCCTCTTTCTCTTACAAATACTACTCTTTCTCACTAATACTAGCAACTGTTATTACTTTGGATATTTTTATTTTAAATACAAGAAACTGGCCAATAAACTGTTATAATAATTTCATTAAATTCTTGTCTCTTTATGGCCTCTTTAATAATTTTCTGATTGAAACTTGAAATATTAATATGAATAACATTTAATTCCCAAACTAGAATTGCAGCATTATAATTTTTTCAGTGAAGTCGCTGCATTTTAAGGTGATTTTAAGAGTGAGACGTAAACATTATCAATTAAAATGCCTTTAATATAAAGAAATATGAAAAAACAATTGTTCAAATTTATCACATTTTCTATTTCTAGTTCTTTGACTTCCTGCACAAAATATATTTTGTGTTGCGATTATATTCTAATATGGGAGCTTGATTGTTTATTAACATGTTCTTTGTCCATATTTCTCATTACTATAATCTAGAATAATGTTTCTTTTCTCTCTTTTCGTTTTTATTAAGTTTTATTTTATTGATTAAACATTGAGTCACACTGTTAAATGTTCGTTATTTTTTACTCTTTTATTTTCATTCTACAGATATGTATTAATATATTTCGAATTTTAAAAAGACAGACCCTACAGTTAACTATTTTCTTCTGAATCCTAGTTTGGGGAATCTATTTCCTATTTGGTGTTACATCTAACTATAGAAATCAGAATTTAATCTGAAGAATTTTCTTCATCATAAAAATACTTTTGGACAAACAAGCTTCATCTTTAAATTGAAAACTCTAATGTACTTTCTCTTCTTAGGAAATGATTACTAATGGAAGGGAAATGTTGAAGATCTGCAGTTCATTTTATATAAAGAACAAATTTATCTGTTGTTTGAAGTTAAATTTTTCTGTCATGTTCTCCAAAGAATAGGGAATAGTTATGTTTTGGGTAGTATAAACTAATGTTTTCAATATAGAAGTACTAATTATTGTGAAATGTTTAAATATTTTCTTATACACTTCACATGAAGTGCATAAAACACACAGTACTTATGACCCTTACTCATGTATGCGTCCCAAGTAGAATATTGAATTTCCACTTTCAATTATAAATCCAAATCATGAAATTTAATTTTTTAGCTGCACTCTAAGGATTCATAGTCTGATTTTTATGGGCGTATATTGCTGTTTATCAAGAGTTTGTTACTATTCTCTAAGTTCTTAGTTATTATTTTTTTGTATTTATATGTTTCATCTTCTTATGATCTTTAAAATGAGGGAAAGGGTTCCATGGAATAACATTTTAGATAGAAAGTCTAAGATATTTTATAAAATTTAAAATAGGCATGACTACATTGAATTCATAAATTTATAACACGTTAATTATCAAATTGTTTTGTGCTTAAGCTCATTTTCAATTTAAATGCCCAATTATTACTTTTGTTTTCTTTTTTAACAATCATATTTTTTTTTAAAGTAATATGAACCCTTTTTAATGCTTATTATGACTGTCTATTTCTTATTTTTATTTACATTTGTTTGGTTTTGGTGTTTTAATTTGACTCAGTACTTACCTCCCCTTAGATACCCTCTAAAGGAGGGTTGATGAAAATGAAAGATAAATGGATTTATAAATATGTTCTTTATAGAGAAAGCTTAAAATAAAAATTTAATTTTGATATCACTCACTCATGTTACAAATTAAATAGCCATTGTGTGTATTCTTGGAATTCAGATGAAGGCTTTCAAACCTATCAAAGTTGATCTCAATATTTTGAGTTTGTCGTTTATATTGCAAACTATTATTAATCAGTTATGTTTTGTGCCACCTAATTTATACATAGTGAAAGGAACTTAACATTTATTGCATAATATTTATTCAAGCTTTACCTTCCATTTTTAATCTTCCAAATCATGTGATTTATGTATGGTAACCTAGTATTTCAAGTAAAAAATAGTTGTCCACTAGTACAGTTTATGATATATATTCCTTCACATCAATAATTTTTACACATTTTCCAGAGCACTTATAATAAGACCCAGTTTGCTCGAATAAATCATGGGTTTTATCATGAACAGGCTGATAATTCTCGAACATGAAATTCCCTGTGTGTTCTGCATTTAAGAATTTATATTTATGTGTAGTTTATTTCACTGAAAATACATAGATTATAATCTAAGGAAAATAAATTGAGGATTAGTAGTTAAAGCATTCCTGTTTTTATTTATAGACAAATAGAACTATTTAAAATTTGCATAGGTCAAGTAATATATTTGAAATTACTTTATTGATCAAATTATTGATTTCTCACTAACTTTCTGAAGTTCTCTTGCATTCACAGTGTGACTTAACTGATAAAACTACTTAGTGATAAGATCTGTATTGTAGGTTGTCTATTTTGTGTATGTATAAATAATGGGAATGATGCTCACTTACTCTTTTCACTGAATTTACCAAATGTTATATCTTTAATACAGTAGTTTGGTATAAGCAATGTTAAGTGTTTTAGTATAGTATATTAACTAAACAGTGGCTTCTTAAATACGTGTTGCTCAAAATATGTAATTAATATTTCTGCAAAATAGCAAAATCTGTTCTCTAGTAAATGTTTCTTATGTTCTCTTAAGAGATTAATAATTATTGAATCTGTCATTCAGAATCTTCTTCTGTTAAATTTAATTGTTAAATATTAGTGTATTTTCAATCTCTATAGTTCTCTTTCTATTCATTAAAATAAATAAAAACACTCCTAATTGAAGCTATTGTGGTTTCCACCCACTGAATCCCATTGCTCAACAATAATAAATTGTAGCATGAACATTTAATATTGTCAGTTAATAGATTCCTAATCCCATACATATGAAGAATAGATAAGAGATAAATGAATAATTTTTTTATATGTATTGTTTTTGATGTGTTACAGATATTTTCTAATTCTAATTTGCACACTAAAAGGCACAAATGTATACTCATGTCTGTCTGAGTTTCTTATTTATGATTAGAAAATTATATATGCCCTGATGATGAACCATCATATTGTGTTAAGCACAAATTTTAAGATAAAATATCAGTTAAAATTAGAAATCATTATTTTGAAAATGAATCTCAAATTAAAATTGTTATGTATATTTTTACTGGGCAGTTGTGATATAAATATGTGTATATAAAATTACAATCAACGTAAAATCTTTACTATAATCGTTCCACAGATATTAAATGTTTTTGTATGTCTTACCTAATGTCCTATAACTTTCTGATTAATATTCAGGAATATGTAATGAAAACTGTGCTAAGAATTCATTGTATTGTTTATTCAGAAATGCAGGTGTAAATTATATTCCTTCTGGGACCATTAATTATTATTCATTATCATGATATATTTTTTTTAATACATTATTGACCCATTCAAGGAAAAACAAAAAAACTATGTGAATACTGTAAGAGATTAATGTGATATAAAATTAACATTTCTTTCCAAATTTGATAACTGTCTAGCTGTAGAAGTTGTCATAAAGTAAAATTCGGTACTGTGATCAAATAACGGATGATAGTGATTTAGAGAAATTGAACATGTATTGCAATTCATAAATATTTAGATTTTGTATTGTGGTCAGAAAGTTTTTGACACCTCTGTAGATGTTTGAAGAAGTCTGTTTAGTTGATTAGTCCTTTTATGATGAAATAGTTAAATTAATGCAATATCTTTTTGTCAGTTCATCTGAAATCATTTATATATGTAATAGTGTACTATAATATTTCTCTGACCTTATTAATTAAGTGTTAATGTCATAATCACGTTCACAGAAGCACACACATACACAAATTGTTATTCATTAGTTTCAAAGATCTTTTGTAGTGATCTGAGCATGTTATTTTTTTTATTTTTTATTTTTTTATGATTTATTGTTAAAATTACATGTTATAATAGTTGTTATTACTTTTTCATTTTTAAATACATGTTATTTACTTTGATCTTTCTGTCATGGCTAATTTTGTTTTGTGTTATTTTTACAGATATGCATTAAGGCATTAAAAAATGTTGACTTGAATTTGTGTTATCTTTCATAAATAATCATTATAATTGTCATTTGAAAATTTTGATTAATTTATTTTTGTGTTCAAAACAATCTGTCGTTATGAATATTGTTATATGTCTAAATGTGAATATTATTATTCATCAAAGAAATGAATAGTGTCATTGTGATATAAGACAGTGTTTTCAATTTTTCATTGGCCAAAGATTTCAAATAGTTGGATCATAACTTAGTTGTTTATTTGCTTATTTTTATTTCATTCCATTTGCAGCTTTTGTAAATTAGTAGTTTATATTATTTATACATGCAAGGTATATTTTTCAATACGTTCGTTAACTGTACTTGCAACTTTAATGAAATTACGCCACTGTATAATCTACTCTTACACAATAACCTTCATAGGATAAAGGTTTACTGCTAAGTAATCATTTCTGCTTTATTTTTATATATTATCATACCTTAATGTGATAAAGCTGTTACCAGCATAACATTGTAACGTAGGTATACTCTTGTGATATTTTTGCCAAAACTTGATTAGTTTTTGCAGGTTTAATCAACAGTTATAAATTCTAGATGTCATATTAAAAATAAATAAATAAACAAATATATATATATATATATATATATATATATATATATATATGTGTGTACAATTTTCAGTGGTTTGTTTTTTTTTTTTTTTTTTACCTTTCCATTATTATTTTTTTCTATATTATTATGAAATAATAATACTAATAATAATTTACTTGCTTAAATGGAATCTATAAACTATTTACATCTATAATTAGTGCTAAAATAAATAGCCATCTTGTTTGCAACGGGCTTCTTGCTCCAGAGCAGCTAGGTTGTAAAAGTGGTGCTAAGGGATGTAAAGAGTTATTAGTTATAGATTCATTTATAGCGTCTCAGGTCTCCAAAATACAGTGGAATATTTCTATAGCATGGATTGACTACAAGAAAGCGTATGATTCAGTACCTCATAGTTGGCTAATTGAAGTTTTAAAAGTTTATAAAATTGCTCCAAGTGTAACCAATTTATTGTCACGATTAATGGCAACATGGAAAGCTTCGCTTAGCATTAGAAAGGGAAAGAAAAAATTCCAGAGCGAGACAATTAAAATAAAAAGAGGTATTTTCCAAGGTGACAGTCTCAGCCCCTTATGGTTTTGCTTAGCTATGAATCCCATGAGCCAAATAATTCGAGACAGTGAATACGGTTACGAAATTTCTATAGGTAAAAATGAAACTAAAGTAAGTCATAGCCTTTATATGGATGACCTGAAGTTATATGCAAAGACACCTACCCAATTGCAAAGCATGATAGGCATAATAAAGAATTATAGTGATTAGTTGGTATGTCTTTTGGGTTAGATAAATGTGCTCTCTTGCATATTTCAAGAGGTCAGAAAATGACTACAGATAATATAATAGTTTCTGATGAAACCTATATTCACGAACAAGGAAGAACTGAATCATACAAATATCTTGGTTTTCAACAGCCTCTGAAAATCGTGAAAAAGGATGTAAAAGACCTATTAAAAAATGAATTTTCTCTATTGTAAAACTTCACGTGGGAAATCTGCTTAGTTTACGCAGTCCCTGCGTGACGGACTATATTTTATATTGAGCTTGTTTAATAACTCTAAAGGTTAGGTGCTATGGCGTGTCTAAAAGTATTTTAAAATGAATGAAAATAAATAAGCTCAAATAATGGTCAATTTCAATGAATGTAATAAAGGTTATCTGCTATGATAACAATAACCTATAGAGGTTACCAGCGCCAACATTATTATTATTGGTGACTGGTATTGATGACCAGCTAGGAAGGCAGGGCAGGTCTTGTATTGGTGACGGGCTAGGAAAGTGGTGTTGTATTGGTGACCAGTCGGTTGGTACAGTAAGGTAAGTTCTTGACGGACACACTTTTCGGGTGGAGTCTGTAGGCTTACTGCGACTTACATATGTGTTGTATATGGGCTTACTGCGACTTACACATGAGTGTTGACTGGTGGATACAGGCTTATTGGAGGATGTTACGTCCGGGTCACTGCTCATTCTATCTAAGTAGTAGATAGAAGTAGATGGCACTAAGGGAGGTCTACTCATTCTATCTGAGTAGTAGTGAGTAGATGGCACTAAGGGAGGTCTACTCATTCTATCTGAGTAGTAGTGAGTAGATGGCACTAAGGGAGGTCTACTCATTCTATCTGAGTAGTAGTGAGTAGATGGTGCTAAGGGAGGTCTACTCATTCTATCTGAGTAGTAGTGAGTAGATGGCACTAAGGGAGGTCTACTCATTCTATCTGAGTAGTAGTGAGTAGATGGTGCTAAGGGAGGTCTACTCATTCTATCTGAGTAGTAGTGAGTAGATGGTGCTAAGGGAGGTCTACTCATTCTATCTGAGTAGTAGTGAGTAGATGGCACTAAGGGAGGTCTACTCATTCTATCTGAGTAGTAGTGAGTAGATGGTGCTAAGGGAGGTCTACTCATTCTATCTGAGTAATAGTGAGTAGATGGTGCTAAGGGAGGTCTACTCCCAAATCTCTTAAAGTTACCACTTAATTCAAGACAGAAAGCCCTCTTTCCAAAACCAGTGTCAACTCTTCGAACATTGGAAAATCTAAAACCACTCAAGATTGTCAATTATGCCATAAATTTCCATTTCTGACTAGGAAATGGTGGTAACCTGCAGACAACCCGTCCCAATTAGCCTCAATACCACAAACTAGATGTTAATAAATAACATTTAACATTTTAATGAGTATATTTGCTTAAAAAATAAAAATAAAAAAAATAGGAAATTAATTATTTTCATTTTTTAGTTCTTATCTTGCAACCACACCCCCTCTAGTGTCCTAAGAATATTAATATATTTTTATAAACTTCCACAGTCCATGGCATGATTATTGACATCTTTTGTTATTGACTATGCCAATTATTTACAAACATTAATCATGACAAAGATGTGGATGTCCATGAGAAAATTTGACAAATAGAGATCCGAATGATGAACCTGGCCCAGACTCATGGTGCGATGATGCCATCCCTGCAACAAGAGACTTCATTAGCGTTGAGACACGCTGAAGAAAGATCCATAGTAATATGGCTAGCGAAGGAGTGGTAAAAATACCCTGACACTGTCAATCCCAGGACGATCTTGATAATCAATATTAATATAGTCTAAAGTCTAATCGGGATTACCATAAATACAATTACATACAAATTTCATTTAATTCAGTCGAATCGTTTACGATTTTATTAACAAATCAAACTGCACTATTATGTGTATATCATGTTCATTCTTTGATATACACAAAAAAAAAAAAGTTTTTTAAAGAGCAAAATAAACAACTTTTGCCAAGTGAATATTTGCCAAAACAAGAAAATGAGATAATGTGATTTTTAATTTTAGGGTTTCCTTACTTCAGTTCGTCAATGAGAATGTAATAAATCCTATAATCTACATGGGGTTAAAGATAATTTACTTAACTTTATTCAGTTCAATCCTTTATTCACCATAAAATAAAAATGATCAATCTGTAGGCCCCTGTGTATTATAGTTTATACATTTTTATATGGATAAAATGTATATTAGTTATCTAAAAAGAAAGTGAATATAAAATGAAAAAACACGATTTTGCATTTCAATTTTTCCTTATAGCACCCACTTCTGTTCAACCATACAAATGTTATAACAGTCTAAGTAGGATTAATGGTAATATACATACCAAGTTTCATTCAATTGTCATTTAGGAGTAAAAAAAAGGTTAACAGATACCAAAACAAAAATTCGTGAAATCCTTTTTATTTTGCATGAAACAAAAGAGCACTGTAAAATTGCATTGTTATAAGGGCATGTTAAATAAGGTTGGCTCTGACATTTTCCCTCTTATGGATCTTCTGCAGAACCACTACAGCAATGTGTTCTAGGAACATTCCAGGCTCCGATATTGATTTCAAGTCCAGTTTTGTTTTCTTTTACTAAATACAATTTGTTGATGTTGGCAGGAATCCCCTTTCCCCCAGGGAATATTCTTGGCCATGACCGTTCTTCCACTGTGCTCAATTTATTAATCTATCACACCTGCAGATGAAAGGCAGAATGATTTGGATAGAGATGCCCATTCCCCTATTCAACTCTCCTCCTCTTTTGCCTAGGCTTAGGACTGACAGCGAAAATGGTCTACCAGCAACAACAGTGGCTCTATCACTCCTAGTAACACCAACCATGATTAGCAGCACCACACTCCATGATTATTGCCTTCTACAACAGGTAGAGCTTACCTTGAGTGAATTTTTACTCCCATTCACAGTTCTAAAATTTCAGCGATTCAATGCTTTTATCCTAATTATTTTTTTTCTAGGTAGCTGCAACATGAAGAAGGGAAGACAAAATAATAAAAATCATTTCAACCTCCTTCCATTGTTCATTTCCATACAAATCAGGACATTTTTGATTATGGGAACAAGATTTTAGTAAATTCAGTCCTAAAAATCAAAATTTTAACTTGGTAAATAAGTTAAGACCCACAAGTGTCTGTGTGGGAAGAAAGTTCCCATCATCCAGAAGAAGTCCTTAAGAGAAAATATTTTCAGCACTTTCTTTTCTCTATCTTTTAAACGAGAAATTAGACAAAAAAGGATCATCATTAAATTCTAAATAGCAATAGCAATCTGGCGAATTAACATTTATTTCACTCAATTTTACAAACTAGAAAACAGTTTTCATGTTAAAATTTATACAAATGTGACCAATTTTCAATCACTAATGAACAGATTGATGAATGTGAAGAATAAATAAATTACTTTCTTTTTTCAATCAGCTATTCAATATTGTTCAGATCTCATAACAACTTCCTAATTCATTGTACACAGAAATAACTTTAATGTTTTTCTATTGAAGTGGCTACGAATGAATCAAAACATACAACAAATTTAATAGATAATTTAAAAAAAAAAAATTTATTTAGTACTTAGTAATAATTTCATATTTATTATTCCCTTTCAAATATATCAATTAGTTATGTAAAAATAAATTTCAGATCAAGTTGTGAGAAAGTTAAAGTGTTTTCTTTAAAAATAATTTTGATTTATTTTATGCCTTACCTAAAATCTTAAGACACAATCCTCATTATATAAAGAAGTTAAAGACCAAACATTCACTGAACCATAATTGGGCATTGTATTTTGTAAATTAAACTACACTGAAAGTTAAATGCAGATAGTTCAGCAAAAAGTATCTATTTCTTCTTCTTCATCTTTTGCTACCTCCTTTGTGCCTTTCAGCGTGGAGATGTCTCAGTCCAGGACAGCCATGCATCACGGTCCCTGGCCAGAGCTCTCATGGCATTCAGACCCTTCCCTCTGTTCTGTCCAAGCCTGGAGATGTATTCAGCCCATGTAATTCTCGGCCTGCCACGAGGTCGCCTTCCCGTCGGTCTGGCCTCAAAGAACTTCCTAGGGTCCCGGTCTTCATGCATACGGCATAAGTGGCCAAACCATCTCAGCTGTTTCTTTTCAACGGATTCTTTGACTGCTGAGACTCCCAAGTCCTCTCGGATCCGCTGGTTCCTGATCTGATCCCTCCGGGTCCGACCGGCAACCCTCCTGACGTACTTCATTTCTGCGGCTGTTACTCGGCTGTCCAGTGGGACCCAGCTTTCGCTGCCATATATCAGGGTAGGTAGGTAAATGGCCTTGAAAATGTGCATTTTAACATTTTTGTCCACCTCTCTCTTTCCCGCAATAGTGTTGCATAAGTGGAAATAAACACTATTTGCTTTGGTGATCCTGTTGGAAATTTCTCCATCCATTTTTGAATTTCTGCTTATGACAGTTCCTAGATAGGTATAATCTTCTGTCATTTGCAGGATTTCCCCTCTGCATTGGATCTCCACATTTTCTTCCTCTCGGCCTATATGCATTACCCTGCTCTTACTTGCATTGATTGACATTCCTTTCCTACATAGCTCTGCTTCCCACTCGACAATTGCTTGCTGCAGTTTGTCCTGTTTATCTGCTATAAGGACTATATCATCCGAGAAGATCATTGCTTGGACTAGGATCGTCCTCATATTCCACTTTCCCACCACTGTTCTTGCTGTTCTCCGCTTACATATTTTTAGGATCTCATCCATAAATATGATGAACAGCAAAGGACTGAGGCTGTCTCCTTGCTTTATACCTATGTCCATTCGAAAGGCTTCGGACTCACTTCCATTTAACCTTACTATTCCTTTCGTGTCGTGGTAGGTGGATTTTATAGCAGCTATTAGTGCTCCAGGAATATTCTTCGCTGCTAGTGCTGCCCAAATTTCGTGCCTTGGGACCGTTTTATAATTCAATCAATAAATGTTAAAATATCAACATAATTTTCCACCTTGTTAAGAATTAATATGCATGAGCAATTTGATTATTAATTATGTTTAAACTTTGACAATTCGATACCAAGGACACTTGTAGTAATGTGGAGGACGTTTATGCAACATGACCTAGTTATGGACGGCATCTTTAAGATATACAAATGACTAGGTAAAGAATAAAACATCGATTTGGAGTAATTTTTAATAACAACACAATAAAGTAATTAACAAAAGAACAATAAACAAATTAATATATTTTAACAAAAAATAAACAAAAAATGTAATATTTCATTTATTAAATCTCTCTTTTTCAAGCTTAAAGCAAACATATGTAAATAATAAATTAAAGGAATTGTTTGATTTATAAAAATATAATACACCTTTTAGTGAAGATTTTTTAACATTGGAATGCAGTCGACAAATAAATACATAGAGTGGGGGAAACACATTAATCTAAATATGTTAAATAATTCTATGTTTTCAGTATAATATCACAAGTCACAATTGAAATTGCGATATCATTATTTCCATGGAATGAATCACATGAGATTATGGCTAACTATCCTTTGGCATAACTGTATTTTGGTGCAACCTCTTATCTCGATGTTATAAGTTCAGAGAGGACTAATATACGTGTCTGCTGCACTCCAGTTCAGTGTTGGGTACAAATGTTTTATTCTAAATTTTAAATAAATTACAAGGATTTAAATATATTTTTAATTGACATAAATAATATAGGCACCAGTAATTTGAATAGAAACGACACCAACTAAAGGAAAGAAATAAAATTGATGGTTTCCTAAAGAAAAATAATAACTTTCCTAAATAGTGGATTATTTTTACTTTTTAATCACACTTTTATGGCACAATTAGCTTCCATTAGGCTTAAAAATTGTCATTTGTAGGTGAGAATAGTTTTAGGTATGTCCAACACTGTTTAATTCGCAATAATGCTCTCCACTTAAAGGTATGACAACAATAAATATATTATAATAATTTGCACATCGATATATGTACCGATTAACACAGGCAGTCACGCATACACTTAGCCACAAATACAAATGCTCTAAAACACAAATTACTGAAATAAAAATATGATTCTGTTATTGGCAAAAGTACTGCCAATACTATAATCACTAGCCATAGAATGTTATCGCATCACAATATGTCACCACAATGCAACAGTCTGATTACAATGGGCATGCCCTTTTCAATTATAAAATATAAAAAATTTATAAAAATATAGTCATATATTGGAGTTATGAACATATAAATCATTTTGAACTAGTTAGTGGCACATAAGTATAATTTAAAAAATACCATATTTTCCCACTTAAAATTATTTAACTCAAAGAAAATTGAGAAATAAAATGTTCAAACTTTTAAAGTGTTAACTTTTATTACAAGAATTTCCCGTAATTATTATTATTATTTTTTTGAGGTAACAATTAGTTCTTGTCAATATAAAGGAAGGATCTGTAGTTCACAAATATATATTTATAAAAATACTCTAAAAGTAGTGGTAACAAGAGAAAATTGAGCGGCATACATCAACATTTTTGATGGAATGACTAATGAAAGTTAAGTAACCCAAAAATATGAGTATTCATAAGATATTTATGAATAACAAAATAAACAATGAAAAAGGGGGAAAAATGCTAAATTAAGTAATTGGACAAATTTTCATAATTATTCAACCTGAGTACAAATTTATAAAGACATTAAAAAAATAAATGATAATTTATTTATACCTCTGTTGAGGTAAAAATGAATTAAGGTTTTAAAAGAGGGGAGGGGAGAACTATTTTGATGCCTAAAATAAAATAGTGGAGGAAAACATTTAATCAGACAAACATAAAATGTCTATTAAATGAATATATACAAAATATAAAAATATAAGAAAACTAGCTAATGAAATTTGCCAAATGAAGTAATTTTGTTAGTATTTTCAGTAGTATTTCTTATAATAGTGTTAACCCAAGCCTAGTACAGAGATTAATTTATTTGAACAAATTAAACAAATTTGTAAATAGCAAAATCTATGTGCAAATAACATATTCATAAGGCAGTACAGTGAGCAAAGCTTGATTTGCCAAATAGGAGCATAATATAACTCCAAGAGATATATACCTATATGTTTTTGGTTTTAACAGTGACAAATAGGACTCAAAAAGTTTTAAATGATTTGATTATTTGAGAGAAGATCTATCTCTCAACTAATCTAAACGGCTGATGAGTGATTATAATAAAATTATTAATACTGATATCTTAAAACATCTAGGTATCAGTAATCTTGTCTTAACATTCGCCTTCCAGACAACACTAAAATTATAACACTAGTAAATATTTGAAAACTTTAGAAAAAATAACCATACCAACAAAGAAAGGAAAATAAAACAAATAGGACAAAATACTTACATCTACTATGCTGTGACATGAAGATTTATTTGCACATAGTATTTAGAATATACAAAACCCTTACATTTAAATTACTTAAATTA
Organism: Riptortus pedestris; assembly: GCA_019009955.1. Lineage (NCBI taxonomy): Eukaryota > Metazoa > Arthropoda > Insecta > Hemiptera > Alydidae > Riptortus > Riptortus pedestris. The sequence goes on along the minus strand of CM032233.1, from coordinate 110,843,035 downwards.
GTTTACGACATTGATCCCTCTTACCAGGATGTTCTCAATTCTACCATTAGCAAACACCTTAATCAACTAAAACAAAAATTGATTATATTGTATCTGAGGATTATCATTCATACACAATCAATGATAAACTGCACAGATAAATATAATTAAGAAATAATTAAGTGGGAATGGATCCATAATGACAAATATATATTTATTCACAGGAGTTTTGGATAATGTCACTGACACTAAGAAAGCATAACGTACCATGGGCTATAATGTATTCACATTTTGGTGCAAGGGAGGCTAAAACAAACTCTATGAGCATTTAATTAAGCACACATTCATTCATTTTGATTCTCTGAAATGAAGGAAGGCAGTTCATTGACATGAGGGAAAAAAGATGTAATAGCTCCAAAATAATACACAATAAATAGCTAAATAAATGGTGCCATGAGAAACAGAAAATTCATAAGCAACAGCCCGGGCGCCAAATAAACCTCTGGTTTTATTAATAAATATATATACTGCTCATTAAATATAAAAGTTCAGAAAGACTAGAAATAAAACTGAACAATTAAAATCTACTGACTATGATGTAATTTCCTTCTTCTCTGTTTTTTTTTTGGTTTTTTTTTTTTGCATGGATTTATATATTAAATTTGACCTTCACTAACTTCAATAATATAACTAATTAACACTGGAATGACAGGTATTTTAGAGATAGTTATTTCAACTAAAACTTACTTTAAAAATTATGAGGCAATTTATCAAAACATTGAACAATTTAAGGAAAGAAATATAAAAACAGAGTAAATGCATTTTAAAATGAAAGACTAATTCATCTGGTTTTAAGAAAAAACAAAACCCTGGAAATCCAATAATAAGATTTAAAAGAGACTGATACCCACCAAAGTTGTCACCCTCTAACACTTGAATCTTGAGAAATCAAAGATTTTCATTGTCTTAAACAGAAACAGCTAGGAAGCTCTCCATTAATAGGGCCTTTAAAATTGTAATCAATCATATTGGAAGACCCTTATCCAACTTTTTAAAAAACATTAAACAGCCCCTTCCCCTCCTAGGCTGTTTATATGTATACAATAAGTCAGTCTCCTCAAGCCTTGAAGGCCCAATGGGGCAAATTAATTTTTTATAATAGAAATTTCATGATTGAACTGCACAAAAAGGAAGCATTTAATTCTTGTTGCACTTCCATATATATATATATATATATATATATATATATATATATATATATCTCATGACACTAAACATATAAATTTAGAAAATAATTCAATATATAGAAACTAGGAATAATGTGATATATCAATTGATAAAACGTTTATAAAGATAAGCACTTTGGCCGAGGATGATGAGACAAACCAAAAAAAATAAATAAATAAGTTAAAACAACTAATTTAGAATTTTTGAAAATGAATAACAAAGTAAATAAGATTTTTAAAAATATATATAGAGTTATCAACAATAAAAATAACAAAATAAAACAAGTGGTAAAAATAAAATTCAATAAAGAAGTTCATGTAATAAATAAATAAATATAAAGAATTACAATAAATCTGTAGAGCAATAGGAAAAAAAATTAGATAGACATATTATAATGGCGAACACAAATTTCCAAAAGAAAAAGAAAACCCCATTGCACGTAGCATAGTCATCTCGGGCAATTACAAAACTGTATTAAAATTAATTATGGTAACAAATGAAGTTCTTACAATATTAAGTCCTGATTAGCCGTAGTGACATCAATTTAATGTTAATTTATAAATAATGAAGAAAATTATTTTAAAAAAATTACCTAAAAAAAATTGTTAAGTGTAAAATAAATAAATAGAATTATGTAAGGTTGACTATGCTCATAAACTATATATATATATATATATATATATATATATATATATATATATATATATATATATGTATATATATATTTATATGCACTCACATTAAGATTTTTGGTAATAGTACATGTACTTGTCATTGATAATGAGTCAGCCTTGTATTTTTGATACATTTTTTCAAAAATCCTGAATAAATAATTTACAGTCCTTTCAAATACTTCAGTAGACAGAGTATGTATTATTGCACATTTTTTGATACTGTGAGAAATTTTCTGTCTTAGACACATTAAAATTTCATCCCTATTTCCTTTATAAAGGACATCTAAAGTCTATTCATTTTAAGGCCAAACTTTGTTGAATAAGTCCATAAAAGATTCATAAATCATAAAAGTAATGGCTACGTCAAGGCATACTCGAGACAATCTTGGCACAGTTCCTTTGTAAAACCTGAAAAAAAAGACAAATATATTAACAAGGGTTAAATAAAATTGTAGAATAAATCAATTACTAAGAACTATACAGTATAACATTTATTTTGGAGACTTATAACATCTGGTAAAGAGATGCATCCTTTAGAAATTTAAGAGACTGGTGACTGACTATAGTTCGTCTCCCGATGTTACAGTACTCAATATAATCAATCATTGAACTTAATAAATGTGGAGGGAGAGTAATTAAATAAATAAAAAAAATTTAATCTTTAACGAGTTTAAAATAAAAGTTTTAAGCAGGAGTTATTTTATTTTTCAATTCTGTTTTAAGTTACACACACTTCAAATAAACTTTAGGAAATGTCTCTATATCATAACAAAAAAAGAAAAAGAAAATTTGTGGCCTATAATATGTCCTTTAACAGCATTCTTAGACTTTTTTTTGTTTTTAATAGGTTTCCTTACTTGATAGGTTTCAACTCACAAGGGGAGAGCCCGGCCTTCCCCCCACCGATTTGAACGAAAATTTTTTAGTGTTTAGTACCTGATGAAAAACCAATTCTGTTAAAGCGAGAGAACGCACTTCTCAAGCTTTCGTCTAAAAAAAATTGCTAAAGTTTGCCTGAAATTGTCTTGAATTGTTCCCAAGGTATCTATTTCAAGGAGCCCCCAGGGTGGCACAGGGGATAGATAGCGAATTATTTTTGTAGCTGGAAATCTTGAGATCAAAACTCACCAGGAGCAACTATTTTTTTTTTCATTTTTACTTCTAGGTCGTTTATTTAATATTAATAAATGAAATAAAAGTTTTTTTTTCAATTTTTAGCGTGTTTCATAAATTGAATTGGTATAAGGAAATATTTAATATTATACAAGAAATATATTATTAATTGAAAACATAAGTATATAACAGTTATCAACAATAACGCAGATATTTTATTAATATTTTTAAACGGTTTTATGTATCTTTACCAGTTTATTTGATATTATTTTATTTTACAATAAATAAAAATATTTAAAATTTTTCTAGCTCTAGACATGAAAATATTCTTTAACAGTTTTCTACGTTAGAGTTATATTTTCATTATGCTCGGCATTGGATCACTGACGTATATTTCTATCATCAAGTTAAAAATGTTATCAAGTGTCTCCAAAACTGCTCGTATTTGATCGAAGAGAATCGCAAAATATCATGTAGTATTAAAATACATCAACTCAACACCTTTGTCATCCACAATAAAATTGTTAACTTGATGATAGAAATATACGTCAGTGATCCAATCCCAACCATAATGAAAATATAGCTCTAACATATAAAACTGTTAAAGAATATTTTTGGCTAGTGCTAGAAAATTTTAAATATTTTTATTAATTGTAAAAAAAAAATATCAAATAAATTGGTAAAGATAGATAAAACCGTTTAAAACATTAATAGAATATTGTTATGGTTATTGTTGATAATTCTTATATGCTTATGTCTTCAATTAATAATATATTCCTTGTATAATATTAAATAGTTCCTTATACCAATTACATTTTTGACAGAAAGCATTTGAATTTTCTTTAAATATATGGAACACGCTAAAACTTAAAAAAAAAAAACTTTTTATTTATTTATTAATATTAAATAAACGACCTAGAAGCAAAAAATGAAAAAAAATAGTCGCTCCCGGCAAGTTTCGATCTTGACATTTCGGGCTACAAGAAGAAAGCGCTATCCCCTGAGCCATGGGGGACTCCTTGAAGTAGATATCTTGGGAACAACTCAAGACGTTCAGTCAAACTTTAACAATTTTTTTTAGATGAAAGCTTGAGAAGTGCGTTCTCTCGCTTTAACAGAATTGGTTCATCAGGTACTAAACACTAAAAAATGTTCGTTCAAATCGGTGGGGGGAAGGTCGGGCACTCCCTTTGTCAGTAATACTCTATCTAACATCTCTCTTTCTATAAAAAATCAATATTATCCCTCTAAAATCACCTAAGTAAGAGTAGCAGACACGAGTATTTTGGTTAAGTGTGTGAGTTTTGTCTGTAGTGAGGGTGCTTCTAACAGATCATATAAATTAATCTTAGATAATAATTTTTATAAGGTAAGTTTTGTTTGTGAATTTCATTTAACACTGAGTTGTGCAGAAAGGTTTTTTTTTCTTGTTTTTTTTTAATCTGTTCAATCTGTACCACTGAGAAATCAATAATATATATGTGTGTAGTATTTTGAATCATTCGATAATAGGATTTACATGTCTATGATAGTGTACAGCCTGGGGCTGTCAGTTGTGGTAAGTTAAAAAGGTTAAAAGAATTTTATTATCTAAAATATTAACAAATAATAATTTACAATTTTTCAAGCTTATTGGCTTTTTTAAATATTCAACATTACTTATATCTATTTTTATTCTAATATCTAAATGTATAATAAGGGAAAAAAAAACCCAAATACAGAAATAAATAAAAATTCTCAATTACAGAACGGTTAAAAGTAATACAGAAGAACTATAAAGATACACAGAAGAATATAAATTTGTACAGAAAAAATAAAAGCTCATAAGAGAAATTAAAATGTTATGTGCTTAAGTCTCTTATATTTGTAATTCTTGTAATTTAAACTACTATAACTATAATTAACTATACCAGCAATGTGCTGATACTTACTATTTTGACATGCATCGAAAAAGTGTTCTGCTAACTTAGTTATGTACTCATTTATTGTGGGAATGTCAAGAATTTCATGCATGTGCATGACAGGAGTCCATCGTGGGAAAGTTGGGTAAGTCTATGAGTTGCAGCCCTGCGCTGTTAAGGCTTTCTACTCAGATAGAGAAATCAGTATCAAGATGAAAATAAAGAGATGTTTTAACCTCATATGTTATGCACTTATTAACAAAGACACTAATCGTGTTTGTATCAATGACTAGATTGCAACTAATTGTGGGAATCTCAAGTTTGAGGCCATGGTAACAACACAATTTATAGCTCTATATAGGTAGCATAGAAATAGGTATTTGGACATTTGAATTCCTTCCTACTGCCGTTATTCTGAAGGTATGGAAAAATACTGCTTGACCAACAAAACATTTTTTTTTTATAATACATTTAAAATATCATATTTTAGGTTGATGAACAACTAATTTTCTCACTATAGTTTAATTAATTTATAGCAGTTTTGGCCGCAACAGTGCCATGCTCAGTGCTCACAGTCAACAGTCACCGCTAAGCTGAAATTAGCTAGCAGCATACTTAACCATACTCAGTATGCTGCTTCATTTCTTTCAGTACAGTAGCACTCTAAGGATGGTAGTATATAGGTAGAAAACATCTAAGCAAAAATAAAAGGAACAGTAGAATTAGTTGTTTATCAACCTTACTGGCAGAGCTTACAAAAAATAGCATATTAGCAGATTTCCCTTAAGGAAAATCAGCTATTGAGGTTGTACTCATGACACGATTTTCGAAGATTTTCTTCAAATGTCCACCGATCCAACCTAGGAGATGACAAAAATGAGGTCCGTTCAAAACTATGTGTGTGTGTGTATATATATATATATATATATATATATATATATATATATATATACTAGCTAAGGTACCCGGCGATGCCCGGGAAATTATTGTTAACTGACTAATGATGGTATTTTGATAGTAAGACTTCAAGGTGTACAATTACACTGCCCTCCATGACGTAATGATTTTCCGAAATAGCCAACCCTGAAGGGTAACTTTTGGGGATTAATAGAATAGAAATTTTAATTTTGAAGGATAAATGAAAATATCTTCCTAATTTATCCTTCTACACTTTATGACTCACCGTTTTTCAATAATTCAAACCATAATCATGGGTAGCATTTATTACAATTAAATATCATCCATAATGAACATATTTTCTTTCAAAAGCCTACCCGAGCTCAAATAGTTCAGGCAAAGTTTTGCACGTAAGATTATATTTGTAATAGTGAATCTCACTGGAAATCACTTCCAGCAATGCCAGACGGGAAATAAGTAAACTCAATTAACTGGTAAGGCTCCCGTCATCTTTAGCTCCCGCATTAGACTTCTCGCTTTTCAGCCTCTTTTATAATCCCCACTCCCGTTTGGAACTAAAATTTTTAATATAGCTTATAATCATGGAAGATTTAATGCTCATTGACATACCGAGTTTTGCTAAGTTCAGTTCAATCGTTAGTGTCCAACAAAATTGTTGGCTCCCGCTTTAGATTTTAGTGTATATCACGATTATACTTTTCTATACGACAAAAGTGAATATAACAAAAGTTACTTTAAACAAAAAAATAAACAACTTTTGTTATGTGCATATTTGCCGAAACCCCAATAGGAAACGAAATATCACTATATTTAATTTCAGGCCTCCCTTTTAACCCCCACTCCTGCCCGTCCCTAGAAATGTTAGTATGGATTATTATAAGGAAGGCGTTAGTGCTAATTCACATACCGAGTTTGGTTTAGTTTGGTTGAGTTTTTTGTGCCAAATAAAATTGTTGACTTCCGCAGTAGTTTTTAACGTATAACTCATTTATACTTAGGTATACGACAAAAGTGTATATAACAAACGTTACTCTAAATGACAAAATAAACATCTTTTGTTATGTGCATATTTGCCGAAAAACCAATAGGAAACGAAATATCGCTATTATTAATTTCAGGCCTCCCTTATAACCCCCACTCCTGCCCGTCCCTAGAAATGTTAGTGTGGCTTATTATAAGGAAGGCGTTAGTGCTAATTCACATACCGAGTTTGGTTTAGTTTGGTTGAGTTTTTTGTGCCAAATAAAATTGTTGACTCCCGCTATAATTTTTAGCGTATAATGCATTTAAACTTCGGTATACGACAAAAGTGAATATAACAAAAGTTACTGAAAATAACAAAATAAACAACTTTTGTTATGTGCATATTTGCTGAAAAACCAATAGAAAACGAAATATCGATATTTTTAATTTCAGGCTTCCCTTATAACCCCCACTCCTGTTCGTCTCAGAGAAAATTAATATAGGGCTTATGATAATTAAGGCGTCAACACTAATAAACATACCGAGTTATATTTAGTTCGGTTGAGTTTTTTGAGCCCAATAAAATTAATGACTCCCGCTATAGTTTTTAGCTTATAACTCATTTATACTTCGGCTTACGACAAAAGTGTATATAACAAAAGTTACTCTAAATATCAAAATAAACAACTTTTGTTATGTGCATATTTGCTGAAAAAGCAATAGGAAACGAAATATTGTTATTTTTAATTTCAGGCATCCCTCATAACCCCCACTCCTGTTCGTCTCAGAGAATATTAACATAGCCTAAAGTCTAAGTTGGGTTAGTAGTAATATACATACCAAGTTTCATAAAATTCGATTCAGCCGTTTATGGGTGAAAAGGTAACAAACAAACAAACAAACAGACACGAAAGAAACAAAATGTAGTTATGGTGTCTATGACATTTGAAACGAAAAGTTATCGTGAAATTTCGCGAAAAAAATCAATGTACAGACAGAGGTTACAATTTTATATATATATATATATAAAATTGTAACCTCTGTCTGTACATTGATTTTTTTCGCGAAATTTCACGATAACTTTTCGTTTCACATGTCATAGACACCATATCTGCATTTTGTTTCTTTCGTGTATGTTTGTTTGTTACCTTTTCACGCATAAACGGCTGAACCGAATTTTATTAAACTTGGTATGTATATTACTACTAACCCAACTTAGACTTTAGGCTATATTAATTTTCTCTGAGACGAACAGGAGTGGGGGTTATAAGGGAAGCCTGAAATTAAAAATATCGATATTTTGTTTTCTATTGGTTTTTCAGCAAATATGCACATAACAAAAGTTGGTTATTTCGTAATTTAGAGTAACTTTTTTTATATACACTTTTGTCGTATACCGAAGTTTAAATGCATTATACGCTAAAAATTATAGCGGGAGTCAACAATATTATTTGCCAAAAAAGACTCAACCGAACTAAATAAAACTCGGTATGTGTATTAGCAGTGAGGCCTTCATTATAATAAGCCATACCAACATTTCTATGTACGGGCAGGAGTGGGGGTTATAAGGGAAGCCTGAAATTAAAAATAGCGATATTTCGTTTCCTATTGGTTTTTCCGCAAATGTAAACATAACAAAAGTTGTTTATTTTGTTATTTGGAGTAACTTTTGTTATATACACTTTTGTCGTATACCTAAGTATAAATGAGTTATACGTTAAAACTTTAGCGGGCACTAACGGCTGAACCGAACTTAACAAAACTCGGTATGTCAATTAGCATTAATTCTTCCATGATTATAAGTTATATTAAAATTTTTAGGTTCGAACGGGAGGGGAGTTATAAGGGAGGCCTGAAATAAAAATTCACCATATTTACATGTATAAGAAACGGGAAATATAAAAATATCGAAGACTGTGAAGAATTATCGAACAAATAATTCTATTATTAGCAAATCACCGGCAACGACGGGTATCAATCCTAAACACTGGGACGGGTAAATGTCAAAATATTGTGCAATGTAAAGCCTGCTAAAAAATACCATCACCATTCAGCCTCAAATGAATTCCCGGGCGAAGCCGGGTATCTGAGCTAGTATATATATATATATATATATATATATATATATATATATATATATATATGTCTATTACTGCTCTAGCAGTCACAATTATTGTTTAATCGTTACCAAACTCGATATTTAGTCGTTTTATGTAAAAAGAAAGATCTAGTTCATTAACGGCTGAAATTGGACCAGGTGGAGGGAGAGGGGTTAAGACAGGAGGGTTTTCGAAAATTCGAAATATCTCCGTTACTATACCGGATTGAAAAACAGTACAGAACCTATCTTATTGTATATTAAATTTACTATAATTATTGTTACGTACATTTATTCTCTATCTTGAATATTAACTGAGACATTTACGTTTTTCAGTTTTCAGCCTTCAGCAAACCCCCACTTCTACTAATGTTACATAAACAATACTCTATTAAATAATAAACCACATTATTCGAAGCTTAAATATCAAATATTGTATTCAAGAGACCTTTATTATACGAGATACATACAAATATGTCCTGGTAACCCCCCGCCTCCCTGCCATCTTAAGGTTTTCGACTTCTAAACTTTGATTCATTGAGATAACAATTATTGTGGCTCGTTATTAATAACAGTACTAGATATAGTAAATATTTTTCAATAAAAGTAATATGTTATATTCAGATATATTTCAGTAATTGATTTTATTTCCGGTGTGAGGCTGGCAGACCTTTTTGTTTACATTTCAAATGCTTCCCGTGGACAGGTTATTGAAATTGAATGAAACATTTCTTATTTCCGTTTGTATTTATTCACTTAATATTCACGTTGGTGTTGTGTTCCCAGTATGTAAATTTATCTATTACTAAACATCACGAGGGAAATCTGCTTAGTTTACACAGCACCCGTGTGACGGAATTTTTTAGTACTTACGCAAAGAAGCCTTCATTCTTCCAAATCATAGCAAAACAGTGAAATGTATTTTTGTACTTTGAAGCTTCCAATCCTTGCATCCTAGTTTTCACTACATCAATAGGAGTATTACCATATACAGATGCTGCACCAGCAATGGCACCAAAAAGACCAATAGTCTGTAACATGGAAGATAAGGTATTAATAAAATTCTTAAGTTAACAAAATTGGGGTGGAGTGGGGAAATTGTTTAAAAGAAGTAACTGTTTAAAAACACCTCACTTCTTCTGTAAATTTGACTTTTCTCTTTGCTTTCATAAAACTGTTAACTCCCTCTGTATTGCTAACTAGGAGGACAGGGATTTTTTCCCCTAAGCATTGAATAAGTTAAAACATACTTTATATTATGAATTTTTAGTTGGTATATAACATAAAATCTGTTTTAAACGTTCAATTATTTTGTTATTGGACCTTGATTTAAGTATTTTCAATTGGATTTTTTTCCAATTTGAAATTGTTATGTTTGAAACTTCATATAATCTTTCACAGCTGTCATAAAAATTGTACCATTTTCTACTAAAAAAAAAATAGATAAAAATATAATATTTACTATTATCATTATAAATTAACCCTTAAATACATTCATATATAAACAAAATACCACCTATAACATAAAAAAAAAAAAAAAAAAAATTGACAGTGAGATTAATTAGCTTTGCCGATTAAATATTCAAGTCCTTGATATCAGCATCAAATACAATTTTGAGTGGATATAGGAACCTTTTCAACCTCGCGGCTGATCTTTTTGAATACTACAAAACATTATATGTAGTCAATCAGAGGTATAAAAAAAAATAAAAATTACATTATCCAATTATTAATATGGTAGGCCACTATATGTTTGGGCAGACACACAAAAACACTAATAGGTCTTACAGTAAAGAAAATCATCGTGTAGAAAAGTAAGCAATGGTATTTGATAATAATAAATAAGTTTTTATAGAAATGAACATACATATTTGGGTATTTTCACATTAGGATCGCCATCAGTATAATAATTCTTCAATGTTTCCATGACAAAAAAACGTATAGCCTGATTGCTCCCCTGTTTCATAATAGTAGCTGTGACTCCTTGATAGACACCCCGAAATCCTAAAACAATATGAAAAAAATAATAAAGATTGACTAAAAAACGAATTAAGAACGGTAGTCATTATCAAAAGTAAGTTTCATCAAAAAATGATAATAAGAATTAATATTATTTTAATTGATGATTTCCCACGAGAGAGAATGTCTCGCTGATTATCTTGGGCTCAATCATTGTTTCTCCTGAAATAAAAAACCTAAACAGACCTAGAAATAAAAGCTGGAACGATATAATCATGTTAACATTGAGGTAAAGAAAGTAATGTATAGAACAACATTTGAAGAATATTACTTTTTCAACAAGATTTCAGATTTTTTATTTTACTCCTCTAGGTCCTATTCCTCTGGTCAGATTTCAGTAATTGCAGAATAAAACTTTCAATTTTACATGAAACAGTTAGGTTTTGAGTATAGTAAGAATCAAATTAAATGAAGGCCTCTAAAGTAAAGTATTGATTTAAAAAAGTAAAGCCATATCTCTAATTTAGCCCTGTGTCTCACACAGTAAAGGCCCAGTGATAACTATAAATTGAATTTAACTTTAATACATAAGTTACGAGGTGTGACTATTAAATAACGAGACTGACGCTGCTACAGAAGAAGTGTGCATGCGCCAAACGCCAGCAACTAACAGCTGTTATCGTGAAGCTTCCTCTTTCGAATATAGTGCCTCTCGCTTCTGTAAACAAATCAGTACAGCCGTAGCCTTCGTTCGCATTAGAGTTGTTTTTTTGTTTCGCCGGAAAAATGTTAAGTGTAACAGTAGAGCAACGAATTGTTGTGAAATTTCATGTGAAACTTGGAAAAACCGCTACTGAAACTTATAATTTATTGAAAGAAGTGTATGGCAATGAATGTTTATCGCGTGCACGTGTTTTTGAGTGGTTTAAGCGTTTTCAAGATGGCTGAGAAGACGTTCAAGATGATTCACGTCCGGGTCGCCCTTCCACGTCGAAAACGGATGACAATATCGAAAAAATCGGTAATCTGATTCGATCTGACCGTCGGTTAAGTATTCGTGCGATTGCTGAAACTGTACAAATTGATAAAGAATCCGTACGGCAAATATTACATAACAATTTTAACATGCAAAAAGTGTGTGCCAAAATGGTGCCTAAAATTCTCACATTTGAACAACTGGAAGGTCGCAAAAATGTTTGTACTGACACTTTGAATGCCATTGAAAATGACCCAAACTTACTGGAAAGGATAATAACATGTGACGAATCATGGTTTTGTATGTATGATCCTGAAACAAAGCGCCAATCCATGCACTGGAAGAGCCCATCTTCACCGAGAGCCAAAAAAGCTCGAATGAGCAAATCAAAATTCAAAGCAATGTCGATTGTTTTTTTTTTATATTCATGGGATTGTGAACCTTCACTGGGTTCCTGAAGGTCAAACGATTAATCAACATTACTACCTTCATGTTCTTGCTGAACTCCGCGAAAGAATAAGGAAAAAACGACCTGAATTGTGGAAGGACAAGTCATGGGTTCTCCACCAAGACAATGCGCTGGCTCATTCCGCATTGCCTGTTAAGAGGTTTCTAGCCAAATTCAGCATCCCAGTGTTAGACCATCCGCCTTATTCGCCGGATCTTACACCGTGCGACTTCTATCTGTTTCCTAAGGTGAAATCTGCATTAAAAGGAACAAAATTTGAGTCTGTTGAAGCTGTGAAAGAGAAAGCGGCACGCGTCCTGAAGGAGCTGACAGAAAAAGACTTCCAGCACTGTTTCGAACAATGGAAGGTTCGCATGGATCGTTGTAGGGATAAAGGAGGGGTGTATATTGAAGGTGATAATAAGTAAAAATGTATGAAATAAAAATAAAATGTTTTACAGCGTCAGTCTCGTTATTTAATAGCCACACCCCGTATATAAACTTAAAGGAATAAGATGTTTCATGATATTGATTATATTGGTTTAAAGGCTAAACCCAAAAATAAAATAACAAATACAAATTCAATTAATAATTGAGATATGGGAAAAACATATAGAACAATATTTGTGGATTATTAAATTTATAACAATTGTGGTTTAATAACATGTTTTGATGCAATTCATAATTGTGATATTTTGATTTATGACCACCTATCTCCCATTTATTGAATTCATCCAATTTAAGCTATTAAAAGTGTCATTCAGGGGCTGCGTAAACTAAGCAGATTTCCCATGGTCATGAGGGAGTTTACTGAAGGCTGAAAACAAGTAAGTATGAATAACTCGCCTAATACTTGAGTTCAAAAAAATCCATAGAATAACAATTGTAGAACATCAATATTTTGAATTTTTGAATCACCCCCTCCCACTCTAAACTCCTACCATTCCCAGTCCGATTTCAGTCAATAACAAATATGATCTTTAGCCTTGACTGAAAATAAGGTCAAGGGGGTTAAGGGATTAGATATTGAGTAGCGTAGATATCAAATAAACATTTTCAAGTAAAGAACGAAAAATCTTAATTGATGACATCGTCACATAACGTATTTGCATGTATCTCACAAAGTAAAAGTTCATTGAAAACCAAATTTGATATTTAACCTTAGACTGAAGTATTTCATGATAGCTTATTGTTAATATGACCAGAGTAGGAGTGGGGATTTACTGAGGGCTGAAAACTAAAAAATGCAAATATCTCGGTTAACAATCATGATAATGAAGCATATATAACAACATTGATTGAATTTGCAATAAGATTGATCATACTTTTTTTCGATCTGATGTATAATAACGGAGATATCTTTATAGCCTAAAAATTAAAATGCAAATAACTTAGTTAATAATCGAAACAGAGAAAAAATGTATACAGTTATAGAAAATTAAATTTGCAATCAAGATTGGTTATATACATTTTTTTTATCTGAATCATAATGGAGATATTTTGCATTTTCAATTCCCCCTCTCCCCAAGTTTATTAGTTTTTGACCTTCAGTAAACCCCCCCCCTCCTAGTCATGTCATATTAACAATAAGCTGATTATGAAGCAAGTTATTTGAAGCCTAACTACCAAATATTGTTCTCATTGAACTTTTACGTTTTGAGATAAATGCATATACGTGATGCATGTTGGAAACCTGCTTAGTTAACATAGCCCCTGTGTGATGGAATGTTATTTTTAATGACAATAAATATATACCTAACATGAGATTTTTATAACTATTCCTTTAATATAAACAGATGTTTAAAAACGTGTTTATAAAAAAAGTCAGTAAAAATAATACCATTATAATATACCATTGCAATAAGCAAGAGTTTGAGAGACACCAGATGTGAATAAGTATCCTGATTATATGGTGAGTGTACTAATGGGTTAGGAAGTATATACATTTAAAATCAAATAATATACCAATAACCAAATTATATTCTATGCATACAATTAAAGAGCATAAGAAAGGCTTATATACCTTGGTCTTTAATAATAGTATTAACACCATGGAAAAATCCCCTAAAACGTGGATTTTCTGAGCGCCGATCATTTATGAATTTCACTTTGACAGTCTCCATAGGAGTTACAGCAAATATAGCTTCTGAGACACCAGCAACAAGACCGCACAGAACTCGACTGGATGGAGCTAAATTGCCCTTTTCATCAGCAAAATAAGTTTTAGCTGTTTCAAATGAACCAAACCTAAAAATAAAGTAAATATATAATAAAAATTTAAGTTCTAACGAGCTGCACATAGCCTCTTAAAATCATCACCTTAAATAGTTTATATTCAAAGGTAGTGTTCAAATTAATTTGTAGTAATTTTTTTCTTCAAAAATTGAATCTTTATTTATAAAATTAGTTTTAAATATATTATTCAAAGTATTGTCCATCATTAGCTACCTTTTCCCATATTTCTGCCAGTATGCGGATTCCACGATGGCAGAACAACTCGTCTTTAGAGGCAATCCAAGGATTGACCGATTTTTTGCAAAATTCAAAACAAGCAAAGCATTGCTCAGACATGCCATGGGCCATCGATCGAAACAGGTGCTAATCAGATGGAGCAATGTCTGGAGAATATGGCAGGTGGGGTAGGACCATCCATTTGTCCATTTTGATGCACGTCTTGTGACATGCGGACAAGCATTGTCATGGAGGAAAATGAATCTGTCATGCCTATCACCATATTCTGGCCATTTTCCCTTTAGGTCCAACTCATTAGTCGATCATGGAAACACTCCCCTATGATCATTCCACTTGGTCTGGACAGCCTTGGCTCCCCAGGACCTTCTTTGTCTTCCATCTCAAAATCACCACTTTAAAACTGAGTAAACTACTTCCAGCATGCTCTCCATAAGCATTAACTAAAATTCATTGACTTTTGGCAGCACATTCCTTCAAGTTAAAGTAATGAAGAATTCCCCGCAAAACATTTTATCCAGTACAAAATTAGACATACACTCGGCAGAAAAAAAAAAAACGGACACTGATTTGTCCTTATAATTTTATTAAATAATTTTTTTTATTAAATTCACGGTATGAATTAGCTTTTTTATAGGTTATCTAAACCAAATTAGCTTAAAACGAATAATTTCTATCAATTAAATACAATTATAAAGTAAAAAAAAAACACAGAAATTAATACTTTTTCAAAAACTAATAATTCATAATTTTTTCTTTTTTTTTTATATCAGATGGCCTTCTAATATTGGGTATTACCCCCTCTTGCATAGCGAAGGGCATTTATTCTGTCAGGCATCGAAGAAATTAAATTTTTTATATACTCCACCTGCTGCACCTCATTCTTCAAGAAGATCAATTTGGAGCTGATTTAAATTACTAGGAGGAGGTTGACGACGTCTAACAAGACTCCCTATAAATTATGCCACAAATTCTCTATAGCAGGGGTGAGCAACCTTTTTAATCAACGGGACAATTTAAATTTTAAAATGTTTTGGCGGGCCGCACAGAAAAAATATTTATATGTATATATATATATATATATATATATATATATATATAATAATAATAATATATTCAGTGGAGAAAGTTGATAAAATAAATTCAATTTTAGAAATGCTTGGCAGGCTGCATAAACAAGTTTAAAGGGCCGTTGCTCATTCCTGCTCTATAGGATTCATATTAGGAGATCGTGCAGGCCAGTCCAGAACTGTGATTCCCACTTGCTCCAAGTATTCGGTGACAATTCTTGTGGTATGTGGGCGAGCATTATTCTGCATTAAAATGAACTCGTCGCCAATAAATGGAGCAAATGGGATTACAGCATTTTGAAGCACTTCCGAGCAGTCAGACCTCCATTATCAAGAACAATCAGCTCGGTACGGGTGTGAAAATTAATTCCTTCCCAAACCATAACTGATCGTCTTTCGAATGGCTGGGACTCATGAAGAGTTCATTGAGTGGAACACTTCCCTGGTCGTTTCCACACTCTGTCTCGACCATCTGAGAGGAACAGACCAAATCGAGACTCCTCTGTGAATAAAACAGCTGCCCATTGCTCCTCTGTCCACTGGAAATGTTGTTCAGCAAATAACCGTCTTTCCCTTCGATGCCTTTCCAAGAGTTGGTGCCCTGATGTGGGGTGCCTCACTTGAGGACCGTGCTCCCTCAGTCTCGGGCGTATGGTGCCCGAGCTGAAGACAGTATTTCGGATGATTTAGAGTCTAGCCTGAACCTCAGTAGCGGTTAAATGCCTGTTTCTCAAAACTGAGAGGGCAATAAATCGATCATCTGATAATTCGTGTCCCTTGGACAGCCACACCCGGCCCTCCCCCAGTCTCTTCCAAACGCCGGAGTGCATCACGGATAGTTGATCTTGCCACTCCGAGTGTTTGCGCGATATAGCAGATTCTCCAGCCTTCCTTTGCCAAGGCATCAGCTCGGGCTACATCCCACTGCCGAAAGAACCATTTTCCTCAACTAGAAGAAAAAAACAACATTACAACAACAAATAAGAGCCTTATCTTTTGCCCTGTTAGTCCTGAAGGGATTATTTCAATGAGCAGAGACCATACATACTTACTCGGAATTAACTTGATTACCCATAAAAACAAACACAATACAGATAATCTGCTTTTTAAATAAAAAAATATGAAGTGTCCGGTTTTTTTTTGCTGCCGAGTGTATTTGATAAAGTAAAACGATTAGTTATATACACTTTAACCAAATGACTTACACTAAAACAAAGCCCAATGACAGTAGCTCCAATGACATGGAGGAAGAGTCACACCGTCAAACGGAAATCCTACCTGCACTGTCTATGATAAAATGCAAAGAACTAATTCAGGAACCTCATTATCATTGGATTATTATATTCTATTTGGCTTAGAATAGGATTTTTTCAGAAGAATATACAGCCTTCTGAGGATTTAAACCATTGCAATTATTTTGAAAATGTTAAAAACTTATTAACATAAACATATCAAAATTAACCAAAACAGCATAAATTATTATCAATGCTTAACTCACGATTTGCAATGCCTTTCAGCTGTAAGCCAAATTAGATAAAGAGATATCACTTTTTGTTTATTATTATTTAAGTTCACTTTATGGTACTAGGCTAATCAGGACGGGTTATCTACAGGTTACCACCCTTTTCTAGCCAGGGTGGACTCAACGAGTTTATTTAATGAGTCCGTCACTAAATAAATTTCTACTGCTCAGGGCGGGAATCGAACCCGGCACTCTAGGCCTACAATGTGAGATAAGGACCAACGCCTGATTATATGGAGTCACACCATCAATTGGAAATCCTACCTGCAGTACCATCTATGATAAAACGCCACTTTTTGGCATGCTGAGGGAGGAATATCAGATCTACAATTCAAGCATATATTTTTTTTTTTTTTTTTTTTTTTTAAAGCTTTTATAAAGAATAAAATCCACCACTAATATAATATAATAAATAATAAATAATTTACCTTACAGCAGACTTTGGAATCGATCCATAAAGGAGAACACTCAGCCCACGATATAGACCAGATATGCCATGCTGTCTTACAGTTTTTTTCACACAGTCAACAATTCCATCATACTGCTTAGCACCAGCCTTTGACGTCTTTTCATCTAACTGTAACTGAGTCTTCACATACTCAGTGGGATACGTGATACAAATTTCAATTCCACCAGTTATACCACCTAAAGCAAAACAAAATGATCAATGAAAACTTTAATCAATTGGTGGTGTGGGGCTCAATGTGATTTTCAAATTATCATATTCCGAAAAGAGATTATATTATGTTATTAATTTTCTTAATGAAATTCAACCAGTAGCAAATTATCGTTCTGTTGTCTCCCTAGGCAACAGTGCTTTTAGGAAATGTTGCATGTTAGAATTTGTAAGGGAGCATCTAATTCTATTAATAGTTCTGTGGATGAAAAAACAATCTCTTATAACATTCTTTTTTTTTTATCTGAGACCCAGCTTCATTTTATAGTTGGTAGTAAGGTAGTGTGACCTACCGGGCCTAAGAATGATAGTCCCCCTTCTACTCAGTTCCATTATAAGGGTGGTGGTAATTTTGATGGGGTGTAATGTAACACTGAGGGTGGGTTCCCAGTAGCTGGTGATACCGGGTGGGTTGTGAGGTATAGGAAGAAAACGAAAGAAGAAAGGAAAGGGATAGATGGCGAGAAGATAAGAAGAAAAGAAGAAAGATGGCCGCTACAGCCAGCCTTATAACATCCTTGATAACTTTACATATGATGAACACATGGTTAGTTGTGAAGGAATCTTAATAAAAGGAATATATTGAGGCAAATCTACATAGTTCATTATCCTGCGACACATTATTCAGACACTACATTGCGACACACGTAAGGTAATCTATTTAAATATAACTTGAAATGGTAAAATTTTGTTTTTAAACAATACTTATAAATTAACTCATGTTTCAAAGAAACAAAGGTTTGACATTAATTTTAATTGTGTTATTTAATTAATAAAAAAATTAAGTTAACAATAGAACAATATGAAAAAAATGATTTTGAGGACTTTATATTTAATCAGGAAATGACAAAAGGCAAGATTAGAAAAATGTTAGCTTAGCTTCCAGAATTGTATACAAATCTGGCGAGGAATAAATTAACAAAAATTTAAATATACTGCCCAAAATGCCAGAAGGGGTGCTTCAATTTGAACTAGCTGAAAGTTTATGTTCAATATTGAGAATGAAGATATCACAATATTCCCTGCAATGACTTGTTGACAATCTCAGAAGAAATGGGAGAATTTCATTCTTTATGAGGCAAATGAAAAACTTCTAATCCAAACATTTAAAAACTCCTGGGGTAAAATACACGGTATTTTCAAATGAAGAGAGTCTAATTTAAGGAAAAAAAATTCTTTGCTGCTATTCATGTGATTTTATATATACATGCATATATATATATATATATATATATATATATATATATATATATATATATACATCACCAAATGAAATTTAGTCTTTTATTTTTCTTGTTATAATAAGAAAAAGTTGCATACACACCCACAAATGTTTATGTACCTACTGTAACATGACAACTTGAAATTCTGTGGATATCTCTCAGTAATTAAATTTTTAAAATGCTATTACTATTACAATAACCATTAAAAATGCCATCAACTATTATTTTTCTTCAATAAAAAAATGAATTAAAATTAAAGGCCACTCTATTCACTCTGTCAGATTGTTTCAATGAATAATTGCACTGAAAACGCTAAGAATATATGTTTATAAATTATAAACATTAAATAGAATAGTTTAATTTTAACTAAATAATAAAAATTAAAAAACATGAAACAAAAGAAATTTAATTCATTAAATATTTTTTTTATTTTAATCCATCAAGAAATAATGACAGAGAAACTTTTGTCAAAAGGGCACACTGACACTATGTGCTGTCATTGGCCAATTTGCTGATTCACAACCATTTAAATTCCTGAAGTAACAACTCTTTTATCATAGAAACAAGACAACAAACATGTAATTATTTTGAATCTCTGAAGTAGAATTATTTAAAAAAAAAAAAAAAAAAAAAAAGTAACCAGGAAACATGAAATAGAAATGAAATCCCTAAACTTTCTGAAGACAATGAGAAAATTCCAAACATGAAAAATCTTTGAAAATTTACAAAGAATCTTCTGTAACAAATTCCAAACATGAAAAATTTATCAAAATACACAAAGAATCTTCTGTAACAAATTCCAAACATGAAAAATTTATCAAAATACACAAAGAATCTTCTGTAACAAATTCCAAACATGAAAAATTTATCAAAATATACAAAGAATCTTCTGTAACAAATTCCAAACATGAAAAATTTATCAAAATATACAAAGAATCTTCTGTAACAAATTCCAAACATGAAAAATTTATCAAAATATACAAAGAATCTTCTGTAACAAATTCCAAACATGAAAAATTTATCAAAATATACAAAGAATCTTCTGTAACAAATTCCAAACATGAAGAATTTATGAAAATATACAAAGAATCTTCTGTAACAAATTCCAAACATGAATAATTTATCAAAATATACAAAGAATCTTCTGTAACAAATTCCAAACATGAAAAATTTATCAAAATATACAAAGAATCTTCTGTAACAAATTCCAAACATGAAAAATTTATCAAAATGTATTAAGATTCTTCTGTAACAAATTCTAATTCATGGTAAAAATTATATTCAGCCAATATTGACTAACTGAATGTTTTAGTTAACATAAAACACTGAAGTTAGTGAATAATAAAATAATATATTAGGTATTACTGGTAATAATTGTTTATAATGATAATGCATTGTATAAACTGAAATAAGTACACTATTTCTTAGTCTTATTATAAGAGTATTGCAACAATCTTTGTGAATAAGTTCAATAATTTTTGACCAGTAGAGAAATAATTAGGTATTGGTTTGTGTCCACTGACAAGCATACACAAACCAAGACTATTAATTAACATATATGAATAAACATCAGCACCAAAAATATATTAACATAAAAATTAACTCATGCTTTGAAGAAAACATTCTAAGGTTCTGAAAAAAAAGAGCTTCTCTCTTCAAATAGTAAATAACTTCAAAATAATCATCAACAGGAAAAGTTCCAGAAGCATTAATTTTCAAATGAAAATCAAAACCACCCCAACACAAACAATTTTGAGGCCTTACAAGGGATGACTTGTATAATGCAAACCTATTAAAAATGACATACTTAATAATATTCAGACCTGCGACTATTCCTTTTAGTCCGGTGTTCCTGCTGGTGGGTGATGCAGCTCCCGACTTTGACATCCATGGCCTGCATAAAAAAGGATAACAAAACTCAGATCTAAAGCCCCTCTGATCCATGGCGAGCAACACCACCCCTCACAGTGGCCAGGAGTCAACTGAAGGCAAGGCGAGAAACTAGTCTCTCCCCTCCACCAACCCTCTTCTAACCTATCGATAGACTTGTCCCCCCTCCTTTTAAACGAATTATCAACAAGCCTCTCGTTATAAAACAGCATTTTTATTTAAATCCAGTTCACGCTTTAAAGGAGCCGCCTCTCAAAATTGACAACTGCTTCAGAATAACAGGTCAACGGAGTAAGGCGTCGGACGTCGTTGCCATGGTAACAATAAAAATAAATCCAAACTAGACATGATTTTGCCGTTGTATATTCCAATAAAATGTCAAGCAGATTTCCCTTAAGGTAAATCAGCTATTGAGGTCGTACTCATGACGCGATTTTCAAAAATTGTCTTCAATTGTCCATCGATCCTACCCAGATGACGAAAAGGAGGTTCGTTCAAAATTTTATATATAAGTAAATTTGTCTGTCAACGCTCTAGCGGTCGCAATTTTTGCCTGATCGTTACCAAACTCTATATTTAAACGTTTTATGTAAAAATAAAGGCCAAGTTCGTTAATGGCTGAAATCGGACAAATGGGAGGGGACGGGGGTTCGAAATTTCGAAATATCTCCGTTACTATACGTCGGATCGAAAAATTGTATAGAACCAATCTTATTGCAATTTAAATTTACTATAAATATTGTTATATACATGTATTCTCTATCTTGAATATTAACCGAGATATTTGCATTTTATTGAGCGTAACTGACATGATGATGTCGGCTAACTTCGGTTGCAGTCTTGAGTTTCCGGCTAGCTAGTCCGGCCCGTTTCAGTAACTGTTCGGCTCTCGTGAAATTTCTCTATTCTAAAATTTCACTTGGGAAATCTGCTTAGTTTACGCACCCCCTGCGTGACGGACTTTTTTTTTAATGTCCCTTAGCATAGACACCGTGTGCGAAGTGGTCAACTTTAGTAAGTCCGTCACGCAGGGGCTTCGTAAACTAAGCAGATTTCCCACGTGCTGCAATGACACACTCCTAATCTCATCTCACCATATATCCTCTATTTCTATGTACAAATCCGATGAAAAGAGTTAAGAGTTCACAGAAGGCTGAAATAATAAAATGCGAATAACTCTCTTAAAATACGAGTTATGAATAAAAGTATAGAGCAACAATTGTAGGGAATTAATATATAAACAAGATTGGTTCTAAAACATTTCCCCTCCCGACTCATAAAAAAAGGTGATATTTTTCAATTTCAAACCTCCCACAGTAAAAATTTAAAAACTCCTGGGGTAATATACACAGTATTTCCAAACGAAGAAAGCCTAATTAAAGAAAAAAAAAATTCTTGGCTGCTATTTATGTGATTTTATACATACACGCGTACGGATGTCTTTTATTTTTAGCAGATTTCCCCCAAGGGAAATCAGCTATTAAGGTCGTACTCATGACGCGATTTTCGAAAATTTTCTTCAAATGTCCATCGATCCTACCCAGGAGATGACGAAAATGAGGTCCGTTCAAAATTATATATATATATATATATATATATATATATATATTTGTCTGTCAATGCTCTAGCAGTTGCAGTTTTTGTTTGATTGTTATCAAACTCGATATTTAAACGTTTTATACAAAAAGACAGATCAAGTTCGTTAATGGCTGAAATCGGACCAGTAGGAGGGGGGGGGTTTGGAGAGGGGATTTTCGAAATATCTCCGTTACCATACGTCGGATCAAAATATTGTATAGAACCAATATTATTGCAAATTAAATTTACTATAAATATTGTTCTATACATTTATTCTCTATCTTGAATATTAACCGAGATATTTGCATTTTTATTTAATATGGGCCGATAGGGGACGACTGAGTTTCCCGCCAAAAGCTAGTTCGGCCCGTTGCCGTAACTGTTCGGCTCTCGTATGGAGATTTCTCTATTGTATAACTTCACGTGGGAAATCTGCTTAGTTTTTTTGTTTCTTCATGGTGCCGGATCATAAAAGTAAAAGACAACAGTTAAGGCTTTGACTTGAAAGTAAAATACATATATTCTGTATAGGCTCATAAGGAAACCGCCAATTACGTAAGGGACCGTGCGCACACAATTATTTAAATTATGTCCCAATTAGCCGTAGTTGCACTAAGTGGACTAAAATAAATAACACATTATTTAAAGAAATACTAATGATCTGTCGCGTTGGTATTCTGCGACATACAGGGACATTTTTAAGCAACAAAACTCTTTGAAAATAGCTTCAGCTGAACGTGGCTTGAAAGTAAGTAACAGGGCTTTATCACTTACACATAGATATATTTAAAGACCATGAATTTTTTGTGGTTCACCCAGTCGAGACAGGCTCCGTAACTAAGCAGATATCCCACAAGGTTTACAATAGGTAAATATACAGACTGGTAACACCACCGTGAATATTAAGTGAAAAAATACCATCGGAAATGAGAAATCTTTCATTCAATATACAAGCTAATAATCTCT
The DNA here is from genome assembly GCA_019009955.1 of Riptortus pedestris. Lineage (NCBI taxonomy): Eukaryota > Metazoa > Arthropoda > Insecta > Hemiptera > Alydidae > Riptortus > Riptortus pedestris. Next base: position 110,819,385 of record CM032233.1, on the reverse strand, counting down.
AGAACAGAAATCGTCTGAATTGTAAAGAAACAGTTAAGCCAACCTTGCAGAGCTGAATAGATAGATTGAAATATTCTAGACCGGAAAGAAAAAACAATTAATGAAATATATCTAAATATAACATATTAATTTTATTGAAAACAATTTACTTTAGCTAGTGCTGTAATTTATAATGAATCAGATTAAATTTTAGCTCAATCACTCAAATTATAGTAATCCAAGAACAAAAGAAGGGGAGGGGGATCCATGGAACGTATTTGCATATATGTCACAAAGTAAAAGTTCAATGACAACAATATTTGGTATTTAACCTTGTAATGAAGTGGTTCATGATAAAACAACTTATTATTAATATGACATGAGTAGGAGTGGAGGTTTATTAAAAGCGGAAAACTATAAAATCCAAATATCTCGACGAATACTCATTATACAGAAAATATGTATAGATCAATCAACAACAGATATGTACAGATCATACAATTTTCAATAAGATTGGTTCTAAACCATTTTTCGATAAGACGGATAGTAACGAAGATATTTCAAATATTCGAAACCCCCCCCTCTCCCAATGGTCTGATTTCAGCCATTAACGAACTTGATCTTTCTATTTACATAAAACGATTAAATGTCAAGTTTGGTAACGATCAAACAAAAATTGTGACCGTTACAGCGTTAACAGACATTTATATATATAATTTTGTACGGACCTCATTTTTGTCACCTCCAGGTAGGATCGATGGATATTTGAAGAACTTTTTCTAAAATCGCGCCATGAGTACAACCTCAATAGCTGACTTCCCTTAAGGGAAATCTGCTAAAAAGGATTATAGCAACAAAAGACAGCAGTCTTCCCTCTGCAACATTTCACTTTAGACATTAACCGCCTTAGCTCTAGCCAGTGGCCAACTCAGCCACCGAACTAGTTAATCCCTTAACCCGATTAATCCGTTTGAATAACAAAAATACAATATTACATGACATTTTAATCAATATTTGGACCACACACCCTATATACAAAAAAGTCCGTTACGCAGGGGCTGCGTAAACTAAGCAGATTTCCCACGTGAAGTTATACAATAGAGAAATCTCCATACGAGAGCCAAAAAATTACGGAATTGGCCGAACTAGCTTTTGGCGGGAAACCCAGTCTTCCGTTACCGGCCCAAATTTAATAAAAATGCAAATATCTCGGTTAATATTCAAGATAGAGAATAAATGTATAGAACAATATTTATAGTAAATTTAATTTACAATAAGATTGATTCTATACAATGTTTTGATCCGACGTATGGTAACGGAGATATTTTGAATTTTCGAAAATCCCCCCTCTAACCCCCCCCCCCCTCCCACTGGTCCGATTTCAGCCATTAACGAACTTGATCTGTCTTTTTGCATAAAACGACTAAATATCGAGCTTGGTAACGATCAAACAAAAATTGCGACCGCTAGAGCGTTAACAGACACATATAAATAAATATATATATATATATATATATATATATATATATATATAATTTTGAACGGACCTCATGTCCGTTATCTCCTGGGTAGGATCGATGGACATTTGAAGAAAATTTTCGAAAATCGCGTCATGAGTACGACCTCAATAGCTGATTTCTCTTAAGGGAAATCTGCTAATAAAATCAAACATAGCAAGTGGGGAATTTATAGGAGCCAGTAAATGACTGATTTAATTTTTTGCTTATTTTATGAATCGACATCAAGCTATTTACTGATGAAGGGAAATGATACAGAAAGCCATGATTAATCATAAAAATCATACAATAACAAAAGTAAAATTTATACAAAACTTACGTTATTTTAATTACAATATAATCAGATACAGCGGCCAAATCTGCCAGACTTGCTCAAAGAAAATAATAAAATGAAATTGACTTATTTAAATGACTATGGTGTAGGGACCTCATTTTCGTCATCTTGTGGGATGTATCGATGGACATTTGTAGAAATGTTTTCAACAATCGCGTCATGAGTAAAACCTCCCCTAAAGGAAATATGGGTACATGCAAAATGTGAACGGTAGATACTCGGAGCAGTACTACTAACTTCTTATTTTAGAAGTAGTTACTTCTAGAACGATATTCAACAATACAAGTGCTCAACTTGTCTTAAGCCACAGTCAACCTCGAATCTATCAAACACTCCAAACCTGGTATTAACTATTAAAAATGCCCAATCAAAAACCAACCTCTTCATTTTGATGGAGTTCGCTAAGTTTAGATATTCTTGCAATGCTATCCTGCTCATTAAGGCTGTGAAAAAAATATTTCCAAAGTTAAGACGTTGTACATTTGACCTTCATTCAATTGACGCAATTTAGCCCTTTAAAGGCCAAACTCGGTTCCCATTGAATTTTTTAATTTCTTTCTTATTTTTACATTTAAATATTTAATTGATCATTTCCAAAAAAATTGTTTTTTTTACATTTTTTTTTTAAACGTTCCCAATTGGGAACAATGGCTTGTTGAGGGGTCTAATGAATAAGGTAGGGCAAGGAAAGCAAAAAGTCCGTCACGCAGGGGCTGCGTAAACTAAGCAGATTTCCCACGTGAAGTTTTACAATAGAGAAATCTGCCCAATAACAAGTGTAGTAAGTAGTAAGGGATCACTAAACTTATACACGAGGGACGAATAGTTACGAAAACGGCCGCCAGAGCTCTCTTCGGAAAGTACCAAACAGCTCGCTCCTGCCGACCAATGCAGAATACAAATGCAAATATCTCGGTTAATATTCAATATACAGAATAAATGTATAGAACAATATTTATAGTAAATTTAATTTGCAATAAGATTGATTCTATACAATATTTCGATCCGACGCATAATAACGGAGATATTTTGAATTTTCCGAAAATCCCCCTCTAAATCCCCTCTTTCACTGGTCTGATTTCAGCTATTAACGAACTTGACCTTACTTTTTGCATAAAACGATTATAAATCTGAATATAAATTCCGAGTTTGGTAAGGATCAAATAAAAATTGCGACCGCTAGAGCGTTAAGAGACAAATTTATATATATATATATATATATATATATATATATATATATATATAAAATTTTGAACGGACCTCATTTTCGTCATCACCTGGGTAGGATCGATGGACATTTGAAGAAATTTTTCGAAACTCGCGTCATGAGTACGACCTCAATAGCTAATTTCCCTTAAGGTAAATCTGCTAAAAAGAAAAGAAAAAACCCGTTTCTTCTGAAATTCAAATAAGTTAAACTTTGTTTTACACTTATTTACCTATGGAGGATCCATGCTGTAGTAACGGCCATATTCAACGCATTGGAAAACAAATTCCACCACCATTTTTTTGATCTCAACTTTGGTCTATAAGATGACTGCAATCGATCAAAAATGTCGACGCCACCCATTCCAAAAATGTACTTGTGGAAAATATGACTTTGTTTTACGGTAATTCTTTTTTGTTGAATGAAAGAGTACCTGCAAGAAAATTAGTGAAAATTCATTTGTAATAGACGTTTAGCTTATAAAAAAGACATTTATATCTACCTTTTTGCTTGATGAACCGGATCATGTGTATAGCAATACACATTGCACATGTGTATTAGAGGCTCCTGTCACCACAGAGTTATCTTTCCATCGACAAATATAAATGTTGCCATCGCTCCTAAAGTCGTAGGTTCCTCTTTCCTTATTGTCCATCAATTTCACAGCTTCTAAAGGGCAACAGCCTGTTCGTCCTTCACGTATAGTTCCAGTAGCTTTTAAATTTTTTGATGTAAGTTCCTTTAGCAAGTCATATGAAGAAATAAAAATGATCGAAAAACACTTCAACTTGTAACGGGCTCGACACAACCGTCAACAATTTGTTTACCACCCAATATCCTAGAGGTTCTTGCACTCCTGTTTTCTTGCCAGAATAAATTTCCATTTTATAAGGGTACCCATTGGAAGAGCACAACATCCATATCTTGAATCCAAACAGAATCGGTTATCCTCTGATAAACATCTTGCATGAATGGTGTCCATAATATGGGACCATGGCCTCGTCAATACTCAAGGTTTTGTGAAAATTAACAAATTTTATCAATTGTTGATTCGTATGGTCATACATGGGTTGGATTATTCCTAACTTATCTTCTGCTTTCAATTTATTGTTATCAACAATATGAAAATATCGTTTTAGTTCCTTGAACGTTGTCCTTGACATCACAGAAGGAACAAGTGATATATTATTACCATTGGCGGACCACCAGTACAAATTTGCCTAAGGAAGATGGTGACAACCATTAAGTAATAACAGCCCGAAAAATTGGGCAATTTCTTCCCAATCAACCTGAATTTCAGCTTCAATCTGTGCAGCAAAGAGAATTGTCATTTTAGCTAAATGTTGCATATATTCACTGCTTGCATATATATATACGAGTATGCTGGAGTCTCCTTTTGGGTCCTAATTGCTATCTTCATTTTCCTAAACTTCTTGGTAGGGTTTTTTAGATGGTTGATGAGGATGTTAGTGGTTTTGTTTGGTGTGACGGTTGCTCTTCCACTTTACATGGAATCGATGTGAGAATGTACTCAGGTTTACAATTCATTTATTGGCATTACGTACTTACAATATTGTTTTAGCACATGAAAGGGGAGTTATATGAGCCAAACAATTTGTATGAAATGTCAAATCATTAAAAATAAAATGTATATGACGGTGTTCTCCTCCAGGATCTCACTGCAGACTATTCTAGATCAGGAGATACTATTCTCCTAGAGTTCTAACATTGCTGGAGTCTCCTCTTGGGTCCCCATTGTTTTCTTCATTTTCCTGAAGTTCTTGGTGGGGTTTTTTATCTTCTTACAACAAAATATTCGTGAAAATGTTTGAGACGAATACCTAAAATCGAATAAACATGTTGAAAACTTTTACAACTTGTTGTAGTGTACATTGAAAATTATTTCTATATCTAGTACTGTAATTTATAATGAATCAGAATAATTTTTATCTCAATGACTCAAATTTTAGTAATCCAAGAACTAAAGAGGGGGGGGGCGATCAACAGAACGTATTTGCCTGTATCTCGTATAATAAAAGTCTCTTGAAAACAATATTTGGTCTTTAAGTATGGAACAAAGTAGTAGATTATATATAAGTGACGGACGTTTTCGTCATCTAGTAGGATCGGCAGACATAAGTGGAAATTGTTCAAAAATCGCGTCTTGTGTCCGACGTAAATAGCTGATTTCATTTAAGGGAAATCTGCTAAAAGTAATGTTCTTCGGCTGAGAATGCGAAACCATCGTCATATTATTAAGTGTAATCGCGCTCAAGTTAGAGAGTCATTTACTCTAACATTTCTCAAGGATAACTTTTTTTTATTGATTTATCATTTAAAAAATGAAGTAAACGGGTCAAATTAAATGTAATCCACAACGGCTTGTTTTAATTAAATTTGTGTATGATCAAATTCGGTTAACAAAAAATATAAACTTCACACTAAGTCTAATAGAAAATTTAGTAGGGCTGTTCAAGGCCAAGGATAGAGTCTTCGACATTTGAAATACTCCTCTTTTCTAAAATGGTACTAAATTTGTAATATATTATTTTATATTACATTTAATAGCAGTTTACCATAATATAAAAAATTTAATGCAAACTGCTGAAATTTGCAAACGATTTTATCTAATATCCTAAATAAGTGAAACAAAAAATATTTTTATATGTTCTTCTTAGTTTCATTGCAAGGGTCACCAATAAAAATTATTTTCCGAGCAAACATTATTGTTACTGTCCTGCATGTTTCGAGGCGCACATACCACTTCTTCAGGGGCTTTCCCTTTTCAAAAAAACAAAAAATTAATTTAATAAAACCCTATGATAATTCTTTGTTAGATATTTTATTGATAAGTGCCTACTAACATGATATATTTATTAAATCTAATTACAGATTGCTACTTACATTTCTGGAGTGTTTGTAAGATGTAAGTAGCCCTTCCAATTGATTAACGAACTGGATTTTTATTTTTACATTCAACGTTTAAATATGGGGCTTAGTAACGAGCAAACCAAAACTACGACCGACCGTTAGAGACGGACAGACGAATATATATAGTTTTGACAGACCTCATTTTCGTCATCTCCTGGGTAGGGTCGATAGACGTTTGAGGAAATTTTTGGAAATTCGCATCATGAGTAAAACCTCAATAGGTGATTTTGGAAACTAGAACTCATTTTACGGATTACGGAAAAAGTGTATAGAACCAATCTCATTGCAAATAAAATTTACTATAATATTGTAATAAACATTTATTCTCTATCATATATTAACGGAAATATGTTTTAGTTTTCAGCCCTCAGTAAAAGCCCCTCCAATTCATGTGATATTTATTTATTTATAATAAGGTGATCATCAATAACTTTATTCCAAGATTAAATGCCAAATATTGTTTTTATTAAACGTTTACAGTGTGAGATCCTTTCAAATATATAGTTTCATGTTAATTAAGATTTTGTGGTCGTGAATCGAAAATGCTTATTTGATTTATACCATACTCAATATTTAACCGTTTTATTCACCACGTATATATATCTTCTTTTATATATGTTATTGGCTGACATCGGGAAGTGGGAGTTTAGAGGGGAGACGGGGTTCGAAAATTCAAAATATTCCCGTTACTCAGAGTCGGATCGAAAAATATTATAGGAAAAGTCTTTTTAAGCTATTGGTGCTCTACAATTGTTGTTGTAGACAGTTTTTCATAACTGAAGTAATAAGCGAGTCATTTTTATTTTCTTATTTTCAGTCTTGAGTTAGCCCCACCCCTTCTAAGATTTGTACACGGAAAAGAGAATACTTGGTAAGACGAGATCACTAGTGTGTTATACCAGCAAATGGGAAATCGGCTGAGTTCACGCAGTCACTTCGTGACGGACTTTTTTGTTTGCAAGATTTGGAACAGTATATATTTGATCGTTGTAGTTTCCAAGTTAAGGATTATGTAAGCTTTTGCCTTGGCTGCTCATGTATTCCGTACGTAACGTACTGTATATGAGATAGAGCAAACTGCATTATCAATGGCACGCCAAGGCTCTTGTAACTGATGGCCACCACGACCTCTTCACGAATCAGCTGATCCCTTGTTTCATAATCTCTCCAACTGAAATCAGTTATAATTATCGTCATTAAATGCTATCAGAGATGAAGAAAGAAATCTGTGTTATCTGATTGTTTTGTATATTTTATTCACACCATTATAAATCTTTTCTATCAAATACAAATGATTACCGAGGTATTCTGGTAGTGACCGGTATTTTTTTTAGCAGATTTCGCTTAAGGGAAATCACCTATTGATGTTGTAGTCATGAATTGATGACGAAAATGGGGTCCGTCCAGAACTATATAAAGTCCGTCACACAGGGTCAGATTTCCCACGTGCTGATATAACACACTTGTGATCTCATCTCACAAACTATTCTCTATTTCTATGTAAAAACCGATGAGTAGGAGAGAGGGGGAAGGAAATATATTTCATGATATAACAGCTAATTGTTGATAAGTCCATGAGTAGGGGGGGGGGGGGATTTGCTGAACGCTGAATGTCGGCAATGCTCATGATACAGGAAATATGTATAGAATAACATTTATACGTAAATTAATTTGAAACAAGTATGGTTATATACGTGTTTTCGACCGGACGTATAACAACGAAGATATTTCGAATTCCCCTTCTAAACCGATTTCAGCCAATAACAAATATGGTCTTTACAGTCGACTGAAACAGCTAAATTTCGAGTATGGCATAGATGAAATAAACATTTTCGATTCAAGAACGTTAAATCTTCATTAAATGACGATTAATGAAACAACTATTAAAATTAAACCACACAATGATTAAAATTAATTAATAATGTTTACAAGAGACCATTATTATGCGAAAGACATGCAAATTCGTTGTGTGGTGACGTCATCAATCAAGATTTTACACTCATGTCTCGAAAATGTTTATTTGATCTATACCATACTCGATATTTAACCGTTTCATGCAACTCTTAAGTTCATTAGTCTTTAATGAATGATATCGGAGCAGTAATAAGAAGGGGGAGGGGATAAAAGTATTCTTGAATGAATCCAAAAAATATATACTTCAAAAAACATCAAAATAAAGACGTTCTTAAAATTAATTTTAATCGATTATACGCTCTTTATCGAAAATGTTCATTTGATCGATAAAATACTCGATATTTAGCTGTTTCAATCAACTCTAAAGAACATATTTGTTATTGACTGAAATCGGTGTGGAGGAGGGAATTCGAAAATTCATAATATCTCCGTTATTATAACGTAAAATATTATAGAAACAATCTTGTTAAACTATTGATCTAAAATAGTTGTATGCTTTTTTTCGTAACTCAAGTATTAAGCCAGTTAGTTATTCGTACTTTCTTGATTTCAGCCTTCAATAACCCACCCCCTTTCTGCTCATCGGTTTTGTACATAGAAATAGAGAATATGAGGTGAGAAGAGATCAAAAGTGTTATACCAGCACGTGGGAAATCTGCTTTGTTTACGCGGCCCCTACGTGACGGAATTTCTTGTTTTCAGCCTTCAGTAAACGCCCACTTCTATCCATCGGGTTTTTGGATTAGAATAGTGAATGTATGGTGAGATGAGGTCAAAAGTCTGTCATCTGCCAGTGTGAGAAATCTGCTTAGTTAATGCAGTCCCTGCGTGTCGGACTTTCTATATTGTTATGGTATTGTATACCAATGTTTCGCTGGTCATGAAGCCAACTTGTTCAGGGGAGATCTACGAGAAATAAAAATATTTCACAATGATGATTGCGACACTACCAATTAATATAGACCAAAACTGAGGGAAGAGGCGAAATAATTTTGTTAAGAACTTCAGTACAACATATGTATGACACAGCCTATTGACTACACCTTATTAGCCTGTGGAAAAAAGATGGTAAATTGTAGCCACACGGCAATTGAAGAAGCGACCATTGCCGCAATTGATGATTCAGCCCTGTTAATCTACGTCAAATTGTCAACTCAAAGGCTAGTTCTTGCAAACAATTACAACTAAATTGTATTTCGTTGTGCAATTGTATTAATAATGACTGTCAAAATAAAAAAGATTTGTATTTTGTTTTGGATGTATTATGTTAAAATTTGCATTTTCTTATTAAATCATTTTTTATTAACAATTATTGTTTTTATTTCTCTTAAGGGAAATCAGCTATTGAGGTCGTACTCATGACGCGAAATTTTTCTTCAAATGTCCATCGATCCTACCTAGGAGATGACTGAGGTCCGTTCAAAACTGTATATGTATATATATATATATATATATATATATATATATATATATATATATTTGTCTGATACCGCTCTAGCGGTCGCAATTATTGTTTAATCGTTACCAAACTCGATATTTAGTCGTTTTATGTAAAAAAGATCGAAATATCTCCATTACTATTCGTCGGATCGAAAAATTCTACAGAACCAATCTTATTGTAAATTAAATTTACTATAATTATTGTTATGAACATTTATTCTTCCCCCCCCCCCCGTCTTAAGGTCTTCGACTACTAAACTTTGATTCATTCAGATAATTATTGTAGCTCGTTATTATTAACGGTACTAGATATAGTAAATATTTTTCAATAAAAATAATATGATATATTCAGATATATTTCAGTAATAGATTTAATTTCCGGTGTGAGGCAGGCAAACCTGTTTGTTTACATTTCAAACGTTTCCCGTCGGCAGGTTATTGAAATTGACTGAAACATTTCTTATTTCCGTTTGTATTTATTCACTTAATATTCACGTTGGTGTTGTGTTACCAGTATGTAGATTTATCTACTAATAAACTCCGCAAGGGAAATCTGCTTAGTTTAAGCAGCCCCTGCGTGACGGACTGTTCTATTTATCAGCTATAAGTATCTTTAATTATAAGAAATAAATGGACATTGACACTAAGCAATCATTAAAATGGTTCCAATGAATTGGTTTTCTCCGTTTACTTCCTATCTAAGGGGGAGGGGGGGCTATAAAAAACAAATGGACCATAAAACCTCCTGGCAACATCCAGAATCATAATCTGCAAGCTTTTCAGAGTTCAAAATAATTTACAGAATGCTATATTTTGCAAACACAACTCCCACTGGTACTTGCACTAAATAACATATGAAGAACTTAAGTATGTATAAGGAGGTCGAAGTCGGAAGTAATTAGCTAACTGTGTTATCATTATTTGTGAGTTGAAATAAAAATGGAATAGAATCCGACGAAAATAGAATTAAGGTCATTTCCTGCCAATGGTAGAAGAGCGGAAGCTGGATGTCAGAATCTTGAAACTCATAAATTTTTTAACAACCTATTAAGGCCGAGAAATTAATTTTTAACACAATTTGCTCTTTACATTTTCCTGATTAAATCAACACTCAAGAAGATAATGTCAAACGTAAGTTTTGACTTCCAAATTAGCCTCGGTTTCTGTCGGTGGTAGTAGAGCATAAATACCCCCCATTGAGTATACTAACAAATTGCAATTAGTGGCCTGAAGTCAACATTTTAAAATTCATAAATGTAAATAACGTTTTAGGGCTGAAAAATGTATTCTAAACAGAATTTGTTTTTTAAGCTTTTCAACAATATGAATATTAACTAATATGTGTTTTAACGTCGTAGTAACCCCCCCCCCCACCTAAGGGTGATAGTAAAGTGCAAAATAGTGCATGTTTAAAATAACACCCTTTTTCAAGGAAAACAATGCCTCCGAAATCTGATTGGACAACGTATTTTCTTGACTTCCTAGGAGACATAATTCGTCAACCGGGAATTCGGAGCAGATAGTCTGTCTAAAATGTTAAATTTTGGTCACAATCATTGATAAATCGATTCTAATGTCCGACTTAGAATATTTGTAATATAATCACAAGTGTTGCGACGTAAATTCGACTATTGCTTCTTAACTCTTTCATCAATATATGTCGGATCTTCGATATTGTTGATTTTGTAATGTTCCCAAAAATGATTGAAATCTTGGTGTACGGATTCTCCAGTGTGCTCTGACCATATTCCAATTGAATCGCCAGCTAAATCCTGTAAACCTTGTATTATAATCGAGGACATGATTTTTTATCGCGGTAGATGTCTTTGTAGATGTAATAACAGCTTTAAAATTGACAATATCTTCCGAAAGATCAGGTGAAATATTATCTGCAGTAAAACGGGAATGTACTACACGATTCATTGCCTTTAAAGCAGAAACAAAAGGAACTTTTGTCAGTACTCCAACACTTTGAAAGATGTCGGGATCATTAAGATCGTTGGCGTGTTTAAATAGCTAACGACAAGGCTTCGTAAACTTCTCCATTATACTTTTTAGCATATTACGGGAAATCAGCTATTGAGGTCGTACTCATGACGCGATTTTCGAAATAGTTCTTCACATGTCCATCGATCCTACCCAGGAGATGACGAAAATGAGGTCCGTTCAAAATTATATGAATTCATTTGAGGCTGAATGGTGATGGTATTTTTTAGCAGGCTTTACATTGTACAATATTTTGACATTACCCGTCCCAGTGTTTAGGATTGATACCCGTCGTTGCCGTGGATTTGCTAATAATAGAATTATTTGTTCGATAAGGCTTCACTGTCTTCTATGTTTTTATATTTCCCGTCTCTTATTCATGTAAAAATGGCGAATTTTTATTTCAGGCGTCCCTTATAACCCCCCTCCCGTTCGAACCTAAAAATTTTAAAATAACTTATAATCATGGAAGAATTAATGCTAATTGACATACCGAGTTTGGTTTAGTTCGGTTCAGCCGTTAGTGCCCAATAAAATTGTTGGCTCCCGCTAAAGTTTTAACGTATAACTCATTTATACTTAGGTATACGACAAAAGTGTATATAACAAAAGTTACTCCAAATAACAAAATAAACAACTTTTGTTATGTTTATATTTGCGGAAAAACCAATAGAAAACGAAATATAGCTAATTTTAATTTCAGACTTCCCTTATAACCCCCACCTCTGCCCGTCCATAGACATGTTGGTATGGCTAATTATAATGAAGGCCTCACTGCTAATACACATACCGAGTTTTATTTAGTTCGGTTGAGTCTTTTTTGGCAAATAATATTGTTGACTCCCGCTATACTTTTTAGCGTATAACGCATTTAAACTTCGGTATACGACAAAAGTGTATATAACAAAAGTTACTCTAAATAACAAAATAAACAACTTTTGCTATGTGCATATTTGCCGAAAAACCAATAGAAAACGAAATATCGCTATTTTTAATTTCAGGCTTCCCTTATAACCCCCACTCCTGTTCGTCTCAGAGAAAATTAATATAGCCTAAAGTCTAAGATGGGTTAGTAGTAATATACATACCAAGTTTCATAAAATTCGGTTCAGCCGTTTATGCGTGAAAAGGTAACAAACAAACAAACATACACGAAAGAAACAAAATGCAGATATGGTGTCTATGACATGTGAAACGATATATAGATATATATATATATATATATATATATACTAGCTCAGATACCCGGCTTCGTTCGGGAGTTCATTTGAGGCTGAATGGTGATGATATTTTTGTGGAAAGGAGTTTAATTTGAAAAATTATGTTGACATTTTCAAGTCCACAGTGTTTAGAGTAAATACCCGTCGTTTCTGTGGATTTTGCTTTATAATACTATTATTTTTTTTATGAAAGACTTCTCTGTCCTCCATATTTGTCATATTTCCCATTTCCTGTGCATTATGCATAGATTTAAATTAGTAGTTTTTTAACGTATAACTCATTTATACTTAGGTATACGACGAAAGTGTATATAACAAAAGTTACTTCCCAATAACAAAATAAAACAATTTTTGTTATGTGCATAATTGCCGAAACCTCAATAGGAAACTAAATAGAACGATTTTTGAATTTCAGGTCTCCCTTATAACCCCTACTCCCTGCCTCGTCCCTAGAAATGTTAGTATGGCTTATTATAATATAGGCGTTAGTACTAATTCACATATCGAGATTGGTTTAATTCGGTTGAGTCTTTTGTGCCAAAAAAAATTGTGGACTCCCGCTTTAGTTGATAGCGTATAATAACTCATTTATGCTTCCGTATACGTCAAAAGTGCATATTAACAAAGGTTACTCTAAATAACCAAATAAACAACTTTGTGTTATGTGCCTATTTGCTGAAAAAGCAATAGGAAACGAAATATCACTATTTTTAATTTCAGGCCTCCCTTATAACCCCACTCCTGTTCGTCTGAGAGAATATTAATATAGCCTAAATTCTAAGTTGGGCTAGTATTAATATGCCATACCCAAGTTTCATAATATTCGGTTCAAGCCGTTTAAGCGTGAAAAGGTACAACAAACAAACAAATAAACAAACAAACAAACATCGGACCAGTGGGAGGGGGGGGGGGGTTAGAGGGGGGATTTTCGAAAATTCGAAATATTTCCGTTACCAGGAGATGTTTTTATGCTCTACATTTGTATGTAACTCTATGTATTTTTTTGAGTTTAAATATTAAGCAAGTAATTCGTACTTTCTGATTTTCAGTCCAAATATGAGGTACGTTGAGATCACTTACTTCATTTACCAGAACGTGGGAAATCTGCTTAGTTTACGTAGCCCCAGCGTATGACGTAACTTTTACAGCTTCTCCTGTATTAATTAATATATATATATATATATATATATATATATATATATATATATATTATTTACTTCACAGACCGTCATGCAGGCGCACAGTGGGCCGGATGGCCAATCTAGGTGGAAATAATTCATGAAATCAAAACATCTAATTAAGTTACTTGCCTTAATCTGGAACGTCTATTAATCTAATAAGGCATGGTATTTTGGAATTAGCACCCGTACAAACATCACAAGAGTACACAAACAATGACAAATCCGATGTTTTCATTCTAATGATTAACAAGTTTGCAGCTCAGTTTTACCTAAAAATTTACTTAGAAAGGTTGTTTTTTTCTGTATTTAAATTATCGAAAGTAAATTATTAAACTATTTTATTAAGATGGACACCATATCCATAGGTATGTTAATAATAAAAATACAATAATATCTCAAAATTATACGAAATAAAAAATTTTAACATCCGTAAAAAAATATACCGCATAATACCGCTAAGATAATTATGTCTGTTGTTGTTTATAATACAAACTAACATTTCATAAAAAAATAGAATTGCTAATATTTGCTAACTTTGTCGTCCGGGCTATTTTCAGAATAAGAAATCACGATTACGAGACGGGACGTTTTTCTTCTTTGGCAAAGCTGTTCAAACACAAGCCAATAATTGAGACCATTTTGTCACAATTTGCTGTAAAAAATATCCAACAACATTCATTGGAAAAATTGACCAGTAATTTAAACCTTTTGTTGTCAAAAATTAAAATTAAATGGCTAGAAGCTGGACGATACAAAGCTTTGTTTCTTAAAAAAAATACTATGTGGTTGGATAAAATTTTCACATTTATATGTATATGTGATGAAGAGGAACCTCTGCCATCTACTTCTGGAGGTCGACCAATTAAGCCATTTGAAGACTGCTGTGCTAAAACGAAGAAAACAAAAGTAGAAGATATTATAAAAAGACCTTGAAATGAAATAGTGTTTGCTTCTGAAGTCGCTGTAAGAAAGTCGGGAAAACGTGATGCAGCTAACATCATTAAAGAAGTAGTTCTTTGTTCATCTGATGTAGCTACTCAAATTAAAAAACTTCGAATGAGTAAATTTAATGAAAACCGCCCATTTACTATCGAAGAAGCGTTAGCTATTTTCATTGACTGTAAGTTGTCAAAAAATTCATATAAGTTGCTTTGGAATCATGCATTAAACATTAATCATAAAATATATCCATCTTATTATCAATTAGGAAAAACAAAAAACGATTGTTATCCATCTGGACCTGGAGATATGGTAGTTACTGAGAATTGCGTCACTTTCAATGTACAGTCCATAGTGGATTTGACAACTATGAGACTTGTTCTTGCCCACAGCAAAGTTTTTCAAAATTTCCCCTCTCAAACAACATTTGTTATGGTATGTAAATGGGGTTGTGATGGTAGCAGTGGTCATAGTAGGTTCAAGCAGAAATTTGAAGACCAGGATGCCGATGATGAGTATTTATTTTCTTATTCATTTGTTCCTGTAAAAATGCACGAATTAGGTAGAGTAGAAAATTTAGTTTGGAGCAATCCTTTTCACGAAACACGAAACTGCAGGCCGTTGAAGTTTATGTTTTCCAAAGAAATCACCGATTTGACTATCACCGAAACAAATAAAATTAAACAACAAATAGAGTCGCTGCAACCTACTAAAGTAACTTTGGAAAATATAGATATCAATGTTCATTACAAATTTTTGCTGACCATGGTGGACGGAAAAGTTTGTAATGCTCTAACAGGGACCAAGTCAAGTCAGAGATGTTATATATGTGGAGTAACTCCTAAACTGATGAATGCTATTAATCCATTAGTATCTCATGATATCAAAGAAAATTATGATTTTGGAATTTCCCCATTGCATGCCTGGATTAGGTCACTCCAATGCTTCATTCATATAAGTTACAGACTTATTATAAAAAAAATGGGCTATCACAACCAATGAACACAAAGAAGAACTAAAAAATCGAAAAATGGGAATTCAAAAAAAATTTAAAGATGAGATGGGATTAATAATTGATAGACCTCAACCCGGATTTGGTACAAGCAATGACGGAAATGCGACAAGACGATTTTTCAAAAACCACGAATAAAGTCCCACTATAACCGGATTAGACGACGAACTTTTAAAAAGATTTTACATCATCTTGAGTACTTTTTCATCTGGCTATGAAATTAATGTCGACAAATTCCAGACATACGTTCAAGATACAAGAAGGTTATATCTAAGTACATATTCATGGTATTACATGCCCGTGACTGTTCATAAAATTTTGACCCATAGCACCCAAATAATTAAAAAGTGCATTGTGCCTATCGGAATGCTATCGGAGGAAGCTCAGGAGTCTCGAAATAAAGATTTGAGACGATTTCGAGACTGTCATACCCGGAAATGCTCTCGAATAGATACAAATACGGATTTAGCACAAAGGCTGTTGGTGACATCAGATCCTTTAATTAATTCTTTTAGGAAGGAGACCAGGAAAAGTCGAAAACGTTTACATAAGGATGTGCTATCGCTTTTACAGCCTCCAAGTTCTAATATAAATAAAGATTCAGAAAGCGATAATAGCGATAGTGATAGTTATGATTAACTGATAATATCTCCCATTAACTGTTCTTCTTTTGTGATTTCAATTGGTACCTATGTTTTGGATTTTTCTTTATATATAGTGGTTATTATTTTCTTTATATATTGTGGTTATTATTTACGACTAAATAATTGCATAATAATAATAAAACCATAAAACATTAAAAAATAACAAGTTAGCAGTTTTTTCCACCTAGATCGGCCATCCGACCCACTGTGAGGCGCTGCGTTAACTAATAAGATTTCCCATGTGTATTTATAGCCCACTGATGATCTAATCGAATCTTATATTTTATAGTTATAAGTAAAACTCAAATGAGTAAAATGGGGCTCCACCAAAGTCTGAAAACATATATAAACCGCTTAATATATGAGCTACTCACTAACTAAAATTATGGAACATCAACAAGTTAAGCACAGTAAAAGTTAAATGAAGACAATATTTGATATTTAAGCTCCGAATAAAGTGTTTCATGATATATCAGCTTATTGTTAATATAACATGAGGAGGGGTTTAGTGAAGGCTGAAAACTAAAAAAAGTCCGTCACGCAGGGGCTGCGTAAAATAAGCAGATTTCCCACGTGTGAAGTGCCGGTTTGCTGATGGCTGAAAACAAAAAAATGCAAATATCTCAGTTAATATTCAAGATATTGAATAAACGTATAGAACAATATTTATAGTAGATTTTATTTGCAATAAGATTGATTCTATACACTTTTTCGATCCGACTTATGGTAACGGAGATATTTCGAATTTTCGAAAATCCTCCCCTCTAACCCCCCCCCTGCACCGATTTCAGCCGTTAACGAACTTGATCCTTAAGGGAAATCTGCTAAAAATGAATACATATTGGTTAATAATGAAGGTAGGGGGGGAAAAAGTATATGCCAACGTTTTTAGGAAGCTAAATGTGCAGTAAGGTTGATTCTGTACACTTTTTCGATCCGACGTATAATAACGGAGATATTATGAATTTTTCCCTCCTCTAAATACAAGGAATCCAACAAAAACACACACAGATATTTATATAGGTATATATATATATATATATATATATATATATATATATATATATATACACACCTCGTACATTCAGGTTCTCGCAAGCGTTAAACTATTGAGTGACAGTGATATTCCCAGTCGGAATCAGTAAATTTTTTTATTGTAGAGGTTAAAATCACTTTGAAAAGCTTAAACTCTCGCTGTGCTGGAAGGTGAGTAGGAGGGGCATATATAGAGGGAGGCAAGGAGGGGCTGGTGGGAAGGGCCGATGCCTCCAGCAGTCTATTATCCCGTGACTTGGCCTGAAGGTGAAATTAGCTATAAGGTGTAAATATTAGTATGTAACTAGTTAAGTCACTACTGCTAGGGGGCGGCTTTGTCCTTCCTTTTATTACTATTTTCTTCATAAGCAGATTTCCCTTGAATGAAATCTGGTATTGAGGAAGTACTCATGACGCGATTTTCGAAACATTTCTTCAAATGTCCATCGATCCTACCCAGGAGATGACGAAATTGGGGTTCGTTCAAAATTATATATATTAGTCTGTTATCGCTCTAGATGTCGTAATTTTTGTCTGATAGTTACCAAACTCGATATTTAATTCGTTTTAAGCGAAAAGTAAGATCAAATTCGTTAATGGCTGAAATCGGACCAGTGGGAGGAAGAGTTAAGAGGGGGACTTTCAAATATTTGAAATATTTCTGTTATTATACGTCGGATCGAAAAAAAGTGTGTAGAACCAATCTTATTGCAAATTAAAATTACTATAAATATTGTTTTATACATTTATTCTATATCTTGAATATGAACCGAGATATGTTATTATTTTTATTTGGTGTGTGTGGATAACGGACGAGATGAGATCGGCTATTGTCGGTTCGGTGCGGCTCTGGTCGGTTTTGATCGTGAGATTCGGCCGATAGTTAATTCGGTCATTTCCGCAACTGTTCCCTCGTGAAATTCGTTTAGAAACTTCTGTAAACTTCTACTTTGTGAGATATATGCAATTATTCATTATAAAGTACAGTACTAGATTCACTAAATAGTTTGCAATAAAGCTAATATGTTATATTCAGACTTAAGTAATTGTGTTTCTTTCCGGTGAAGAATATGTCTATCTATCTGTTCAGCTCTGAGTGGTTGGCAGACCTGTTTGTTTACAATTCAGAAACCGTTTCCGTTGGGAGCTTATAAAATTAACAGAAAAATTTCTCATTACCGTTTGTATTTACTCACGGTGGCGGTAAGTGTTACCAGTATGCAGATTTCTCAATTATAAAACTTCACTTGGGAAATCTGCTTAGTTTACGCAGCCCCTGCGTGACGGACTTTTTGGTATAAGATTTAATTTTTTGGGTTAGACTAGCGCCGTATCCCTGCCAAGAAGTGGGACTATGCTATTTTATTTCCAAAACACCCAACTTATATAATATTAATATTAAGTAATATTTTTTTAATTATTATTTATTTTAATTGTATAACTTAATCGTTAATCTTTAATGATTTTTTGTCACGTTCTTATTTACAATTTTGAATATGTATATATATTATTATAAAAAAAATTGTTAAAAGTTTTGACAAAATGCACATATAATGCAAATATGCATGGGATGTGCAGAAAAATAAAATCCCTCCACATAGGGTTATAATATACAGAAAATACATAAAAAAAAAAAAAAAGAAGTGGAACTAATCCCGTCCAAAACAAGTGGCCAACAAATCTTTGCAATATGTATAATTCGGTAAGCACAAACGTATCAATAACATAAAAACCAGCAGGTTCCTGGAATAATTGTGCGTTTATGACTGGACATTGGAATCTATTTATCGCTGACTGTGACCGAAATTCAGGAAATTCTGGACAGACGATCTGCTGCGATTTCCCAGTTGACGAATTCTGACTCTTAGAAAATCAAGAAAAGACATTGTGCTAAGATTTTGATGACATTTTTTGGACCTTCCCGACCCTTGCATAAACTCATTCCCTCAATGCATAAAGTTCTAAATTCTGAGGCATTTTCATCGAACAGGAATCACATACGTCTTTGGCACCAAAAAATATGAAGCCTAAGCTTAATGAAATTGATAAAAGTAAGTGAAGTTTTAGGGCTGTAATCATCATTCTAAACCCAATTTGTTCTGTAAATAAAACTGATATTTACTAAGATATTGACGAATATGTGATGATTTGACGTCTAGGCAAACCTTAGCTCCTACTTGAAAAGATGAATTTTCATATAGCTTATGTTGTACTTAGGAACAGTTGACTCACAAATATAAAAAGGTTCGTCACGCAGGGGTTGCGTGAAATAAGCAGATTTCCCTCGTGAAGTTTAATAATAGATAAATCTACATACTCGTAACACAACATCACCTTGAATATTAAGTAAATAAATACAAACGTTAGTAAGAAATTTTCCCCTCCAGGCGGGAAGCGTCTGAAATGTAAACAAACAGGTCTGCCAACCCGACTCTCACCGGAAAGAAAAACAATTAGTGAAATATATCAGAATATAACATATTAATTTGATTGAAAACTATTACTATATCTAGTACTGTAATTTATAATGAATAAGAATAATTATTATCACTATCAATCAACTTTAAGTAGACTAAAAACGTAAGAGGGGGGGGGGGTCACCAGAGCAATTTGCATGTATTTCGTATAATAAAGGTCTCATGAAAACAATATTTGGTATTTAAGGTTCGAGTAATGTGGTTTATTACATGACCAAGTAGTGTTAGTTTAACATGAGTAGAAGTGGGGGTTTGCTAAAGGCTGAGAACTATAAAATCTAAATATCTCGGTTCATATTCATGATACAGAAAATATGTATAGAACAATATTTATAGATCATTAAATTTGCAATAGGATTGGATCTATAGAATTTTTCGATGCGACTTATAGTAACGGAGATATTTCGAATTTTCAAAATCCCTCCTCCCACTGTTACGATTTCAGCCATTAACAAACTTGATCTTCCTTTTTACATAAAACGATTAAATATAGAGTTTGTTAACTATAAACAAAAATTGCGACCGCTAGAGCGTTAACAGACAAATATATATATATATATATATATATATATATATATATATATATATATATACAGTGCTGTGAAAAAGTCTTTGAACAAAACTGTTCTTGTGAGAATTATTTAAATAATTTTATTTTAGCACTTAATTTTTTACTTATTATTTTGGTAAGAGTCCTAAATGTATTGTGCATTTAACTTTCTAATGTAAAAATGTGTACAGTGGTGGATAAAAGGATTTATAACTGCTTGTCAATATTGTCACTATTAGGTTCTAAATTCTTTTTATAATCCTTTCTATTGACATCATCTTAATGTTTGCATTATTATCATCTCTTTCTCTTGAAATCAGTATAAACGTTCAGTTGGAAGGTACAACATATTTGTGAAAACAAAAAAAAACGATTTTATTCATAGAATACTGCGTTTTTTCAAACAGTAAGTAAAATTTATAGTGTAAAATAATTTTCCTTAATAAACTTATTTTTTTCTGTACTTTATACTAACTGATTTTCAGGAAATGGTGAAAATTAATCTTCTTGATAGACAGAAAGTGATTATTTTGTATCAGCAGGGCCTTACTATTCGTGAAATTCAAAGTCAAGTGAAAGGTTCTATTTCAGGAATACACTATATTATTAAAAAAAATTAAAAAAACAAAATGTATAGAGGACTTAAAACGTTCTGGTAGGCCCCGAAAGTTAACCGTGCTGGAGAAAAACATTTGAAGTTGTTATCTTTGTGCAACCGCAAAAAGAATAGCACACAACTTGCTCAAGAAATAGCTGAAGCCACAGGTACACAAGTATCTTCTTCTTTGGTTAGAAGGAAACTTATAAGTTTTGGACTTAGGGGATGCGTGGCTAAGAAGAAACCATTTTTCCGTCGTGGAAATAAAGGAAAGCGTTTGAAATTTGTGAAAGAACATGAAAATTGGACCGAAGAGGACTGGAAAAAAGTTTTATGGACCGACGAATCAAAATTCGAAATGTTTGGCTCTAGGAGAAGACAGTATGTGAGGCGGCGGCCAGGAGAGGAGTATTTGGAAGAATGCTTAAATCCAACTATGAAGCATGGAGGAGGTTCTATAATGGTTTGGGGTTGCTTCTCCGGCTATGGAGTAGGAGATCTTGTGAGAATAGAAGGGAAAATGGATGCTAAACAATACCACAGTATTCTTACATCTAATGCAATACCATCTGGGTTGAGGCTTATAGGGCCGGGATTTGTTTTGCAGCATGACAATGATCCAAAGCATACAGCCAGAACTATCAAAGATTATTTGGCAAGAAAAGAAGAACAGGGACAGTTAAAATGTATGGAATAGCCACCTCAGAGTCCTGATTTAAATCTTATAGAGCATTTGTGGGAATTACTTGATAGAAAAAGAATTGAAAGGCAATCAAATTCTTTAGAAGAGCTGTGGAGAATCCTAAAAGAAGAATGGGAAAAGATTTCCCCTGATTACATAGCCTCTTTAATTTCTAGTGTTAAAGATAGATTGCTGAGCGCCAAAAGAAATAAAGGAGGACATACTAGATACTAATTTTTTGTTTGTGCTATATGGTTTATTAAATATTTTTTCGCTGCAATATTATATGGGTGGTATTTTTAATTAAATAAAATATTTGTTTCACAATATTTTTTTTTTGTCACTTTTCCTCCAACTCAGAATATATAAAAAATTTCTTTGTTCAAAGACTTTTTCACACCACTTTATATATATATATATATATATATATATATATATATATATATATATATATATATATATACAGTTTTGAACGGACCTCATTTTCGTCATCTCCTGGGTAGGATTGGTGGACAAGTCCTAAAAGAAAATCTGCTAAAACTGATAAACCTTAATTGGTGATATTTTAGAAAGGAAAAATGCTAAAGAGGTTGAATTGTAGTACTCGGGTTGTTTTCTCGTAATGAGTTTAAAATAGAGTCCATTTCCAACGAAAAAATTACGTCAAAACTATTCGTGATAAATCAATATTTGAAATAGCTCAATGGCTAAGGTTTGGCTCCCATTGTACTGGCCACATCTGTTCTTTGAATTGGAGACGCTCAATATGACCGTGCAGAGCCGGTATAGAATCATTTATTTTTGAGGATCGGATTTATTCTTGAGTTATAAAGTAAATATTATAATAAAGGTACCTCTCGTAGATGCGGCTAAAACAAAGCAGATTTATCATATATGCGATTATATTATAGGCAATTCCATTTCATATCAATCACCTTCTTGTGATAAGTACTACTATTAATAGCGATGTTTGTGAGTAGGCAGGAAAAAAATAATGACCTAATGTTGATGATACATTTTAAACTATAAGACAAATAAGGCCACATCAGAACTTTTTTTAAATTCATAAACAGTGTCTTTTTCCAAGAATACAATTAAATTCGTAAATATTTGAAGTGTAGGTATTATTTATATGTTGTCATTTATTAGATTAAATATTTGTGCAGTTTCCCAAGATGAAATCAGAAAAAGTCCGTCACGCAGGGGCTGCGTAAACTAAGCAGATTTCCCACGTGAAGTTATACAATAGAGAAATCTCCATGCAAGAGCCGAACAGTTGCGGCAAAGGGCCGAACTAGCTTTTGGCGGGAACCATAGCTCGTCCGTTACACTTAATAAAACTGCAAATATCTCCGTTAATATTCAAGATAGAGAATAAATGTAAATAACAATATTTTAGTAAATTTAATTTGCAATAAGATTGAATCTGTACAATTTTTCGATCCGACGTACAGTGACGGAGATATTTCGAAAATCCTCCCCTCTGACCCCCCCCCCCTGCCACTGGTCCGATTTTAGCCGTTAACGAACTTGATCTTTCTTTTTACATAAAACGACTAAATATCGAGTTTGGTAACGATCAAACAAAAATTGCGACCGCTAGAGCGGTAACAGACAAATATATAGATAGATAAATATATATATATATATATATATATATATATATATATATATATATATATACAGTTTTGAACGGGCCTCATTTTCGTCATCTACTAGGTAGGATCGATGGACATTTGAAGAAAAATTTCGAAAATTCCGTCATGAGTACAACCTCAATAGCTGATTTCCCTTAAGGGGGTCACGCAGGGGCTAAGTAAACTAAGGAGATTTCCCTCATGATCTCATTTCACCACATATTCTCTATTTCTATGTCTAATACCGATGGGTAGAAGCCCCCCCCCCTTCTAATCATCTGTATTACACACACTGGATTATGAAAAAGAGAAAGTATCAATAACTCTATAATAGTACTTGAATTACAAAAAATATCTAGAACAACAATTGTAGAGCATCAATAGTTTAACAAGATTGGTTCTATAACATTTTACGATCCGACTCATAATAAGGAAGATATTATGAATTTTCGAATTCCCTCCTCCAAACCGATTTCTGCCAATAACAAAGTTCTTTAGAGTTGATTGAAACAGCTAAATATCGAGTCTGCTATCGACCAAAAAAACATATTCGATACAAGAACGTAAAATCTTAATTGATGAGGTTATCAGGCATCGATTAAAATTAATTTTAAAACGTCATTATTTTGATGTTTATTGACGTATTTATTTTTTGGATTCATTCAAGAATATTTTTGCGTTACTTCGATTTAAATATTTCTTTTCATTATTCCAAAATCCATTAATTTCTCTGTAATCTTGTTTCAAAGATAATTTTGTTGGCTACACCTTGTATGTCGCAGCATTTTTCAATAAAATGTACCGTCTCTGAAATAAATAAAGATTTGTGTTTTTTTTTTACAGGGTTTTGACTTTTTACGGCAAAGGATAGAAATATTCAACGGCATAAACTCATTTCAAATTTTATTTTCTACAAGAATCCGTCATAAAAAGTATGGAATTCCCATCGAAATTACAAAGTTATGGTTGCTGGAGAAGTACTAGAGAAGGTTAGAGGTTAGTCACAATTATGACAGACCTTATGACACACCTCCACAAGTCTTAACCTTGCATTAAAACAATAGACACACACAACACGCACACGCAGGCATTAACGCGCTCACACACACACACACACACACTAGATTTATACACTGACCATTCATTATTGAAGAATGTTTTTGAGCCATAAGGTCAGAAAAATAATGTCCACCACTCCTTCTCAAGGGATTATTTAGCCAACAATTCCATTTAAAAAAATAATGGAATTGAAGTTGATATATATATATATATATATATATATATATGTGTGTGTGTGTGTGTGTTACATATATCCTTCATAGTTTAATGGCAAGGGTCGACTGGGGAGGTTGTTGATACTTAAATTGGAATATCCTACCTTGGAGATGACGAAAATGGGGTCAGTTCAAAATTCTAATTAAATAACGTTTTGAGAGAAATACAAATAGGTGACGGACCTTTTAATAGATTATTAGTTGTATCCACCTGTATTCATTCAGACAAAGAGAGCAGAGCGTTACTAAATGCACCACGAATGCCTTAAACGGATCCACGGCTCAGTGCCCTCACGATATGAACCTCGGGTTTACTACCAACATATTCCCACTGGCTCACAGAGAATCATTTCCCCTAACATAGTACTCTCTTAGCCTTCTCTACGAAAAAACATTCTATAAAAAACGTCCGCCACGCAGGGCGTCTCACCATATATTCTCTATTTTTAAGCCAATATCCGTTGAGTATAAGTGGTGGATTACTGAAGGCTGAAAACAAGAATGTACGAACGACTCGTACAGAACAGCTTTTGTAGAGCATCAACAGCTTAACAAGGTTGGTTCTACACATTTTACTATACGACTCGTAATAACCGAGATCTTTTGGAATTTTCTGAACCCACCCTCCCCTCTAAAACCCAACTATTCCAGGTCCGATGTCTGCCAATATCATAGAGTGAAACGGTTAAATATCGAGTATGGTATAAATCAAATAAACATTTTCGACGTCATCACATTTTTCATGTATCTCATAAAGAATATCAAACAGAAGCATAAAAAACAGTTAAATATCGAGTATGATATGAAAAAAATAAATTTTTGGATTCACGACCACAGAATCTTAATGATGACATCACACTACGTATTTGGAAGTATCTCACAAAGTAAAAGTTTAATGAAAACAATATTTCGTATTTACGCTTGGAATAAAATTTATTCATGATGTAACAGCTTATTGTAAAGATCACATGAGTAGGAGTGGGGGTTTGAAGGCGGACAACTAAAATATTCAAATATCTCCGATAATATAAAAGATAGAAAATAAACACACATAAAAATATTTATAGTAAATTTTATTTGCAATATGATTGGTTCTTTACAGTTTTTCCGTAATCTGTAAAATGAGTTCTAATTTAATTAAGAGAAATCAGTTATTGAAGTTGTACGAGAAAGTACCAATAAATCGTTTAATACTTGAGTTATGAAAAAATGTCTAGAACGACAATTGTAGAACACGAATAGCTCAACAAGACTTTTCCTGTAACATTTTTCGATCGGGCTCATTAAACGGAAATATTTTGATTTCTCGAAAACGCCCCCTTTCAAAACTCCCCAACCCTATTTCAGGGTTTAATTAATATGATCCATAGTGTTGAATGACAAAGTAAAATATCAAGTATGGTATAAATGAAATAAGAATTTTTAATTCAAGACCGCAAAATCTTAATATACTACACATTTGCTTGTAACACACATAATAAAGGCCCATTGATAACAATATTTGGTATTTAAGTTTGAAATAATATTATTCACGAAACATTGGCTTATTGTTAACGTGTCATTACTAATAGTGGGGTTTACCTAAGGCTGCAAATCAAAAAATGCAAATATCTCAATTAATATTCAAGATAAGTGTATATAACAATCTGAATAGGTAATTTACTACAAGATTAGTTAGATATAATTTTTCGATTCGAATTACGAGGTATTTCAAATTTTTGAATTCCTCCTTAAACCCCCCCCCCGATCCACTGTCCATTTTCAGTCGTTAACGAACTTGATCTTTAGTTTGTTTTACATGAAACGCTTATAGATCGAGTTTGGAAACGATACGACACAAATTGCGACCGCTAGAGATGCAACAGACAAGGATATATATATATATATATATATCTCCTGGGTAGGATCGATGGGCTTTTGAGGACATTTTTCGAAAATCGCGTCATGAGTACAACTTTAATAGCTGATTACCTGGTTAAGGGAAATTTGGTAAAATGGAAACGATATGTAGTGAATGTAAAATATAAAAAGTTAAGAAAGTATCTCACAAAAGGAATGCTAAACATGCTGAGGGAATGAGACACATATGTCGGGAGCGTGTTTTGCAATAACTCAACCCTATTTCAATTCTCTCTTTCGAAACGCAGAAGTTTCCCCTCAGCTATTTCGGGTTTATTATATCTCGCCGAGTCGCCTCAGCAGTAGTAGAAAAAATGCGGCCTCGTGATAAGAAGAAATAGTACCTTTTTGTCGTATCCATTACTAACAACCGTCCAACACTAATTAATGAATCATCATGTTGAAGTCTTTCGAATTCAATTCATCAACTAATATATCAGCTGTTTCCAGTGTTAGGCTGCGTAACCTAAGCATATTTCCCACGTGCTGAAATGACATACTAGTAATGTCATCTCACCATATATTTTCTATTCGCCGATTAGTTACTGAAGGCTGAAAACAAGAAAGCAGGAACAACTCGCTTAATACTAGAGATTCGAGAAAATGTATAGAACAATTCTAGAACACCACTCATGTCACATAAACAAAACTCTGTTATATAATAAACCACTTTATTCGAAGCTTAAATACCAAATATTGTTTTCAAGAGATCTATATTAATCGAAGTACATGCAAATACGTATGTTCTGTTGACCTCCCCCTAAGTTCTTGAACTACCAAAATATGAGTGATTGAAACACAAATTATTCTGATTCATTATAAATTACAGTGCTAGATATAGTAAATAGTTTTTAATAAATGTAATATGTTATATTTAGATATATTTCAGTAATTTTATTTCTTTCCGGTGAAGAATGTCTTTATCTCTCTATCTATTCTACTGTGATAGGTTGGCTGATTTTTTGTTTACAATTCAGACGCTTTCCGTTGGGAGGTTATTGAAATTGGCTGAAAGTTTCTCATTACGGTTTGTATTTATTCACTTAATATTCACGGTGGTATTAAGTATTAAGAGTTAGTTTACGTAGCCTCTGGGAGACGGGCTTTTCTGATTTAATACTGTTCTCGCCGCTGCACCTCCAGCTACAGAGTTAATAATTTCCCAAACCCATCGACGAGCAATCAGAAATATCCCTTATGTTTTCAACAAATATAACAGTAACATTCCTTCTAATTATCCATTTTAGCAGATTCCCCTTGAGGGAAATCAGCTATTGAGGTCGTATTCATGACGCCATTTTCGAAATAATTCCTCAAATGTCCATCGATCCTACCCAGGAGATGACATATTTCCCACGGGCGTCATGCATTTACATTTATCTTACGACGTAAAAGTTCAATGAGAACAATATTTGGTATTTAGGCTTCAAATAAAGTGTTTCATAATATAACAGCTTCTTGTTAATAAGACATGAGTAGGAATTTTTTAGAAAAAAAAAATGCATCTTGGTTAGGTTAATATTAAAGGTAGTGAAGAAACGTACATAACAACGTTTTTGCACATTACATTTGCAATAAGATTTGTTTTGTACAATTTTTCATCTGATGCATACTAACGGATATATTCAGAATTTTCAAAAGTTTTTGCGGTCGTGAATAGAAAATATTTATTTCTTCTATGTCATACTCGATATTTAATTGTATTAAATATTGTAATTGGGGCGGTTTTAGTGGGGGGGGATTTTGAAAATTCATATCTCCCTTATTATGAGTCGTATCGCAAAATATTGAAGCCATTGAACTTGGGGCTTGCCAGATTCTAACAAACGAATTCAAACATATATTTACCTTATTTAATGGTCCTGCTTAGTGATGAACAATTGATGATTAAAACGATACATGTAAAACTAATGGTTTTTAGAAGTTTCACCATTTTTGAGTCAGGTTGGAAATCTTATATAACTAATCATGATAACCCTCCGTCTGGGGCAGCTGGGCTGAGGGGCCAGGAAAACATACTTTTTGATGTCCGCCTCATTCTGTCTCCCCTGTGAGGCGCCATTCCCAGTAGTTTCCTGATTCGTGTTCATGCTTAGCATCCCTACTATAGTCTATTGCCATCCTTCATCCAGCCTGTCTGGTCCCTAGGTGGCTTGTGAGGCCGACTGCACCCAATTGCTCCTTAATTTCGAAGATGAGTTTATTTTCAAGATATATCTATTGCAATCGTTTTTTTTTTTTTTACTAAGATTATTTCTATTCTGTACGGAAGTTCGTCGATATCTTGAGAAATAAGTGCTATTCTAACTCTGACCTCTCAGGCCGAGTGTGCCTGATCAATTTTACTTGTTTTAGTTTAAGCTTCATTCTATTCTAATAAAGTCATTATTTTACGTTGTAAAAAGTATATTTGTTTTCCTTAGATCCTAGCGAAGTCTGTCCTACCGGCGTTTTAAATCAAAATTAATTAGTTGGGGAGTGGGGAGGCCTCTCAGGCCGGGTGCGCCCGTTTTTGTTTCGTCCAGAGGTGCGCCCGACGAAGGGTTAAGAATTGACGTTTGCTGTTTTATGCATTTTTTCTCCAAGTCCAATATTCAGTTGAAATGTATTTTTTTTTGTCCGCCCACTCCTATCTCGTATTAACAATAAGCCCATATCACGAAACATCTTATTCCAAGCTAAACTCAACTCGTTTAAAGCTAAACATAAGATTCGTTAATTGACGAACTGAGACCAGGAGGCGCCCGCGTAAATGTTACATAATCAAATTTATTGATAAACTAATTTACACCAATTACTGTTTTATTTTTCGCACTAATTTGTCTGAGTTATTTGTATTTAATTTTGTTTTCAGCTTTTACTTACCCCCCATTTTTACACATATCATTTAAAAAAAAAGAAAAAAAAAGTCCGTCACGCAGGGGCTGCGTAAACTAAGCAGATTTCCCACGTGAAGTTTTACGATAGAGAAATCTGCCAAATAATAACAGTAGTAGTAAGGAATCTCTAAACCTATTCACAAGGGACGAATATTAACGGAAACGGCCGCACTAGCTCTCGGCGGATAGTCCCGAACATAGCCGACTCCTGCCGACCACACACACAATACAAATGCAAATATCTCGGTTGATATTCGAGATACAGAATAAATGTATAGAACAATATTTATAGTAAATTTAATGTGCAATAAGATTGATTCTATTAATCCGGCGCATAATAACGGAGATAGTTCGAATTTTCAAAAATCCCCCCTCCCACTGGTCCAAATATGAAGTTTGGTAACGATCAAACAAAAATTGCGACCGCTAGAGCGTTAACAAACAAACAAATATATATATATATATATATATATATATATATATATATATATATACATAATTTTGAACGGACCTCATTTTCGTCATCTCCTGGGTAGGATCGATGGACATTTGAGGAAATTTTTCATAACTCGCGTCATGAGAACGACCTCAATAGCTGTGCTAAAAGAAAGGTTAAAAAGCAAGAAAAAAACATTAGTAATAACCTTTTTGGAGATTTTCCAAATGAAAAGCTAAGTTTACAATATTTCTTTGAATTTAATTTCAAAATATATAGATTCAGATGCAAAAAAAAAGGAAACAATAATAACTATTTAGCCGAAAGAAACAATTGATATGGAATACATAGCAAAGACTCTTAAACAGGAATATAAGAGAAGACGAGGCCACCAGCGTTTAATATTCCACTCGACACTATAAGGTTTCCTTTATACATTTTTTTGTAACTCAAACATTAAACGAGCTATTTGTACGTTCTAATTTTCAGCCTTCAGTAATCTCCCCCTCCGTCCGCAGCACTTTTATCATCGGTTTTTTACACAGATATAGAGAATAAGTGATGGGATGAGATCACCAGTGTGTTTACCAACTTGTGGGAAATCTGCTAAGAATACGCAGTACATAATAAGCCTTTATGCGAGAACGTCCCGGGACTTTCTGTTACACGTTTAGCCTATATATCTCAGGTATATTTAATCACATAGATGCTCCTGTATTTATTATCTAGTACAGTCGAACTCGTTTATAACGAGCACAATGGGACTGTAACATTTACTCGTTAAATCCGAGTGCTCCTAATAAACAGGCCCTTAAGGCGGGCGTGCAACCAGAAGGGGGGGAGGGCTTGGGAGGTCAAATAATAGAGTTTAGTTAAAATTTAATTAATACTTACTTTAATTAAATACTTTTCTTAATATAATGATATGTAATTTAATGAAAAAGTTACCCTACTGTCTTAAAGGAAAGGAAAAAAATCTTACCAAAACATTTATTTTTTTTCATTAATCTACATATTTGAAATAGTTTGTTAGCTTACACTGAACTCGTTCCCTGTGCTATTGTTCTTCGGAGTAGACTCATCGCCCGGAAAACATCATCACTGACATTCCTCGCTTAGTTTTGAAACTTAGTTTTGAAATTCTTCTTTGGTCATTTCCAAATTTTCAGTTTGTATGAAATTGTCAACCTCTTCTTCCTCAGTCGATTGACTGTCTTGGCAACTCTCCAATCCAGCCTTATGGAAACACTTGATGATGCATGCTGTTGTGACATTTTCCCATGCATCGTTCATCAAACGTATTGCTTCCAGTACGAAGACACTTCTATCTCTTCGGTCCAGAATCATCAAAATCAGTTGGTTACGTAAGTGGCACTTTAAACTTCTTATGATTCCTTGGTCCATTGGCTGGATAACAGATGTAGAATTTGGTGGCAAAAATTCAATTCTGATATATGAAAGTCCAGTGATTTCGGGATGAGCAGAACAATTGTCTATCAAAAGGAGAATTTTACGATTTTCTCTCCGCAGTTGTCTCTCCCATTTTGAGAAAATGTCCGAAGTCATGCAAGCTTTTCGGCTATGATCATAGTCTACTGGTAGCTTTTTCACATTTTTGAAACATCTAGGGTTCTTTGATTTGCCGATAATCAAGAGTTTTTTCTTGTCAGTGCCAGACATGTTCGAACACACTATAGCTGTATTCCTATTTTTAGAGAGCTTGCCTCCAATGCGTTTTTCACCTTTAAATTTTAAGGTATACTGTGGGGTTACATTGTAGAATATCCCTGCTTCATCAGCGTTATAGATGTCATCTGCTGTGTATCCTTCTCTGATGCCTGGCCACTTTTCACTCAACCATGTTGCAATGCCCGCCATGTTTGCGGACTTGGCTTCACCGCATATTTTTCCAAACGTTATGCCATAACTTTAAAACGATCAATCCATCCATTCGAACACACAAACTCAGAATATCCAAATTGTTCAGCAAATTTTTCTACTTGCACTTTTAGAATAGGCCCACTCACTGGATAATCAACACTACGTTGCATCTTCATCCAATAACGCTTCGTCCAAATGCTCTTTCGAAACCTTCTTCAGTCGTTTACAGTCTGTTTTATTTTGGTTGTATGCATCCAGTAACTTGCCTTGTTTTTTAGCAGCGTGGAAACAGTAAATGAAGACAATCCATACCTTTTGCAGATTTCGACATTTTTAACACCGTCACCCAACTCCCGTAAAATTTTTACTTTTTCGTCAACTGATAAAGCTTTGCGTTTCGACATAGTGAGAGGATAAAAATTGTCGTGTGTACTCAACAAACTCAGGTCAAAGAATGATCACCTGACCCTCCTACTTGACCCCTACACTTAGCAGGTGCATGTGGGGTTTCCCTCCCACCTCCACCCCCTGTTTAAAATAAACCATACCTATTGAAAGACTAGAAAGCTAAGAAAATAAATTGCAGGACAGAAAAATATTGCTGGCTAAAACTGGGTCTTGCTCTTTAAAAGCGACTTTTGTTCCATAGACTTAACATCGAACCAACCAAATATTGTCGCTTCCCTCGGTAAATCCGAGCTCTTTATAAACGAGTTCGACTGTAATAATAGGAACAACGTGTATATGGTAGGGGCTGACACATGTCTAAAATAATTCCAAAAACCCAAAGGCATGATCATAAATTTACATTAATGAAAAGTTTAATCCTGAGCGATAAGATAATCTTCTATGATGTTGACCAATCATTTATAATATCACGTTACCTGATAGTGGCCTGTATGCTTATCAACGTCTGACATGACGAAACACTTAACACACTTACCATGTATAAATATCCAATTTTATCAAAAATAAACTAGGTTTATAATCGCTTATATAGAATATAGAATGTTTATGTGAAATCTTTCCAATCATTCTCAAATGCGTACAAGTAATAGGCAATTAACCCTAAAATGCCTAAAATGCAACTCATAGCTTCTTTTAAAAAAAATTGGATTTTGAACTCTCCACGGATTCTGGTAATAACTAAAAAGTCCGTCACGCAGGGGCTGCGTTAACTTAGCAGATTTCCCACTTGCGTCAAGTATTTACATTTATCTCAACACGTAAAAGTTCAATGAGATAAACATATTTGGTATTTGGCTTCAAATAAAGTGCTTCATAATATAACAGCTTATTGTTAATATGACATAATATAACAGCTTATTGTTAATATGACATAATATAACAGCTTATTGTTAATATGACATAATATAACAGCTTATTGTTAATATGACATAATATAACAGCTTATTGTTAATATGACATGGCCGAAGACTAAATAATACACATATCTTGGTTAATATTCAAGATACAGAAAATATGCATATAACAAATTTGATAGAACATTAAATTTGCAATATGATTAGTTATAGACACTTTTTCAATCCGACGTATAACAACGGAGATATTTCGAATTCCCCTCCCACTTGCGCGATTTTAGCCGTTAAGGAACTTGATCCTTTTTTTTTTTTTACATAAAACGATTATATATCGAGTTTGGCAACGATATGACAAATATTGCGACCGCTATATATATATATATATATATATATATATATATATATATATATATATACTATTTTGAATGAACCTCATTTTCGTCATCTTAAACGTAGGCTCAATGGACATTTGAAGAAAATCGCGTTATGAGTACAACTTCAATAGTTGATTTCCCTTAAGGTAAATCTGCTAAAATACAAATAATTCGGTGAATACTGGAGTTAGAGAAAACATGTATAATATCTGAAGAAAATTAAAATTCCAATGACCTTGGTTAAATAAAATGCCTCTACATGAGTAGGCATTCCCTGAAGGCACAAAACTAAAAAAAAATGTAAATATCTCGCTTACTATTCAAGATTGAGAAAAATGTATAGAACAAGGAAAATATACTCTCAATAAGATCGGTTCTGTAAAATTTTCAAGCAGACGTATAACAGCGGAGATATTTCGATTTTTTCCCGTCTAACCCCCTCCTCTTCCTAACGATTTCAGCCATTAGCAAGCTTGATCTATAGTTTCACGTGAACCGCTTATTACCGTTTAGTAAGGATCAAGCAATAACTTCGAATGTTAGAGGGTTAGACGAATATATATATATACGGACCTCATTTTTGTCATATCCTGGTTAGGATCGACATTTGAAGAAATGTTTCGAAAATCACATCATATGCACGTTAATAGTCGATAGATTCCCCTAAGGGAAATCTACTAAAAAGTCCCTCAAACAGGTGCTGCCCAAGACTAAATAGATTTCCCACATACTGGAATGGCACACTGATGATCTCATCTAAGATTTTATCCTCTATTTCTCCCGGAAAAAGAAGCCTATGAAAACAGGACAATCACACAAAGTGGGATTCCCATGAGTAAGTGTAGGAGTTAAATAACGATAAAAAAAAACCTATATATATATATATATATATATATATATATATATATATATATATATATATATATATAGAGAGAGATAGAGAGAGAGAGAGAGAGAGAGAGAGAGTGAGAAAAGGATAGATAGATGGATATATACGTAAGTATGTGTGTGTGTGTGTGTGTATGTATATATATATATATATATATATATAAATCATGGATAGTCATCTATTCCCCCCCCCTTCTCAAGTGGTTATTTAGCCATCACTAAAACCTAAAACTATTCCTTATATTATACTATATGAAATATATTATATAATACAGTCGTCTTTAAAGCTATAATTGGCTAAAAACATGTTACCACGTCTTCAAATCAATTGAGCGAGGCAACTATAGTAAACACTATATTAATCTACTGTGTTTATATACTAGCTAAGGTTACCGGCTTTTTTTTAGGCAAGGCTTTACTGTGCACAATATATATTTATTCCCCATCTATGGTTTGGGTTTATATCTGAATATCTAGAGACTAATGGGATCCTATAGTCAGCACTGTTCAAAATATCATGGAAAATATTAATCATAGCATTCATTCATCATTATTAAGTACCAATACTAAGGTAGCTTTGCTCAGGAAATATTTAGACTGAATTATAAGTGTGAATGTCAATCATTGCTTGGCTATAATAAGCCCTATCTATTTAAATTCCCGGTCTGAGTTTTTAGTTTTATTAAATTTTACAGCTTCCTGGGAACATGAACAGTCGATGAGTCTGTCAAGGCTAAACGTTAAGCGGTTATTATCAATGCTAATTCGGGCAATACAACATTACGGGCCATAAATATCTCACTAGTAGGTAGTATAATTTAGCAGATTTCCCTCCCTTAAGGGAAAACTGCCTGTAATGGCTTAAATCGGATAAGGTGTTACAGGGGGCAAATTTCGAAAATTCGAATTATCTCCGTTATAATGAGTCGGATCAAAACATTCTATAGAACCAATTTTATTGCAAATGTATAGTTTTATAAATGTTGTTATGTATGGGTTTTCACTATCTTGATTATTAACTGAGATATTTGCATTTTTTAGTTTTCGGCCTTCAGGTACATAAAAAAGTGATCCCCACTTCTACTCATGTCACATAAAAAAGACTTTGTTATATAATAAACCTAAGCTATAAGCTCTTATATTTTGAAACATATTATTTGAAGCCGATATACCAAATATTGTTCTCATTGAACGTTTACGTTTTGAGGTAAATGTACATTTTCAGGTAACGCACGTGGGAAATCTGCTTAGTTAAAGCAGCCCCTGCGCGACGGACTTTTAAGTAATTATCATGTGAAGTTTAATTAAGCTTAGTTACTTTCTATTTGTATTAACATTACGCTATTTAATGTGTCAGTTGTAGTTTAAAGCGCATATCATCATTGCTTTTGTTACAGGGCAAATGTGTAACAAAAGAACAAGTGTATAAGAAAAATTAATTTAAATCTCATTGTTTATTTAATTTACATTCATAGTTTTCGGGTAACTATGGCAACTTCTATACTTTTCATGGGTCTTGCAGAATAAACGTGAATCATAAAAAAATAATCAAAAGAAAATCGCTTCTCACTCAATTCATCATTATTTAGAACAATGTAATAATTGAAATAATAATCATTAAAAGTACATTATTAGTCATTACTGCGCATCAACCATCCCTTTCTCGGCAAAAGCCGTTAGTGTCCAATAAAATTGTTGACTCCCTCTTTAGTTTTTAGTATATCTCGTTTATATTTGCTATACGAAAAAAAGGGTATATAATAAAAGTTTGGACGATTTTTCATTTACTCTTGTAGTCCCTAGAAACGTTAATATAACTTATAATCATGGAAGAGTTACTGCTAATCCACATATCCAGGTTTGTTTAGCTCGGTTCAGTCATTAGTGCCCAATAAAAGTGTTGACTGCCGCTGTAGTTTTAGCGTATATCTCGTATGTATAATTTTGAAAGAACCTCATTTTCATCATCTAGGTCATTAACTATTGGTCCAAATTTTCATTCATGCCGGAAGAGAGGTTGCCAAGGCTTTGCGTCAATAGGCTAATTTCCCTGGATAGGAGCAATCCTGATACAAACTTTAATTGGGTCACACAAGTCAGATCAATAGCTAATCACTATGGCTGCGAAATGGAGTTTAATGAAGTTCGTCAGAACGGAATATTGAAATACAAAAATGAAATTTTAGAAAAGTTAAAAACCGGGGCTCAGGTTAGCCATGCGAGTTAAAGCGTTGATCTTTATCTCACATGGTAAACCTAGAGTGGCGAGTTCCATTCTCGCCTGGGCAAAGGAAATTATTTAGTGACGAAATTCATTAAATACCGTCCTAAAATCCCACCCTGACTAGAAAAGGGTGGTAACCTGTAGATAACCCGTCCCGATTAGCCTAAGTTGCAAAAAGTGGACGTTAATAAATAATAAAAGTTAAAAACCACTACCTTTCAATTGATATCCACCGAGCTACAAATTCCAAAAGTTACCCCATCTACAGAACTATATCCAGCTTTAATATATCCAGCCCGGAAAACAACCTGACATTTAAGACAAACATAAAAATACTAAGATCTGTTAGCCAATTAACAGTATCAAGCTCAGAATTCATCAAACTTCAATCACGAAACAAAACTTTCCTCAGCAGTCAGTGATTTACGTAAAATTGAAGAGATACTTAGTATCGATAGCTTCGAAAAACTACACAAGATTTACTGCTTCATCACGTCAGCATGCAATACTCTGAAATCTGTAAGTGTTGATGGACCACACTCCAGTTAAATGTTATATTAAGACGGAAAAGAGTTTATAAAATGCTTTTAGTTATCTTTTATGTACTATATTTTACTATTTACACTATATTGCTTTTTTTTTTGTTTTCTTTATTGTCATATTATTGTTGATCTCAAGAACTTGGATTTAATTATTTATTTAAAAAGACAGAATTGTTATTTGTTTATTTAATTTGTACAAGATGTAAATCTTTAACAAATAGATAGATATTCTATTCTATTCATTTTCATCATCTATAACAACGATAGTAGAATATCAAGTATTTTTCAGTATGAATAGTCATAAACCGATTCGATCTGACTCATATAACGAATATGTTTATAATTTCTTTAGTTTTTTTTGTGTATTTTTTTAAAAACATTTATATATAGAGTTTGGTAAGGATAAAACAAAATAAAATGCGACCGCTAAAGTATTTTAGACACAAACACACACACAAGTATACATACAGGAGTAGACCAACGGATATTAGAAGAAATATTTCGAACCACACTTCATGAATATAATCAATAACTGATTACCCTCGAGAGAAACATGTGAAAAGAATAAATTCCTTTCGGCTTATTATTTCTACCCCTCGCGATTAGAAAAAACGTCACATTACACGGGATGATCAAATCGTGAAACGATTAATTCTAGTTTCATCGTGGAATTCACTCCAACTACTGTGAAACAACGATCAAGTGTCCAAACAGAAGCTCTTCCTTAATTACTAATGTTAAATGTAGAGCAAGGTTTCTTTAATCAATGTCTTGATTAGGACACCGCCTACAATAGAATTTCCACCTTGACATTCCGTCAAGAGGATCGATGGATTGGAGCAGTAACTGAAAATGACTTCTTTTCTAAGGTGACAAGATAAGATAAGATTAAATGAAGACAACATTTATCTTACGCACAACTCATCAGTAATATAAATAAGGAAATCATTTTGTCGCCTTATGTAGGGTAAGCCTCGTCCAAGGCCGTACAAAACTCATTCTTTATTTATAATGGTCTGAGAATGTCTGAGAAGTCATACAGATTACAAGTCGAGAGGTCTTAGAATTTTAACCTGACCACTAAGTTTTTCAAATCTTGTAAACACAAAAATAACCTACTCATCAATGAAATAGTAATTGTAACAAACAAAGCACTCCAAGATAAGTTCACTAACTAACTAAGCACATTTTATTCTAACATAAGAAACAGATTGAATTCCAGCAGGCTAGACTAAAGACATATAAACGCCTTTACCTTAATCCCTATATTACCTGTTCATATAGATAGATAGATAGATATTTTATTGGCTTATGTTTACAAACATGTTGCCAAGAGTCTGGCCAATTACTGTTAGTACGGTTGTTAATATAATATAACGCATTAAATAACTTGTAAATAAAAATAATAAAATTTTCTAAATTACAAATTAACATTATATACTTTGGTATGTAATATAATATAAATATTAATCTAAATAATTATAATACTTAATTCAATAAATCATAATTTAATGTAAATGTAGATTCAGTAATTTTTTTTTAACGTCTAAATAAAGATCAGTTTTCTGTTATATCAAATTAACATAATTCTTCTCTAAGGGGCTCAGGTTAGCCATGGGAGTTAAAGAGTTGGCTTTAATCTCACATGGTAAACCTAGAGTGGCGAGTTCGAGTCTCGCCTGGGCAATTGGAATTAATTAGTGACGAAATTCATTAAATAAAATTCATAGTCACACCCTGGCTAGAAATGGGTGGTAACCTGTAGATAACCCGTCCCAATTAGCCATAGTTGCAAAAAGTTGACGTTAATAAATAATAATAATAATTCTTTTCTAAGATTTATAGCAAACAGAATAATAATAAATATTCTTGTATATAATAAATAATGTGCCGATTATTGTTGTTTAAGCGCCCCCATAAAAGTAATAAAATTCTTTCTTTAATACTGTCAACTTTCGCAAACTTTTGATAAGAAACAGAAAACATAATTAACTTTATTTTCGCGGGGCAATACAATA
Source organism: Riptortus pedestris (assembly GCA_019009955.1). NCBI lineage: Eukaryota > Metazoa > Arthropoda > Insecta > Hemiptera > Alydidae > Riptortus > Riptortus pedestris. Next base: position 110,780,365 of record CM032233.1, on the reverse strand, counting down.
GTAAATGATTCAAATGTAGATACAAATATTTTTGGCACCAATTACATGCCTCTCCAGTTTTTATAATGTGAGTCATGATTTTATAGGATCATTTTAAATATTCACAAGACGAAATCCTTATTTGATCGATACGTTTTCCTGTAATCATATTTACATATAAAAAAATAAATAAAATTCTGTACTTTTTAATATTATTAGTACGTAAGGTCACTTAAATTTATAAATTTTTCACACTAAGATGCAATATGACAGTCTACTTTTAGTCAATTGCATTTATAAGCAATCTTCTACCTAAATAGAAAATCTTATTTTATGTTTCTTTTTGTAATATTAAAGTGGTCAAAAGGAACAATATAAATTATTTTGTAAATTTATTGTTTCTCAATAAAGGATATATATATATATATATATACATAAAATTATAATGGTATTAAGGTTTGGATGCTTACTTATTCTAATAAGACGCTTTAATTATAATTATTGCTAAATATTTAACAGTTTACTTATTTTCAAGTAATCCTAATTCTTAAATGGCCAACACTATCGAGAATTGGCCCTTTCAGGAGAGAGAAAGCAGTATAATTTTGAACTGGTAGTAGTTAAAATAATAAAGTAATCAATGATTAAACTCATGTATTATAAAATTAATCTTTGAAAGAGGGAGTATAAATTAGACTTTTAATTATGTGTTAGGTCATTAGCCAAGCTCTTCAATAGAAAACAAATTGTTCGCTAATGGCTATTAAAGAAAGAAAGAAATCTTTCCCTTGCCGGCGGGAAGCTTCTCAAATGTAAACAAACAGGTCTCCAAACGGCTCGCCGAAAAGAAAAACAATAACTGAAACATACCAGAATATAACATAATTTTAATTTTATGAATATGTATAGTATAATTTACAATGAATAATTTTTATCTCAATAAATCAAATTTTAGTAGTCCAAGAATTTAAGACTGGGGGGGGGGGTCACAAGAACATATTAGCATATATCTCGTATAATAACGGTCTCAAAACAATATTTGGTATATAAGCTTCGAATAATTTGGTTTATTATATAACAGAGTATTGCTTATGTAACACGAAAGCCGTTAACGCACTTGATCTCTCTTTTTCCATAAAACGACTAAATATCGAGTTTGGCAACGATGAAACAATGAAAAAATTGCGACCGCTAAAGCGGATATTTTGAACGGACCTCTATTTCGTCATCTACTAGGTAGGATCAATGGACATTTGAAGAACAATTTTGAAAATCGCGTCATGAGTACGACCTCAATAGCTGATTTCCCTTAAGGGAAATCTGCTACAAACGTCAGTAGATTGTGGTATAGTTTAAGTCAGGACGATTCACAACATCGTAATTTTCTCCAGATCTACAATAAAATAAACAAATGACTATAAGTAATTTATTACTTAAAAAAAAAAGATGAGATTATTTGAGAACTACGAAAGAATGGTGGTGTTAAAATATAGTCACTGCAGGAGTAATTCATGGGAAGAAACTCTTAACCCCTAAGCCTCAATAAATTCACTAAATGTCTGTCGCACAGGGGCTGCGTAAACTAAGCAGATTTCCTATGCGCTGGAATGACTCTTGATCTCTTCTCCCCATTTCTATTTTTATTACTTGAGCCTAAAAATAATGCAGATCAAATAACTCCCTTAAAATTTATGATACGAACAAATGTATAGAACAACAATCGAAGAGCACAACTATTTTAACAAGATTGGTTATAAACCATTTTTTGATACGACTCATTAGAACGGAGATATTTTGAATTTGTCCCCTCCTACCCCCTTCACCCATGGCACTTAACCGTTTAATTTAAAAGTGTTGGATTAAACGGTTAAATTTCGATTATGTAACAGATCAAGTAAACAGTTAAGAATAAATTACGTAATATCTTAATTGATGACGTCATCGTTCAACGTATTTGCATGTATCTCACTAATTAAAAGTTCAATTACAAAAAGATTTGATATTTAAGTTTCGAATAAAGTGGTTCATGAAATAACAGCTTATTGTTAATATGGCATGAGAAGGAGTGGGTGTTTATTCAAAACCTCAAGACTGAAAATTAATAAATGGAAATATCTCGGTTAATAATCAGGACAGAAAATAACAATATTTATAGGAAGCTAAATTTGCTATTAGATGATATTTCAAGTTTCAAAATTCCTCCCCCCTCATCCACCCCTCCCAGTGGTCCGATTTAAACTTTTAACGCTTATATATCGAGATGGTAAATTTGAAACGAAAAGTGCGACCACCAGAGTGGTAGAAGACAAATACATATTAAACATATATATGATTTTGAACGGACCTGGTTTTCGTCATCTAGGTAGGATCCATGGACATTTGAAGAAACGTTTCGAAAATCGCGTCATGAGTGAAACATCAATAGGTGATTTCCCTTAAGGAATTCTGCTTAAACGCCATTGTTTGAAAACGCAAAATGCCACTCTCCTGAAAAACCTTTCCAAGACATTAGCAGAATTAATGTTAACGCTATCTCTAGGAATGTTGAAGTGTCTGCAAAATATAATCTGGGTCACAATGAGAGGCCGTGAATTTTTAAAGAATATCTATACAGGTATAAAAAGTCCGGAGCGTAAACTAACTAGATTTTCCACGTGCTGTATAAGCCACTGTTGATCTCATCTCGCCATATATTCTCTACTTCTATGTAAAAATCCAATGACTAGAGTTGGATATTTACGGAAGGCTGAAAAGAGGAAAGCACGGGTAACTCGCTTAATACTTGAGTTATGAAAAACATAAAACAACAATAGTTCACCAAGATTGAATATATAAAAATTTACGATCCGACTCATAATAACAGAGATTTGAATGAGATTGATTCTTTACACATTTTCTCTACCACTTGATCTTTAGATTTGCAGGAAACGCTTAAATATCGAGTTCGGTAGTGATTAAACAAAAATTTCAACCGGCCAAGACAAGTGTACATATATCTCAGTTATCATAAGTGGTAGAGAAAAAGTGTATAGAATGAATCGTATTGCAAATTTATTTTTCTATAAATGTTGTTATGTGCATATTTTATGTATCATGAATATTAACAGAGATATTTGGAATTTTCCATTTTCAGCCTTCCGAAAAACTTCTGCTTTTGTCATATTATAAAGTTGCTGAACCACTTTATTCTATTCAAAAATACCAAATATTTTTTCATTTACACCCTCCCCCCACACACACACACACACACACACACATATATATATATATATATATATATATATATATACATGTATAATTTTCAACAGACCTCATTTTCGTCATCTCCTACGCAGGATCGATGGACATTTGAGAAAATCTGTAGAAAATCAAGTCATGAGTTAGAAACTCATTAGATGACTTCCCTTAATGGAAATCTACTAAAATGCTGAAAATCTTAAAATGCAAACATTTCGGCTAATATTCAAGATAGAGAAACATTTTATTACATTTTAAACAACGTTTTTTGATGCGCCTTGTAGTAACGGAAATATTTCGAATTTTCGAAATTGTTCCCCTCTAAACACCCCCCCTCTCTCCTACGTGTCCGATTTTTGCCACTAAGGCATGTGGTAACTGTAACTGGTAATCTGCTAAGTGCGGTAACTGCCATACACACACACACACACACACACACACACACACACACACACACACACACACACACACACACACACACACAGCACACACACACTCACACAGCACACACACACTTATCATTTATTTTTATTTTTAAGCACTATGAAAATCTTTTAAAATATACCAAGGATTGCATACAACGCACCAACAGTGCTTAAACAAATCACCTTCCCTCATATTGCAATACATCCTAGTGAAGTCATTTGCACAGTTCAAGAGATTATGTTAGGCAGTGAATTGAACCGTCATATTTAATATTATCTCTTTGACTAAGATACGGGCTCGAATAGCACCAAATGGAAGATTTAGGTTAGGTAAGACAGACGGTTTTGTGAATTCGATTCATACAGTATATGCTTTTGTGTATGTTATTGTAAAATAAAAATATACTTGAGATAAAAACCTGCTAAACCATTTTGTTCTTAAGAATATATATATATGTGTGTGTGTGAAGAAAATGTTTGATTTTGTTACTGATAATGAAGTAAAAGTAAAAATAAATATATGAAAATATAACTGAAGATGCTGACAGAAAATCAAAAAATAATAATACTTTGTCACTCGACTTCATTAAAAATTACACATATTGCGCTATCTTTAATAGCCACTTCAGGAGTGTAAGTGGCCTTACAATTAAAATTACACGAGATAGCAGAACCTCAAGCTCCGAAGATCCACCTCAAGGCTAAGAGAAAATTATGGAATTAATAAGATTCAGCTGATTAAAATGAAATAGTCGCAATAATACAAAAATTAATTTGCAACACTGCAGGGTAAGCGGAGGTTATTTCCTCCATTTACGTTTTATTCTCTATTTCTCCCACAATGATGAGATAATAAAGGACACCAAAGTGGAAAATATACATAATTCCGTTCAATTTCGGATTATAGAAATGTGTGTAACACCAATTATAAACTTTTATAATTTCAACAAAACAGGATGTATAATTTTTTTATACAACAATGCTTTTTCAAATTTTTAATTTTACGCATTTCTATAACCCCCAGGAATAAGGGGGGAGGGGGTTAGAGGGGGAATTCGATAACTCATAATATCTCCGTTATTAGTTCTACAATTGTTGGTCTATAAATTCTTTTGTAGCACAAATATTAAGCAAGTCATTTGTACTTTCTTGTTTTCAGCCTTCAGTTAAGCTCCACTTCTATTCGTCACATATTTAGTATTTAAGTTTCAAATAAAGTGTTTCATTATATAACAGAGCATTGTCTATGTGACATGAGTAGGAGTGGGGTTTTACTGAATGCAGAAATTTAAAAAATGCAAATACCTCAGTTAATATTGAAGAGAATAAATGTATATAACAACATTCATAGACTCATTACATTTGTAATAACATGTATTCCATACAATTTTTCGATCCGAATCATAATAACGGAGATATTTCGAATTTTCAAAATACTCCCCCTCAACCCCCCCTTCCTCGTCCCACTAGTCTGTTTACGGCCGTAACTTGTCAAGAACTAGGCTGTCAAGTAACTTGACAAACTTGTAGTTGAAACAAAAATATAAAGTGAAAAAAGAGTAAGGAATAATATATATATATATATATATAAGAAAAAAAAGAGAAAAGAGAGGAAAAACATATATATATATAATTCGGCCTAGCGTACATGTGTCTGCGATTTCCCAAGGACGGTGAATTCCCCCTCTGCTGAGTGTTGGGCATTGATGACCGTAATGTTTTTTGCCCAAAATCCAACAAACAAACAAGTAACTTGATCTTCAAGTTTGATAAGGATAAGACAAAAACTGCGGCCGCTAGAGCGATAGCAGGCAAGTATATAAGTATAGGTTTATAAGGGAGACCTGAAATAAAAATTCGCGATATTTCATTGTCAAATGCCAACAACGGGTATTAACCCTAAACACTGGGACGGGTAAATGTCAAAATATTGTGCAAAGTAAAGCCTTGCTAAAAAAATACCATCACCATTCAGCCTCAAATCAATTCCCGGGCGAAGCCGGGTATCTGAGCTAGTATATATATATATATATATTCCCTGTCTAAATTCTCACTTACAACACGTCATTGGGGCAAGACTGGAGGGTAGATTAAAATTGTTGTCTGCTTTTTCTTACTGGCTAATGCCTCCCATTAGTCAGCTCATGCAGGCTACAGGCTTTGTAGGGATGGTTATCTAACAACTATGGCCGTGAATCGAGTTTTCTCCACTCATGCCTTTACTGGTGTGAATGGAAATTTCCTCATGATGCCTTTATTGGTGGGTGGTCTGATGCCGAAGTCAATGGGAAACCACTGCATGTCGTTGTGACCCTCTTATTTCCTTGTTAGGCCTCGTGAAAATCAGGTTTATCTGTTCACGAAACCAATTACCAGGTGTAGCCTACACACATATATATATATATATATATATATATATATATATATATATATAATTTTGAACTGACCTCATTTCCGTCATCTACTAGGTAGGATCGATGGACATTTGAAGAAATTTTTCAAGAAAATCACGTCATGAGTACAACCTAACTAGCTGATCTCCCTTAAGGGAAATCTGCTAATAATCGAATTGTAATATACATTTTCTTTAATCAGTATTTTATAAATACTGATCGGCGGCTACATAGATCCCCTCTGTCGTCATTCTTGTGCCATCCCGGTTAGAATTTCACCAGGCCTTAACATGTAAGAATGACATGGCGATGAAGTCATTTCAAATTCCATTCTCTATTTCTCCGTAATTAGACGCCAGCTCATATAAAATTTAAAGTTGAGCAAAAGATAATTACTGATACAATTGCTTTAGAATTCCATTAGTGGGGGTTACCTGAAGGCTGAATACAAATGAGAACTATTATAGACTAATAAGTGGTTAACAAAACATTTTTACGCAGACTGCGTAAACTAAGCAGAACTCCTAAGTGCAAGTATAACACACTATTGATCTCAATTAACCATATGTTTTGTATTTCTACATTAATAATTGGGTTACGAGAAAAAGTATAGACAAACAATTATAGAGTATGAATAGTTTAACAAGATTGGTTCTACAAATATTTTCTACAAGACTCATAATAACGTAGATATTAAAATTTTTTGAATTCCCTCTTCCTTTCTAACCGTCCCCCACCCCCATTCCTTAAGATATTATCGACGATGAGCTTTAGTGTTGAATGTAACGATTAAATACAGAGTATGGTATAGATCAAATAAACATTTTTGAGTTTATAACATAATGTCCCTTCCCCCACGTCCTGTTTTACCATCAGAGATCAAACGCATCATTTGCCGCCTTCCTCGCAATAAATCTCCAGGGTTTGATCTAATTTCCTCTAAAATTGTTTGTCGACTCCCACCCAAGGCCATTACATTTTTAACATACCTATACAATTGCATATTCGGCACTACCCATTTCCCTCTACTCTGGAAATTTGCGATCATAATCCTCTTCCCGAAACCTGGAAAACCGCCTCAGAATCCATCTTCCTATCGTCCTATTAGCCTTCTCCCTATTTTCTCAAAAATTTTTGAAAAACTTTTAATTAAGCGCCTTCTCCCAATTCTCCAAAGTCAAAACATCCTTCCTTCCCATCAATTCGGATTTCGCTCTCACCATTCAACAGTACAGCAATGTCTTCGCGTTGTAGATCACATATCTGCATCTATTGAACGAAAAGAGTATTGCACGTCAGCCTTTCTTGATGTTGCGCAAGCCTTTGACAAGGTTTGGCATGACGGATTACTCTACAAGCTCAAACTACTCCTTCCCAGCACCTTCTACCTGATCCTTAAATCCTATCTTTCCAAGAGATTTTTTCGAGTCCGTCAAGGAAATGAATATTCAAACTACTATCCTGTGGAGGCAGGAGTTCCCCAGGGCAGTTGCCTGGGACCACTCCTGTATCTGATATACACATCAGACATCCCTACCTCACCATCAACTCTCCTAGCTACCTATGCAGATGACACAGCAATCCTATCATCCGATCCCGATCCTATTACTGCTTCGAAGAATCTCCAATTCCACCTAACCAAGATCGAAAAATGGTGTAATGCATGGCGCATACTGATCAACGAAGGGAAATCGCACCATATCACCTTTTCCCTCCGGCGAAGTTCCTGTCCTCCTGTTCACTTCTACAATATTCCTATACCACCAGCAGATTGTGTACGTTACCTTGGACTACATTTGGACACCAGACTTACTTGGAAATCCCACACAATAATTAAAAGACAGGAACTAAACAGACGATTCGGACAACTTTATGGACTGCTAAATAGAAAATCTCACTTGTCTACCGAAAACAAACTAACAATATACAAGCTACTACTAAAACCGATATGGACATACGGAATAGAAGTGTGGGGTACAGCAAAACATACGAACATCAGACGCATCCAGACCTTCCAATCCAAAGTCCTGCGCACCATAGTAGATGCTCCATATTATGTTACAAACCACACCCTCCATAAAGATCTTAATATCCAATTTGTCAAGGACCTAATTCCCTTAAGATTCAAAAAATTCCACAGCAGGCTATCCAATGTTCCTAATCCAGAAGTCCTAGCCCTTTCCAGTACCACTCATCCTTATTCCCCTCCACGGCGCCTCAAGCGAATATGGCCCAGGGATCTCCTATAAGTGTAAAGTGAAGTGATAGCAGAGTTTATAACGTAGTAAAAGTTCAATAAAACAAATATTTGGTAACTAAGCTGCCAATAACGTGATTCATAATATAAATGCTTATAGTTAATATCATATGAGTGGGAGTAGGGGTTTACTGAAGGCTGTAAACTAAAAAATCGCAGAAAAGGAAAAAAAAAAAAATTTTGAACGGACCTCGTTTTCATTCGGACATTTAGGAAAGTTGTCGAAAATTGCATCAAAGAACAACCTCAATAGCAAATGTACTAACAACGGAGATATATCTAGTTTCTGGATTATACCCCCCCCCCTTCAAATCCAAGTCCGATTTCTGTCATTAACCAGTTTTACCATAGGTTTTATTTGAATTGGATAAATATTGAAAATGGTACCTATCGATCAAGTATAAATTGAGGCCTCTGGTTAATATGATTATTGTTTCTCACATAGTAAAAGTCCGATGGAAATAATATTTCATATTCACTTTTGGTATATGACTTTCCATGATATATTGGCTTATTCCTAATGCGAAATGAATATGAAATAGAGAGAGGTGAGTTAATAATTGAGTAAGAGAGAAATTAATAGAAAAATAAATAATGGAAATTTAATGTTTGTAACAAGATTGGTTATATATATTATTTCAAACTGGTTCATAATAACAGTGATATTTCGATTCCTTCTTGCTCCTGGTGCGATTTCAGACTCTCACGTGTATTTAAATAGACCACATTTTCGTGGTCGTCTCCTAGATAGGAGCGATTGACATTAGAAGATTTTTTTGAAAAATCCGCTTGAGTAAAGCCTAAATAGCTGATTTTCATTGATGGGATGTTTCCAACAAATTAAAATATATTAAGAATGCCCGAGGTAAATTTGAATATGAAGTTTTTCCTTTTAGTTTATACAGTCCCTCCGTGACGAAATGAGAAAAGCCAAAAATATATATACGTAGGCCTCAGATGAAGTGGGTCAAATGGTTGGCTATGCTATACTATTGATTAGCTCCGTGTTGAGGCAGTAGCTTCTTCAAAATTATGTATCCTCTGCCCTCAATGGCACCCCAACCCCCACATTATGGATGCGACCCTCTTTCTAGCAGATTCCACTCTCCCTCAAATATCCCCCAGGCCGACATAATAGAAAACGAAAGCGTACATCAAGCATAAATTATGGTAATTTCCCAAGCAATGGAATGACACGTTAGTGCCGTCATCACAGTTTCAATTCTCTATTCCTCCCATTATAACAAGCCTATATACGGCTAGAAATTTAAGTTGACGCGAAGTGATTAGTGATACAACTGCTTCAATTGAAGATCCCATATATGGCTTATTGTTAAGGTGAAATGCATAGAAGTGAAGTTTTTCTGTAGGCTGAGAAGCTTAAATGCAGATGGCTAGATTAATACCGGAGTAATAGAAAATAAAGTCCGTCTCGCAGGGGCTGCGTAAACTAAACAGATTTCCCATGTGCTGGTAATGTATCTCGCCAAATATTCTGGTTGAATACCAGAAAGTAGAAATTACACGCTTAATATTTGAATTACGAAAAAATGAATAGAACAACAATTGGAGGGCATCAATATTTGAACAAAATTGGTTATATAACATTTTTCGATCCGACTCATAATAACGGAGATATTTTGAATTTTCGAATCCCCTCCCCCTCTCTTAACTCCCCCCCCCCTATTCCTGGTCCGATTTCAGCCAGTAACAAATATGACCATTAGTGTTGACTGAAACATTTAAATATCGAGTATGGTATAGGTAAAATAAACATTTTTGAAACAAGCAGGTAAGATGACATCATCACATAACGACTTCGCATGTATCTTACAAAGTAAAAGTTCAATGAGAACAATATTAGTATTTAAGCATAGAATGAAAAGGATCAAGGCCGAACGGTGACAGCAAATATATAAAATTTTGATTGGACTTCATTTTCATTATCTCCTAGGTAGGATCGACAGACATTTGAAGAACTTTTTGAAAATCGCGACATGAATACAACCTCAATAGCTCATTTCCCTGACGGTGTGTGTATATATATATATATATATATATATATATATATATATATATATATAAACACACACAAAGAGAGAGATATATATATATATGTCTGTTCACAGTCGTAAATTTTTTTAATACAAACTCACTCGATATTTAAGCATCTCCTGCAAAGCTAATGAGCAAGTTCGTTAACGGCTGAAATCGAACGGGGTTTAGAGCGTGGAATTTCGAAAACTCTAAATATCTCTGTTATTATAGTTCGGATCAAATAAGTGCATAAAACTGATCTTATTGTAAATTCAATTGTCTATAAATGTTGTTATATACGTATTTTCTCTACATATTCAACACTAATGATCATATTTGTGACTGAAATCGGACCAGGAATGGGGGGGGGGGTTAAAGAGGGAGGGGAATTCGAAAATTTAAAATATCTCTGTTATTCTGAATCGGAGCGTAGAATCTTATAGAATCAATCTTATTAAACTATTGAAGCTCTACAATGTTTGTTCTTTGAATGTTTTATGTAACTCAAGTACTAACCGGGATATTCGTACTTTCTTATTTTCAGTCTTGAGTTACCCCCCCCCCCCCGTCTATTCGTCGGTTTTTTACATATAAATAGAGAATACGTGGTGAGATGAGACCACAAGTGTGCTATACCGTCATGTGGGAAATCTGCTTAGTTTACACAGCTTCTGCGTGACGGACTTTTACCAAATTTCCATGAATCCTTTAAATATCCAGTTTGAGCAATATGACCAAGAGCCCAGGGCCAGAACTATTGTTTTTCTGTCATATACATATAAACATACCTAAAAGAAAGCTTATTTTTGAAAGGGCCTTTTGATTACAAGGGGTGGCCTTGCCACCGAGGTTACTTAAGCAATTGAACGTGGGACTTAAGAAATAGATGTTTTTGTACAAAGGACATTCCACATAGCCTCTAGTTAAAGATATCGGTATCAACGACCATATGAAAGCAACCAAGGACTCCCCCTTGACTGCGATAACAGCTATATATAGAACAGAGCCACTTTAGTTTTCTTCAGACAAGTCAATGACAAACGTCTGTAAATGCTCATGTAGAGGAAGTTGAATTTTGTAATATATGTTCGCCTCTCAATATTTGATAACTGTGCCTTAGTATAAATTTGGAAAATATTAAGTATATGAAAGTCACAAGGGACCAAAGCATAAACGATCTTCAGAAAGATCTCCAGTTTATACACCTCCAGATTGGCAATAAGAAGGTACAAATTTATAAAACATCACACCGTATGTATGGCAGTGAAACATTAACATTCTAAAAGGATTCAAGTTTCTATGAGTAAAGAAGCAATGAGACATTATATGAGCTCAGAAGGAACATTGCTACTATGGCAAATTAGGACGAGTTATCTACAAGTTACCACCCTTTTCTAGCCAGGGTGGAACTTAGGAATTTATTTAATGAGTCCGTCACCAAATAAATTCCTACTACCTAGGGCGGGAATTGAACTCGCCACCCTAGGTTTACCACGTGAGATTAAGACCAACACCTTAACTCACACGGCCAACCTGTGCCCCAACATGCTTATTTGATTTTAGCCGATTTCCCTTGAGGGGAAACGAAACCTATGTCGTAATTGTCAGGAACACTTTGAGGAGGTGTGCAAGAGAATGAGTAAGGTATCAATTACATAGTAAACGCAGAATCCTAATGGTATACTAAGTGCCACTAGTATGGAGATAGAGTCACCTACAAAGTATAAAGGTGGTAAGAGATAATTAATTAATGCAATATTCAGCAAGTGTAAATACTAGTTATATTCATGCATCTAAAGCTACGCTTTGTCGCAACAGCCGGCAACAGATAAATGCTAGATTCATGAAAACACATTAGGAAAAGAGGGTACACAATGATATATACTGCTTTTCCCTGGCCTTCGGTGCAAGGTCAACATCACGCTATATAGCAGTGACGAACCCCATGCTTTTAGTCCCATCTCACGGTAAAATGCACAGACTACCAAATAATTGATACTATCAATAATTAACATTATATTTTGAAACTTAGTGAAACACCTCATAAAGAATTTAACAAACAAACTTTTTCATATACTCCATCAAAAGTAAGAATCCAATACTGCGCCATATAATTGAAATCTGACAGCATTAGAGCATAACACCTTTGAGCAAGAGGTAGTTACGTCTGGCATAAGTGCTGGCCTGGGAAAAGGTATTTTTACATGCTTTTCGACAAAACAAAATACCCGGAAAGGACTTGAACAGAAATATACTTTACTTAATAGTCCTGATTAATGTAAATTCCATTAATCACAACACATACATTGTGTGTGCGCGTCCAAGCGCGTTATATATGTACTTATGTAACATAATTATTGCAATGCATGACAGCGGCCCAGTTGGATAACTAATTACGTAATTTATTTCTAATAATATCATGCCATTTTTAAGTCTTGTTGCAAGGGTGTCCATAACGCTAGTGGTTGAATTCACTAAAAAACAGTATATTTTTATCGTAATTATATTTTTCGTAAAATGTAAATATACTCGTAGACTTCCACAATCTTTTTCATTATTACGATCGAGGTATTCGGGTATTGGCCGCGTCTTCAGGTTTTTGGTCAACGTTTCACTAGACTAACTTCTAGCTTTCTCAAGGCTTACGAGAAGTTTTCTTTTAACTGGGGCCCAGTATTTTTAAGGAATGTGGCATACAAAGAAACGAAGACCTGCAGGTGTACGCAGGTAGTTCCTCTTCTGTTGAACTACGCGTTCTATTTTAAGGCCGTGTTAAAAGAGGCATTGATGGTGAAATAGAACATCTTGAGGAGGAGCAGTGCCGGGTGGATTGTGATGACAGAAGAAAACGAAAAAGAGGGAATAGGGATAGTAGGAGAGAAGGCAAGAAAGAAAAGATGAAAGAGGCCGTGCCAATCTACAAAACTATGAAGACCTAAGAGGCTATGAATTGTAATATATAATGAGGATGGCTCGACTGTAATTAAAACTATTCCTAAAACTAAAACCTGAGCTAAAAAAACTAAGTTAATCTAAACTAAACTAAACCATATCACAACTATATAGACTATTTAAAAGAAGACTAGCCTGGGTGGGGCTTGTTTAAATTTGGTGTGCCATCATTCGTTGGTGGGGTTAGTGAGATTGATTAGGGGCCCGGATAGGCTCATCTTTGCCATTCGCAGTGTGGAGGGGAGTGTAGCGGGGGGAGACAAAAAATTTGACACGACACTTTGATATGTGGGATATGGATTCCAGGTAGAGGGACTCGCGGATGACATGGTTTGGAGCTCTTTGAAAGGAGGTGTGTCCAACTATTTTACGGACTAAGAAGGATTGAAAGGAACGGAGGGAGGATTTGGTCAGGTATCGGAGAAGAGAGAGCCGTTCAGGATGGAGAGCTAGATTACTCCTTTCAGGACGAGGAGCTTAAGGTGGAGGCTGAGAAGAGGGGAGAAGAAGAGATGGTTTAGTGAGAGGAATTTTCGGCGTTGAGTCTGACGTGGGTGGAAAAGATGAGGTAACGGTCCAGATGGATGCAGAGGTAGTACGAGTAGATAGAACGAGAGGGGGAGTTGTTTAGACAGAAGGATTTAGGAAGGGTGCCTTCCTTAGCGAAAGAGAAAATTAGGGCATTCGTTTTTCTGGTGTTTAAGGGATGTGACATGGTCAGATAAGTCCTGAGAAGCGGATTCGGGCAGAGAAAGGGCGTGGGAAGGGATCATGGAAGGTCCTGAATATAGCCATGTCGTCTGTGTAAGCTGCAATCTAAGTCCTTGGATACTGTAGACTCATCACCTGTGTGGAGAGGGAGTAGGGCAGGTCTTTGCGGGATGAGGAGAGGATATGTGCGGAAAAGGGAGTCGAGTTATTTGTATTTTTCCATTTTCACCCTTCAGCAAATCCCCGGTCCATCTTATGCAATTTTTGTTATTCTATTATATCATTAAATACCTCATGTTCAAGTTACATATCAAGTCCTATTTATATACCCTTACTAAGAAAGAAATAGAGAATGAATTGTGAGATCTGTGAAACGTCTCAGCCTGTGGGAAATGTTTTTATTTAAGGTGTTATTATTTTAATTCTCAATGTACTGCAAATACTATTCAGTTGACTCGTCTAGAAGAAAACTTAATAAAATCGCTGCAACTTGTTGACTATTGTATTCAGTGAACTGAGTGTTTTAAATGAATTATTCCTACATCATTATAAAACACTGAGAATTGTAATTTTCTTTGTTTCTTCTGCTTTTTTATTTATTTATTTTTTATTGTGCTTGGTTAGAAGCATATAGGCTTCTTAAGTAGAAGATATCCACTGCTTCTTTGCTATAAAAAATGCTCATACAAATGCACTTTGATTTAATTAATTGTAACAATTCGATTGCAGTTATTTGTGACTTTTAAGAGGTGATGACAACATGAAAAGGATATTTGGTCTGGTTTGAGTAGGCAACCCATTGGGGACACGAGTACAGTCAATGACACCTCATCTCTACTAACTACTTAATTTAGTCTATAACATCTTCAAAACACTCACAACATCAACAGAGTAATTACCACTGTTGCCAATAGGACTGGTTCAAACTAGCAATGTAGAAGACTGTACAACAGATTCAGCTGCAGGCAGCTGAATTGACAGCAGGCTTGATGGAAACTTGCAGATTCACCTACTTTGGCCAGCAGAAAATCTACACCTTCGCTTGATAATAGATCAATATTACCAAATTCCAAATAGACGAGATTAGTTTGAGAAGAACAGACTGACCGAAAACCAGATCTGAAGACTATTAAATGGAGAAGATTATCCATTACTCTACAATTATCTAACTAAAGCATTAAAGTATAAATATGATTATTTATAAAACTATATATTATATAATAATATTTTTCAATTCTATAAATTTCAATTTCTTTTTCAGTTTTTCTGTTACTTTAAGTATTTATTATTTCATTTAAAATCTAAAAGTACAGATTTAAGTTTATTTGAACTCAAAGAAGAAAGCACTTGTCACACAAGCTGTAAATTTCTTGGTATTGTAAAAATTGTTAAACATGAAAAATGAAAATAAAGTTTAATTTATTCATTCATTCCAAATGATGTCACTTGAATTAAATAAAAACTAGTACAAAACTGAATGTTAAACAAGAGGATTTTGAGTATCTGTTTATGACGCTTGGTTTAGGAATGAATTTGACACCAAAATTAATGAGATTTTGAAATAGTAATTGTATTGGTTAACTCATGGTTGGAATACACCATCAGGCAGTAATCAATATTTCAATTCTAGTTTATTTGAGAGAACATTTGTTTTAACCTGCCAGGATGCCAGCCAGTGTCTCCTGGGTATCTAGCCCAATTTTTTTACCGAGTGAGTTACAGGTACAGGTATAAGCTTGTATGAAAACACCTTCTCTCCAAACCAACTCTAAAAGTATAAAACCCCGTACCAATCTTTCGTAGAGGGGCAATTTAAGTCCATTTTTGGGTTAAAGTAGCACATTCCTATTGTGAGTAAACACTATACTTTATTGACTTTAAGGATGGAATAAACCATAATAATTAGTAATTTAATTAGTTTTATTTAAGAGGATACTTGTTAACGCCAACTGTAATTCATACCTACTTCAGACTATCTAGGCCAGGTGTGGGCACTGGCTAGAATAAAAACCATTCCCTCCAATCCACACTGGCATGATCTTAAAGTGGCACTTATGTAAATTTGTCATTTAAAAAAAGTGAAAACACTATAAGGTATTATATTATTGATTCTATAGGCACATTCTACAAACCCTTAGTAAATAATTAATCTTTTTTTTTTGTACAAATTTATCTCAATAATTCAAGATTTAGATTTACAGGGGCTAATGTATTTCAGAAATGAGATAACACAAAATTTTCCCATCTTTTTACAGAATTAGTTTTTTAGCAAATTTCCCTTAAATCAGCTATGAGGTTGTACTCAATTTCCTCAAATGTCCATCAATTCTACCTAGGAGATGATGTTAACGAGGTCCATTCAGAATATATATATATATATATATATATATATATATATATACTAGCTCAGATACCCGGCTTCGCCCGGGAATTGATTTGAGGCTGAATGGTGAAGGTATTTTTTTGGCAAGGCTTACTTAGTGCAATATTTTGACATTTACCCGTCCCAGTGTTTAGGGTTAATACCCGTTGTTGGCATTTGTTAATAATAAAATTAATTTTTTATGTAAGTCTTCACTGTCCTTCAAATTGTCATATTTCCCGTCTCCTGTGCATTATGCATAGATTCCAGCTATTACGGACAAAATATTAACATTGATTTGATGATTTGATTGATTTTTCAGCTGAGGTACCTGATAGTTCAAATAGGAATGAATTGTTGAGCATATTAATATTTCTACGCAAATTACTTGCTTCACACATTGTTCCTGGAGAAATGTAAAAAAAAAAAGTTACTCTAAATAACTAAATAAACAACTTTTGTTATAATGAAAGCGTTAGTGCTAATACGTATACCGAGTTTTATTTATTTCGGTTAGGTCTTTTGTCCCAAATAAAATTGTTCACTTCCGCTATAGGTTTTAGCGTATATCTCGTTTATAATTCGGTATACAAAAAAAATGTATATAACAAAAGTTACTCTAAATAACTAAATAAACAACTTTTGTTATGTTCATATTTGCCGAAAACCCAATAGGAAACGAAATATCGCTATTTTTAATTTCTGGCTTACCTCATAAACCCCACTCCTGCCCATCCCTAGAAATGTTGCTATGGCTTCTTATAATCAAAGCGTTAGTGCTAATACATATACTGAGTTTTATTTATTTCGGTTGGGTCTTTTGTCCCAAATAAAATTGTTCACTTCCGCTATAGTTTTAGCGTATATCTCATTTATAATTCGGTATACGAAAAAAGTGTATATAACAAAAGTTACTCTAAATAATTAAATAAACAACTTTTGTTATGTTCATATTTGCCGAAAACCCAATAGGAAACGAAATATCGCTATTTTTAACTTCTGGCTTCCCTTATAACCCCCACTCTAATATTATATATTAATATAGCCTAAAGTCAAAGTTGGGTTAATAGTAATATACATACCAAGTTTCATGAAATTCGGTTCAGCCGTTTATGCGTGAAAAGGTAACAAACAAACAAACATACACGAAAGAAACAAAATGCTGTTATGGTGTCTATGACATGTGAAACAAAAAGTTATCGTAAAATTTCGCGAAAAAATTCAATGTACAGACAGAGGTTACAATTTTATATATATATATATATTTGTCTGTTACTGCTCTAGCGGTCACAATTTTTGTGTTATCATTACCAAACTAGATATATGTGTCTCATGTCAAACTAAAGCTCAGGTTCATTAATGGCTGAAATCGGTCCTGTGGGAAGGGGGGTTTAGAAAGGGGGGGAAGAATTTCAAAAAATTCTAAATATATCCAATAATATACCTCGGATCAAAATATTGTAAAGAACTAATTATTGTAAATTTAACTGTCTATAAATGTATATATAAGTCTGTTTATTTTACACAGCCCCTGCGTGATAGACTTCATTTTCTATTACTCCGATATCTTTATTTAAACTCCTCAGACTACAGTAAAACTTCACTTCTACACATTTCACCTTAACAAAAGGCCACATACATGGATCTTCACTTAAAGCAATTGTATCACTAATCACCTCGAGCCAACTTAAATTTCTTGCCGATTTTCAAAAAATGTCTTCAAATGTCAATCGTTCCTACCCAGGAGATGATAAAAATGAGGTCCAATCAAAACTATATAAATAGATAGACAGATATATTTGTTAATACTCTAATGGTCGCAATTTTGGTTTGATCATTGCTAAACTCCATAATTAAACACTTTATGAAAAAATAAAGATCAAGTTCGTTAACTTTGAAATCAGACCAATGGGAGGGGGGGGATTTCAAAAATTCAAAACATCTCTGTTAATTGATGATTGAAAAATTGTATATAAGCAATCTTATTGTAAATTTAATGTCCTCTATACATTGTTCTATATTTATTTTTTGTGCCATGAATATTAACCGAGATATTTATACCAGACCGAGATTAAAGGAGATACCAGCACGTGGGAAATCTGCTTTGTTTGAGCAGCTCCTGCATGAAGACTTTTCTTTTACTCATAAAAAAAAAATGTAATTCTTTTGATAATCAGAAATTATACAGAAATTCCCCTTCAATTTAGTAACATGACTATAAGGGGGGGGGGAGAAATAATGAAAGCGAATAAAATAAATAATTCATTTTTACAAGTTCATTTCTTCAATAAGGGGAACAGACGTTCCACAGCTCAGTGCCAGATGAGCTCATAGGCCTAACAATCATACAAGATCCCAGTTCTAGTTTTGGGATGGCACACTACATTTTATTTAGCAGTCCCTTTTAGCTGTGTCAGTAAGTTCAGACAGGCCACCGAACTCTTTACTAGTCGAGGAACCAGAGCTCTAGCTAAAGTCAAGGAAATTCTTGCCAAGGGAAAATCAAGCTCTTGGGAAACTTCAGTGAAGCTGCTCGACTCAATTGTTGCTGCTACAGAACTATATTCTTCTGAACTCTGGTCACTGTGCCACTATGATAAAATAGAAAGCCTACAGCTGAAGTTTATAAAAGGACTCTATCATTTAAAAGTTAATACTCCAAATCATTTTCTGAGATTGGAATTCGGCGGACAAGACATTAGGGTATCTCTCTTGAAGAGGATTCTAAACTGAAGCCTTACCATTAAGACTATGGATGATAGCTCACTAGTAAGAAAGGGCTACGAGATGATAGTAAAGAAAACTCACTTCCATCCGGAGACCTTGAAAGATGTCTGGTTCTCTCCACTGCAAGACATTTTGAGTAGACTGGGATTGAATGATGTATTCCAACAGGCAACAATGTCTTGGCTACCCAAGAATAAGGAAGATATAATCGAGAAATGGAAGAACCACCTATTGAATTGATGTTGAAAGAGTTCTGAATTCTCGCTACAACCCTCTATTCCGAAATTTGAGTTCCCTTGGTATAGGCGAAGAGTATCTCCAGTTTGATGTGCCTCTAGAGAAGAAGAGAGCCCTAATCCAGTTGAGACTGTCGTCGAGTGATGAGATTCGTCTCTTCCTGAATGGCGTTGCCTACAAGATAAACACTCAGGGCATCTGTACAGTCTGCAACCAGTATAAACAAGAGACACTGTATCACTTTATCCTCGAATGTCCAATCTATGATTCATTGAGAGCACGCTATCTTGTATACAATGAACCTCCAGCAAGAAATAAAGAACAGCTTCAATCTCAACTTACGCCAATTGATAATTGTACCTTGACAAATTTGTATTATTATATCACTGGAGCCTTCAGGATAAGATCATTTGTTCTTTTTGAATAGAAGCTTTGAGTGGATTAATTATTTTTTAAATTTTACTTAGTTTTCATAGAAGAATTTAGTTTTTTTGAATTATACTGTATCATTTTGTTTTATTTTTTGTTGTGGTATCTTCTTTTTCTAAAATTCTAAATGTTGAAGTTTTGCATTTCATTTAGTTGAACATTATTTTGTTTGTATTCTCTTTTGTTCTATGTTATTTATTTAGTTATCCTTCTTCCTAAGGACACCAGACCCCTGTAATAGTTATATAACAAAAATACAGAATATTATTGATGATGATGATTTTATTTAGCAGTACAATTAACAGGATTAAACATCATAAAAACTTGTGTTTCTAAGCAAGAAAAAGCCAAAATGTCGATGTTCTATAGTGAAAAATCAAACCCCAAATATTATTTATTATGATGAATTTATTATGAATAAATATGTGACTATTGAACTATATAGAAGGATTTTACAATGATTTCATATAACTGATAATTAAGATTGAGAAAACATTTGATGAAGATGAATGTGGTATAGAGGAATAAACCACAAGGAGTTTGTAAGATAAAAAAGCTATGAATGTTGAAATATTATTTGAGCAACATTCAGACATTAAGGATTCTCCCCTTATGATTACTCCTCTTGTTACATATATTGAAATTGACTGTTTTATTAAAAAAAAAAAAATCCTGAACAGATGCTGAGAATGAATATCTGTTATAAGAAACTTGAGATCAGTTTCAAAAGCCCCATGGGTGACAAGAAAGTCTTAATTATCAATTATATGAAATCATTGTAAAATTCTTCTATACATCTAGTCCAATAGTCACATTCTTCATAATAAATTCATCATAACAAATAATATTTGGGGTTTGATTTTTCACTATAGGACATCGACATTTTGGTTTGTACTGGGAAGATTTAGCTTTATGATAAGCATTATCAGTCCTCCCCAGTTTATTGTCTTCAAAAACTTCTGGTGCTATGTCTTTAGCCCATTCTTTTTCTTTTTTGGTGAAATCGACCTCAGTGGCGGTTCGTAGCTAAAATTAGTGTGGGTGCTGCTCCAGACAATTTTTAGGCTTAGCACGCCAGGGTCAGCACTGCGGAAATGACAGTGCTCTCTCTTCCTTGTGGAGCTTCCTGTGTACTCATGCGCACAACAGTCAAACACCTCGCCACTGGAACTGTGAAGCACACAGTTCCATACAAAGATTTTTGTATCTTTTTTCATAAACTGGGGGATGGTTACTGCATTAAGCTTAAGAATTATATATTATACAAGTATAAATAAAGAATTAAAGAAAAAAGGCTCATTATATTAAATGTTATTGTTAATATCAAGTGGAAATTGGGGGTGCTGCAGTTCCACAGTGCCTATACGCGAGCCGCCACTGATCGACCTATACTTTATGTTCAGCAGCACAAAAATAAGCATTAGTAATAAGCATCTTTGAAAATTATCAACCTCAGGTTTTGGAAATACTGATGGTGATTGACGTTAGAGGATTATTATTCTCTCCCATTAATAGACTACCTTACTAGTGACAAGGATTTGAAGATTCTGTGAACTCCTGGGAGAATTACTAAAGTACTAAAAAAGAAAGGCACTAGTCTTTAAGAGAAGATCACAATAGTGATGAAACAAGTTGTAATTTATTTTTTGGTAATGATTTCAATGAAGGAAAGTTAGATCAATTGGTCTATGGTGCTACAGGGTCCCTCTCAAAAGGAGCCTACTTCAGCGAAATTTTACTATATAAATTAAAGTAGGGCTCTGAGAGGAGCTTTATCCACATCCCTCAGATGGAGATCTCAAATTCCAATCTCTGGGATAAATATGTATAGCTCAAAGTCCCAAGTAATGTCACCCCATGCCCAAAAGGTGTTTAAATGCTGATTCATTTTTTTTTTGTGACTATTTACCATCATTATAATAGTTTCACTCCACTTAAATGATTAAATCATCACTTTTTAATATAACAAAATAAAAGCAATTTTGTGGTATAAGAAATGGTAAAAGAGGCGTTTTAATTTAATTTAGCTTATTTGGATTGGTTATATGATCTCATAAAAGGACTGTTTTAAAATTATTAGTCATGTTTGTAATTGGCAGAAGCTTGCATAACCATTTTACTAGAAAAAATGTCTAACCCATAAAAGGGAAATCCTGCTCTAATTTACAAGTCAGAACTTCTTGTTCATAGATATCAGGATTATATGCCTTTCTTTGCTACTTCTGAAAGGAAATAATTTCAATCTCAAATTAACAAAATAAATTAATCTTGAGATGCAGCTGCCTGTTTCTTTCTCTTAGATAAAGAGAAATGAAAGTGAAAATTTCCATTCACTCTATGCCATGTTGTGGCTAAGAAACACAAGTTTTCATGATGTTTAATCCTGTTAATTGTACTGCTAAATAAAATGTAGTGTGCGATCCTAAAACTAGAACTGGGATCATGTTTGATTGTCAGGCCTATGAGCTCATCTAGCACTGAGCCGTGGAACGTCTACTTCCCTGATTGAAGAAATGAATTTCTAAAAATGAATTATTTATTTTATTCGCTTTCATTATTTCTCCCCCTCCCTTTATAGTCTTGTTACTAAAATGAGGGAGAATTTCTGTATAATTTCTGATTATCAAAAGTATTACATTTTTTTTATTTATTTTGTTATTTATTTATTTTTATGAGTTAGATACCATCTAAAAAAAAAGTCTTCATGCAGGAGCTGCTCAAAAAAAGCAGATTTCCCACGAGGTGATATAACACACCAAACTGATGAGTAGAAATCAAGAAAGTACAAATAACTCAGTTAACACTTAGACAAAGAAATGCATAGAACAACAATTGTAGAGAATCAATAGTTTAACAAGATTGGTTCTATAACAGTTTACGATACGACTAATAATAACGAAGATATTTGGAATTTTCGAATCCGCCCCTTTAACCCTCACTATTTCAGGTCCGATTTCAGCCAATAGCAAATACAATCTTTATTGTTGACTGAAACGGTTAAATATCGAGTGTGGTATAGATAAAATAAATATTTTCGAGTAAAGAAAGAAAAGTCTTCATTGATGATAAGGGGAAAGGGGAAATTATAGTCAGTCACACATTGTATGGAGTCAGAATATGATCTCAGGTATCCAAATATTGGCAAGTATTACGAGATTGTCTGGCAACATGAATGAGATCAAATTATAAATAATAATGAAATATTGTATATCAAGTAGTGGGTTTGTTCTAGCCTATATATATATATATATATATATATATAAAATTGTAACCTCTGTCTGTACATTGATTTTTTTCGCGAAATTTCACGATGACTTTTCGTTTCACATGTCATAGACACCATAACTGCATTTTGTTTCTTTGGTGTCTGTTTGTTTGTTTGTTTATTTATTTGTTTGTTTGTTTGTTACCTTTTCACGCATAAACGGCAGAACCGAATTTTATGAAACTTGGTATGTATATTACTACTAACCCAACTTAGACTTTAGGCTATATTAGTATCCTCTGAGACGAACAGGAGTGGGGGTTGTAAGGGAAGCCAGAAATTGAAAATAGCGATAGTTCGTTTCCTATTGGTTTTTCGGCAAATATGAACATAACAAAAGTTGTTTATTTTGTTATTTAGAGTAACTTTTGTTATATACACTTTTTTGTATATCGAATTATAAACGAGATATGCACTAAAACCTATAGCGGAAGTGAACAATTTTATTTGGGACAAAAGACCCAACCGAAATAAATAAAACTCGGTATATGAATTAGCACTAACACTTTCATTACAACAAGGCATACCAACATTTCTAGGGACAGGCAGGAGTGGGGGTTATAAGGGAAGCCTGAAATTAAAAATAGCGATATTTCGTTTCCTATTGGTTTTTCGGCAAATATAAACATAACAAAAGTTATTTATTTTGTTATTTAGAGTAACTTTTGTTATATACACTTTTTTGTATATCGAATTATAAACGAGATATGCACTAAAACCTATAGCGGAAGTGAAGAATTATATTTGACACAAAAGACTCAACCGAACTAAATAAAACTCAGTATGTGTGTTAGCAAAAACGCCTTTATTATAATAAGCCATACTAACATTTCTAGGGACGAGTAGGAGTGGGGGTTGTAAGGGAGGCCTGAATTTAAAATAGCGGTATTTCGTTTTCTATTCGTTTTTCGGCATATATAAACATAACAAAAGTTGTTTATTTTGTTATTTAGAGTAACTTTTGTGATATTCATTTTTGTCTTTTAACAAAGTATAAACGAGATATACACTATAAACTAAAGCGGGAGTCCACTATTTTATTAGGCGCTAACGATTGAACCGAACTTAACAAAACTCGGTATGTCGATTAGCATTAATTCTTACATGATTATAAGCTATATTAAAATGTTTAGGTTAGAACGGGAGTGGGGGTTATAAGGGAGACCTGAAATAAAAATTCGCGATATTGTGATTCTTATTGGTTTTTCAGCGATATTTTATAAAAATACCATCATTAGTCAACTATCATCATTAGTCAACTATGATTTCCCGGGCATCGTCAGATATATTAGCTAGATTGTATACAGAAAATACGTACATTATAGATGATATTTAATAATAATAAATGCTATCCATGATTATGATTTGAATTATTCACTGTGTGTCAAACAGTGGAGAGGGAATGATTAGAGACTTATTTTCATTTATTCTTCAAATCTAAAATTTTATTTTCCATAAGTCACCCAACGGACCCTTACGGGAAGAAATGAGCCCAGACGGGAAGAGCAGTTGTACACGTCGAAACAAAATAGAATATTTCCGTCTCAAATGATTTCCCGAGCGAAGCCGGGTACCTTGGCTAGTATATCTATATATATATAAAATTGTAACCTCTGTCTGTACATTGATTTTTTTTGCGAAATTTCACGATAACTTTTCGTTTCACATGTCGTAGACACCATAACTTCATTTTGTTTCTTTGGTGTCTGTTTGTTTGTTTGTTTATTTGTTTGTTTGTTTGTTTGTTACCTTTTCACGCATAAACGGCTGAACCGAATTTTATGAAACTTAGTATATATATTACTACTAACCCAACTTAGACTTTAGGCTATATTAATATCCTCTGAGACGAACAGGAGTGGGGGTTATTTTGTTTCCTATTGGTTTTTCGGCAAATATGCACATAACAAATGTTGTTTATTTTGTTATTTAGAGTAACTTTTGTTATATACACTTTTTTTGTAAACCGAATTATAAACGAGATATAGACTAAAACCTATAGCGGAAGTGAGCAATTTTATTTGGCACAATAGACTCAACCGAACTAAATAAAACTCGGTATGTGTATTAGCACTAACGCCTTCATTATAATAAGCCGTACCAACATTTCTAGGGACGGGCAGGAGTGGGGGTTATAAGGGAGGCCTGAAATTAAAAACTG
This sequence comes from Riptortus pedestris, assembly GCA_019009955.1. Taxonomy (NCBI): domain Eukaryota; kingdom Metazoa; phylum Arthropoda; class Insecta; order Hemiptera; family Alydidae; genus Riptortus; species Riptortus pedestris. The sequence goes on along the minus strand of CM032233.1, from coordinate 110,755,193 downwards.
TGATATTTCGTTTCCTATTGGTTTTTCGGCAAAAATACACATGTCAAAAGTTGTTGAGTTTATTACTTAAAGTAACTTTTGTTATATTCACTTTTGTTGTATAACAAATTATAAACGAGATATACACTAAAAGCTAAAGCGGGAGTCAACAATTTTATTCGATACCAACGGTTGAACCGATTCCAACAAAACTCGGAATATATAAATTAGCATTAATTCTTATATGGTTATGAGCTATATTAAAATGTTTAGGTTATAACGGGAGTGGGGATTATAAGGGAGGCCTGAAATAAAAATTCGTGATATTTCATTTTTTATGCCAAACCAACCACGGGTACTAGCCCTGGACTCTGAAACGGGGAAATGTCAAAATATTGTGCAAAATAAAGTCTTGCCGAAAAAATACCACTTCCATTTCGGCTCAAATGAATTCCCGGGTGATGCCGCGCATCTTAGCTAGTATTTATATATATATATATATATATATATATATATATATATATATATATATATATATATGCTACTATCGTCAAATCTGTCGAGAGATGCCATCATGGCTTGCTGTTTTGAAGTGCTCATAGCATATAGAATGCAAGGACACCATTTTCAAGCCTGCCAAAAGTTCTACTGAATGGGTCTTTATTGAACGCAAGTCAATCAATCCATAATCTACATCATTCATATGAACTCCAAAGTAGTACCCAGAAAATTGGTGGGAGTAGTAGATGCTATTGTGTATTATTTTAGTTAAGGGGGAGATATTTGCAATTCCATGGCAATGGAGCAAGTGTCACTTCCTGGCAAACTGCTTCTAGTGAAGGAATTGTTTAGAGATAAGAAAACAGAGTCTACTTATGAGTGGTGTATCTCAAGCTCTACTGTCAGAACTGACCTGAGTTCTATGAGTTGAACTTTTTGTTGTTACGTGTAGTCAATTACATGCTTTACATGTATTCATTCACCCATGGCTCATGAAAGGATAGGTTCAGAAAATCTGTTAGCCCTATGAGCTCATCTGGCACTGAGCTGTGGAACGTCTGCTCCCCTGATTGAAGAAATGAACTTGTAAAAATGAATTACATATATATTATTATATATATATATATATATATATATATATATATATATATATATGCTACTATCGTCAAATCTGTCGAGGATGTCATCATAGCTTGCTGTTTTGAAGTGCTCATAGCATATAGAATGCAAGGATACTATTTTCAAGCCTGCCAAAAGTTCTACTTAGTGGGTCTTTATTGAACGCAAGTTAATCAATCCATAATCTATTGGGTTGTAACATATGAAATGACCGTTTGTAGAATCAGGGAAAAAATGAAAAATTGAGATCGAATCGGAAATATTATTCATTCAAAGTATTTACCATCATTTTCAATACACTTCTGCCAACGACTTACCAAGTTTTCTATCCCACTTTTGAAAAAGTTTGTGTCACGTGTTGAAAGAAATTCAGAAAATGCATTTTTAATGTCTAAATCATCTGTAAAAAATTTTCCTCGCAAAAAGTTGTCCAAACTCCGAAAAAAGTGGTAGTCTGTAGGAGATAGATCAGGGGAATATGGGGGGTGTGGTAGGACTTCATAGCCCAACTCCTTTAATTAATTGAGGAATGGTTCGTTTCTTTGACGAGCAAGCAAAGAAACACACGTCTCTTGGCGTTTTAACTGCTGACGTTCGTTGAGCTCGGGCGGGACCCAGGAATCGAGCTTTTTCACCTTTCCAATCGTTTTTAAATTCCTGGAAACCGTCATATGACTTGTGCCTAGCTCTGACGCAAGTTCTCTGACTGTTTTATGAGGGTCTTCTTCAACAGCTTTTTTAAGATCTTCGTCCTCCACTGATGAGTCGTCCACGGGGCTGATTTTCTAAAGTCGTATATCCCGAAGAAAATTTTTAAAACCAACGACGAACAGTTCTTTCATTAGCACTTCCTTCGCCAAACGCATGATTAATATTCCTTGCTGACTGGGCCGCGGAATGACCAAGTTTATAATCGTAAAAGAAAATTATCCGGATATCGCGTGTTTCCATGTTCTTGATTGATATTAAACTAAAATATGTAAGCCTACTTGGGACAAAAACAAACATAGCTTGCAACTAGAGGATTGACAAATGTTTATTATAGATGGTAAATATTTTGCTTGGAATCAACACACAACGTTTTAATCCTTTATAAAGATTAGGGTTTAAAAAATCGGACACTTCATGTGTTACAACCCAATACATCATTCATATGAACTCCAAAGTAGTAGCCAGAAAATTGGTGGGAGTAGTAGATGCTATTGTGTATTATTTTAGTTAAGGGGGAGACATTTGCAATTCTATGGCAATGGAGCAAGTGTCACTTCCTGGCAAACTGCTTCTAGTGAAGCAATTTTTTAGAGATAAGAAAACAGAGTCTACTTATGAGTGGTGTATCTCAAGCTAGAACTGAGTTCTATGAGTTGAACTTTTTGTTGTTACGTGTAGTTAATTACATGCTTTACATGTATCCACCCATGGCCGATGGAAGGATAGGTTCAGGAAATCTTTCAAAAATACAACACGGTAGAACTAACTGAGAAGAGTGCCAGGATAATTCAATTGGAATGCTTTGGAAATAAGATAATATTGAGATCATCACTTAAGTCTTCTTTGTTTGAACTATAGCAGTTGCAATGACCAATATGTCTACAAAAGCAATGAATATATCCTCTCACCAAACAATGATCATTGACAGTAGATTCCTAAGTCTTCAAACTACCACGAAATTTCTTTATAAATACATTCCCGAATTTACTTCATCTGAACAAGTGTTGTAATCCTTTAAGGGCTAATATTGAAAATTTCCATGAATGTTTATTTCATACTTTTAACTTAAAACTTACAGAGCATAGATGTCAGCTCACTGAAGGGTCATTCTAGGTACCGTAATGGCATTGGATCACAAAAAGCAGCTGCATCACTCCTATTGGGTAACTGCTATGCAATGAAGACCAGTGCATAATAGGATCCATTGAACTATATCTTCATTCTGCTCACGTCTTTAAATTGCGATCACATTTGCACATCGCCTGGAACACATATACCAGAAATTTTCAGATTTGCACTAAAAAAGTCCCTATGTTACATTCCAAACAATATTATTGCTTGCTCAAATAACATATAAATATTGAAACTCTTATGAATCATAGCATATTTTACTATGCAAACGTAGGTAGGTTTCATAATTAAGTAGGCTATATGCTTGTGTTCTAGAATGATTAAAAAAACCAAAAAAAAACAGTAAATTTCTATGAAAATAAAATTTGATACTCACCTCGTTTTTAGGTTTTTGCTTTCCAGTAATCTCGTTCACAGCTTTGCCTGCATACCTTATCTTCCCACTATCTCATGCTTTGCTATTTCATCACATGAACATACTTCTGCTTTCACACCAACAGGAGGGTAGGGGTTACTTCTAAGTAAAAACATCAATTCATCAATATCCTACGTAATATTAGTTTATCAAAATAATTGCGTTAAAAAATATTATTCACAATTAAAATTTTCTTTATTATTACTTTTGTCACTATATAATATTTCACTGAACAGAACCTAACCATATTATTTAGAATTATATTTCAATCATATATTTATTAATATTTATATCAAATCATCAAAGACTAGTAATACAGGAGTTTTAAACAAAAAATCGTCGATATTTGTCAAATATCCATTTCATATTCACAAGAATAAGGCCAATAACTGAAAAGAAAGAAAATTTCATTTGTGATAGAAAAGGAGGAATATTTAAAACTTAAGTTAATGCAATCTATATACTTCAAAGAGAAACAATTTTTTTTTTATTTTCAACCTGTCAACAACTGGTAGCATAGTTAATATATAAACATCCATCATCAAGGGGAAACACAGCTAGTTCATAAATATATGGGAGGACGGAACAGGTAGTAAGTAGTTGGTTACATATTGTGAGGAGTCAAAATATATGTGCCTAAGTACCCAAGTATTGTAAGTATTAACTGGATACCTTCCTAGTACACCTAAACAGCATCTCTTCTAATATTCAATTCACTTTGGAGGTTGAGGGCAACGGAACATTACCCTTCATTGATGTATTGGTCAGGAAAAAAGAAGGTGGAACCCTTGAACATTCAGTATATAGGAAACCTACCCACGCCAACAGATATCTCCATGCGGAATCACATCATCACCCACCAAACAAGGTACGACTGATAAACATACTCTTCAACAGAGCAACCACAATCTACCCGTCTTTGTTGTAAATGCCAAAGAAGTATTTGCAGTGAACACATAGTATACTATGGTTTCCCTGAATGTTTTGCCAATAACGAATCGTCTAGTGAATAGTTTCATGTTTTTTTTTTTTGTTTTCTTTTTTCATTATTTTCCTTATAAATGAGTGTCCATGATTTCTTTTTGTACTGTTTAGGTTAATATTTATATATCATTTTTTATACTTAGGTATATTTTTGTATAATAATAATATGCTACTAATATATGGTTCTTTGCTTTTTTATTTCATAAGTAAAGATATTACATAGTATGCTATTATATAATAAATATTACATAATATATTATTATACTATAAATATATTTTCATTTTAAGCTCTCATTGGTGATGAGTGGGGGGGTACTCACACACTAACACACTATTCTTCTTAACTTTTGAGACAAGAAGAGTGATTCTGAGCAGAATAAAATGGAAAATATGCATATGGCAGGTAGGTGTCATGTGTAACACCTACTTGTCAAATTTGTCCTGGGTCACAGCCTTGTTGTTTAAAGGTTAAGGAAGAACAGATACAGTGGTGACTTCATCAGTAAGCAGCCGTCAAGAAAGACAAGAAAAATGAGAAAAACTTAGAAGAGAGAAGACTACAAGTAACAATCCCATTTTTTAAAAGTACGACCAAAAAAGTTGCAAGAATCCTCAAGAAGCATGATATCCGAACAACCTACACAACAGACAGAAAATTGGACAAATGCTAAACCCTAAAGAAGGCCTACATCTCCGAACACCAGGAATCTATAGCATACAATGTTCATGTGGGACTGAATACATTGTTCAAACAGGTAGGCTGATCAGCACCAGAATCCAGGAACACATAACCTCTGTAAAAAAGTGACAAACAGAAAACTTAGCGGTTGCTGAACATTTCCACAGCACGAGTCATAATATCAAATTTGAAGACACCAAGATTTGGGCAAAAATTGAAAACAATTGCCAGATGCCCATTCGTGAAGCAATAAAAATAATCAAACAACCTAACAACATCAACAGAGAAGATGGGTACAAACTCAGTAAAAATTGGCATCCCACTTTCACAGGAAGAACCCAGATTAACCCACCAATTACCGAAGGAGCCTGAAGATGTTCAACAGATAATTCCAACCAATGGCAAGGCGGGCTCCTCCACGTCCACCGGACCCTCCCGTATGTATATAGTCCTTGTTATCCGTCTCCTTCATTCTTTTGTAAGCCCTGATGAAGCTCAAAGCAAGATGAGTAAAAGCTTAACAAGTTATAATACAATACTATAACACGGTCCAACCCAGAAGATTGTATTAATGTTAAGTATTAACAGGCTGACTGCCAACATGGATGAGCAAAAATTATGAGTAATAATGAAATACAATTATAAATTTTTATAATTTGGAAACCAATTTGAGCCAAGTGACAGAACAGTGATATATGAAGCTAAACTCAAACTTTCTTGTGATATGCTGATGGGTCATGGACACTTAATAATTCTAAATTATAACAGAAATTTTTAGTAAATTATTTGTTGCGTAAATCAATAACAATATGTTAATCACATATGCCCTATTATTAATAAGAAGTAACAATAGTTCTTGATGTATTTTTACATATCAGTTTCTCATTCCCAAATCAATGGTTCCAAAGACCTTATATGTCTCTGTTTATGATTTCCTGCAATAAGAACCTAGTATCGGGTTGAAATGTTAAATCTCTCCCCAAATTCCCTATTAATTTTGAATTCATAAAATGGTATGCTATACGAAATTAAAAATTGAATAATTTCAACAACCATAATAACTTCAGTCATGGAGCTCAGTTACTACCTCAGTTTATTAGCTCAGTTACCATTGAGATAGGCACTATGAATTTTTAACTAAAATAAAGCAAGTTTGAACTCCAGAAGTTCATTAGGTGTACAAATTAAGGATATTGTTGGGCATCTATACAATTTCCCTGAAGCGAAATCAGTATTGGGAGGAAATTAAAGAACTACTTTAATAGAAAATTATTATAATTTACTTGAGAATTCTACAAATATGATATGCCCAAACTCTTCATGGGTAGTTGAAGAGTAAAACTAACCTTTATATCCCAAGCTGCTAGTTATAATCCTAAAAATATCAGAAATTGTAATCCAAAACATGTAGTGGGCATACAAACCAAAGGCAAGGTCCGTGCAGAAACTCAAATTTACAGTAATTCAATTTTTTAAAGACTATGTGGCCTTTTAAATCATTCTTAAATGGGTGTTGGACCTGGTTTCATCCTGACGGGGGGTGAAGAGTGATCTTCTTTAAAAAAATGTCTTAGGAAAGATCTTCAGAAGATAAGATACAATAGGTGACTGATGATATATAATCTCCCATTTAATTACTGGGATGCAGGAAAAAGAACAGGAAACTAATTTTCATGAATTTTATTTCTAATAACCCTTACAATCTGCTTCGTTTGTAAAAATACTAAAGCTGTATAAAGACCAATCCAGCTCTTCTAAATTACAAATATTGAAGTCTTTCAATTGTAAATGCATGTTTAATTATCGGTTCAATTTATACATTTATAAGCATATCTTATTTATGGATTATTATTTGACAAAGAAGCATATAACAAAAGTTACCATAAATGTTAAAATAAACAACTTTTGTTAAGTTCATTTTTGCTGAAAAACGAACTATCTCAATTTTTCATTTCTAGCCTCCCGTAGAACCCCCAGTTCTGTTCATCCCTAGAAATGTCAATATAGTTTATAATCATGGAGTTAGAACGCTACATTCTACACATATCATTAAGAGAAACAAAAAACCAGGGAGTGGGTAAGAAATAAAACTAAATTTCCTGACAGCGTGGGTCACCAATAAGAGAAAATGGGCATGGACAGGACACCTGGTGAGGAAGGATGAAGATAAACGGTCTAAAAATATTATCAACTAGTACCCTTGAAACTACAAGAGGAAGACCAGTTACTGCATGGGACTTGAGAGGACTAGGAAGAGATGAGGACTACATGTGGCGGGGCATCATGGCAGAGTTGCTGAAGAAAGGAAAGAATAGACAAGACTTGGGAAGCACGCTACCTGGCCAGGATTAAACCTGAAATTAATTAGCAGACCTTTGCACAGGGAAAACCACAATGAACTCAAAAGACCTCAATATTAAGCTGTATTTGTGCGAAGTATGGAAATGAAAAAAAATGTATTGTATCTTTACAAAATGTTTTTTTTATGTATGTATAAATAAATGTTTTATTTATTAATCATGTAGAAGTTAATGCTAATAACTTACATACCAAGTTTTGTTTAGTTCGGTTCAATCGTTTGTGTTCCAATAAAATTATTTAATATATAATTTTGAATGAACCTTATTTTTGTCATCTACTAGGTAAGATTGATGGATGTTTGAAGAATTTTTTTGAATATTGAGTCATGAGTACAAGCTCAAAAGCTGATTGTTACAAAAATTTATAATTATTGTGAAGCCATTAACAGCAGACACACAGCTGTCAGATACCAAAACTTACGAGCATGTCTATTCGTGGATGACCTAGCACTACTTTTTCTCTTCACAGAATCCAACAAAATGAAAGAAACAATACAGAATATCCTCAATAGATTAACTGAATGGTCCCAAAGCAACGGCTTCAAATTCTCCCCAGAAAAAACAAAATGTATTCTTTTATCAAAAAAAAAAAAAAAAAACACCCAGTGCTCCACTACCTCTCTACTTAAATAAAACCAAACTATCTTTCATAAACAACCATAAATTCCTAGGTATAATAGTTGATAACAAATTAACATGGCTTCCACATATTAAGGAAACAAAAAACTTATGCATGAATCGTCTGTACCTATTAAAAATACTTTCAGGCACATCATGGGGAGCAGACAGATTTACACTGTTAAAGATATACTAGAGCCTGATCCAGTCTAAACTAGATTATGTAAGCTTTGTGCACAGCTCTGCTCATACGAGACATCTCAGTTTGTTAGACTCTGTACACCATACTGATCTGAGACTTGCCCTAGGAGCTTTCCAAACAAACCCCGTTATTAGCCTTTGTGCTGGAGCACTTATAACTCCTCTAACTTTTAGAAAACACCAACTACATTAGTGGATAACCCGACGTATAAATATATATTTATTGCGAAATTTAAGAGAGACTATTTAAATCGCCCAAATAAACCAGCTCCAATTGCAATAAGATATTCCAAAAATATAGAAGAGATCAAAACATTTAATATAACAATCGAAACCTTTCTTCTGCTGTGGACCTACATAAAGCCAAAAACCGACTAATCCATACTCAACAACAAGCTGGTTTATGCTTACATGTGAATTGATGCTTACACTTTTAGTAATATACTGTTGTGTTCAGAAATGTGAATTTATTTAATTCTCACAAATAAATAATTTATAAAGATGACCACTTGGGGAGTGAAAGAGCTTAGGAGGTTTACTCAGTTATTCCTGATATTTATTAGCACTGCTCCATTAATATGTTATACTTTACTGAGCATATTATGAACCATTATGAATATAAAGTTTACTTTCCAGACGTACAAAAGAATACTTTTAATGATGGTTATTTTGTACATAAAATAGCTGCCATTTTGTGCTTTTGGGGAAAGAAGTTTTAAATCATACATAGATCGGAATAAAGAATACTATTCATGATTATCAATTATATGATCCATGATATTTAAAAAAAAGATACATACACAGGATACAGGAAATATCGCAGATAATGCAGGCTTATATAATAAATACTTTTATTGTTAACATATTCCGAGCAATGCCGGGTACCTTAGCTAGTGTGTATACGTATGTATATATGAGTTCATTATGAGGAAGGAGAATTGTAATTTAATATATTTTGTCTTACGTACACTTTCAAATTAAAGAAGAGAAAAATGGTAACATTAGTTGAGTTAAACCTTATTATAGTTTATTTTTTCTCTTCTTCATATATTTGTTTATTTTATTTTTATTTTATGCTATAAATTGATTATAGTTGTCAAAAATGCAATATTCTATTTATATAAATCTAATCATACATGTAATATGCCATGTGGCAATGGAATATAAATGACTTCAGGTATATTATGAGATGAGGGGGAAAAAAAAGGACATTAACAGGTTTAGATCTGTTAATGAATGTAGAATTTATTTTAGGCTATAAGTCAATAATAAAACAAACCATCAAAATCAAAATGTCAAGAAAAATACCAAAGATCCAACCACAGGCTTAGCCTAATGTGCCAAACTTATGTCTGTCAATTTGCTTTTGAACATATACAAATAGTTTTAAGTGAAGGAAATCATGTGAATGGAAAACATTTGGAGGCTTTACATATTGCTGAAAATTCACAATATACTTTAAACTATAAAACGAATTCCAATATAATTATGATATTTTACTCGGGCACATTAAAAATGCTAGAAAAAATATATTAATAACACTATATTCTGGCTGTCTTATATTATGGATAGTAAATATTTTCCTTAAATAATCCCATATTTTTTTTACACATTTAATTTAATTACTTAATAAACAAACCAAATGTATAGAACACGTCCTATACAATTTGATTTTCATATTTATTATAACCGAGCTTATATTGTATTAACATGCCCATATAAGGATATACACAGTCTCACATTGGATTACCAATGATTATTCAAAAGATTTTTGGTTTGATTTAAATTTATTTATTTCATTTTTATTTTTAAAACAATCATTGTTTATACAGAGAATGTTTTGTTAATTAGGTCTATTTCTTCATATTTTATTTTAATTTTATATAAAGACATTAATTGTAATTAAGATATTAATTTGGAATATTTTGAAATTTGCTTGAAACACTTATAGAAAATTTCTAGTTATATTCAATCAATTTTTTTAAGAAGATAGACCTGAGGATATTGACCACTACAGGTTCAGAATGAGAGAACAATAATATTTTTTATGTAAATAATAGAATATTGCACTAGTGGCAAAGTCCAAAGTAGAGATGAATAGAATGCTGCAAGTCCTAAAGGACGCTCTAGATCAGTTTAAACTCAAAATAAATGCTCATAAAACAAAAGTTTTGGTTGTAGAGAAGAAAGAAAGCCAAGGAAATATAAATATTAGAATTGGAAACATTGTGCTTGAAAAAGTGAAGGAGTTTTGTTACCTAGGGAGCATCATCTGAGCACAATGATAGTAGAGCTGAAGTTGATAGAAGAATAGCATTTGCTTAGCAAGTCTTCCAATGTAAAAGAAGCATTTTAGCTAATAAGTATATAAGAATGGATACCAAAAAATGTTTGCTAAGTCTTTTGTATGGAGTGTACTGCTATACGGGAGCGAAAGTTGGACTCTCCACAAAAGGGAATATAATAGGTTGGAAGCAATGTGGATCTGCCGAAGAATCACTAGAACAAGCTGGACTAAAAAAAAAACCAACATTGAAGTTCTAAATGAGGTAAGTGAGAACAAAAGTCTTATTAAGGCAATGGAAAAAGAAGAGTGAAACTTCTTGGGCATATCATAAGGCACAATGACTTCATTACAAATATATTTGAAGGTAAGGTTGGGTAGGGTAGGGGAAGAGGAAGGACTAGAAAATCCTATTTTGAAGACATCAAGCATCTTATGGATTTCGGTGAGTATAGCAATATGAAAAGAGCAGCATCGGATAGAACACAATGGTTGCAACTACAAGGTGTAGCCTTTAGATCATGATGATGATGAAATAATAGAATTTTTTAAAAAAAGAAAAGAAATTAGTCTATCAGTGAATGACGAATTTTACACTAAAAAAATACAGATGTTTAGGAAAATTAATAAAACTATTATATTGAATGACTAAACAGTTAGTTTATAACAGTATTAAAATACCAAAGGCATCCAGAGAAGAAATTACGTTTTACTACTTTTGGGATAAAATTAATTTTTAAGAAAAATTGAGGCAAAGTTTTATCCCCTTTAACACGAATATACAATAATATATTTCCTTTTATTTTTTTTTCACTATCATTAATATTACCTGTATGTCAATGAATTTATTCAATTTGCTTTATGAGAACAAAGGTAATCATCGAGGGAGCTTCAATCACATTTATTAATTAAAAACTTCATTTGGCACAAATATTTACAATCGTGGAAAGATAAGACTTATCTCTGAAGCGGGTTTCCAAAGAGCTTTCAGAGAGGTAGATGTGAATGGGTATCTCATCTTTATAGTGATTTTGACGGAATCAATGATGCGTTGGGAATAAATTTTGGTATTGTTCCGATACCATGAAATTTAAATAAATAGATAGATAAATAGATAAAATAGCCTCTATAAGGTTATCTATATTAAAAACAAAACAAAAGTATTTCATACAAAAATTAACAATTATACTAGTCTAATTGTAAATGAACTTATCTTTTCCCGGAGTATTTCTCCCGGTTGTCGAACAAGCCCCACATCTCAAATGAAATCCTTTTTTTTTTTTTTTATAATGTGTCCTTCTAAATACGCTAGCTCGAATTTTCCTACAGATTAGGGCATCAACATCAAGAGAAGTCTATATTCAAATTGTTATCATAATTAAAATGAATCTACGATAAAGTTCAATTTTTGGATTAGTTTAAGGCTGAAAATGAATCTACGATAAAGTTCAATTTTTAGATTAGTTTAAGGCTGAAAATGAATCTACGATAAAGTTCAATTTTTGGATTAGTTTAAGGCTGAAAATGAAACTACGATAAAGTTCAATTTTTGGATTAGTTTAAGGCTGAAAATGAATCTACGATAAAGTTCAATTTATGGATTAGTTTAAGGCTGAAAATGAATCTACGATAAAGTTCAATTTTTGGATTAGTTTAAGGCTGAAAATGAATCTACGATAAAGTTCAATTTTTGGATTAGTTTAAGGCTGAAAATGAATCTACGATAAAGTTCAATTTTTGGATTAGTTTAAGGCTGAAAATGAATCTACGATAAAGTTCAATTTTTGGATTAGTTTAAGACTTAAAATGAATCTACGATAAAGTTCAATTTTTAGATAAGTTTAAGACTTAAAATTCATATTTAACTTTAAATGCGAGTTATTACGAAATAAATTTATCTGAATTGAACTTGGCTTAATCTTCAATGTATTAAATATATTTTATTTAATTATATCGAAAACTAGGATCATTTTTATTGTGTATTTTATTGTTTTAGTCAAAGATTTTCAGTATTTGAATGTTGTTTCTTTGTAAATGAGTGTTATGTTTGATTAGTTATTGCTACAAGTACTATATATGTTGCCGAGAATAAATGTTCAGATACAGTAAAAAAAATATTCATACACTTAGTTTATTGACCAAAAATATGTTTTATAAATTTTCTAACTTGTTATTACGACAGGTAGCGATACGCAACAACATTTCACATTAATTTTATACATTAGAAAAAATTAGCATACATTTTTTTTAATGATTTTAATTTTATTTTTTCAAGGCAAAACAACTATTCATATTCCTAATAAACAATTCATAAGCATGAATTACATCTATGTTTTCGGATTTTTAACTCCAATAAGGCCCATAAATGATCGATCGGGTTAAGATTCGGTGATTGTGGCGGTGTTTGAAGCACTTGGCGAGCATTATATAGCAACTATTTGCTTTTCTTGGTCACATGTTTGGAGTAATTATCGTATTGAAACAAATAACTGCCTTCAATACCTAGCTTTGGTACACTTTTTTTTTTAATTACTTCGCAACACACTCACATACTTCTCAGCATTCATAATCCCATCAATAATTTCTAATTCATCTACCCCACTAGCATTCGTGCAACCCTAAATCGTAACATTACCTCCGCCATGCGTCACAGTTGGTTGCCGACTTTAGGTTCAAATACTTTCCTCTTCGACCAGCAAACAAATTTTCTTCCGTCTAATCCAAATATATTGAATTTGCTTTTATCGGAAAACAACACATTTTTCCAAAATAAAATCGGTATATTTACATGCTCCTAGATAAACTTCAATCTTTTTTTCAAGATTTCTTTCATTTATAAAAGATTTTTTTTTTTTTTGTTTGCCGCTCTACCCTTATATCCTCCTTGATGTAGTCTATTCCTCATGGTTTGGGGTGTCACAGTTTTCTCATTAGATGTTGAGATGTGTTCTACAAACTCAAGAGCAGTTACTTGAGGATTTTTTTCACGATTCATGCGCTGTGAGCGAACGTCTTCTGTCCGTATGTCTTTTATTGACCAATGAACTTCAATTAAATTTTCAAATTATATATTGCACGGTCGCGTGAGATAATCCCAATTTTTTGCCGATATGTCGGTTACTCAACTCTCGCCAAAAGAGTTTGACAATATCGTCGTTGAGATGAGAACTCGATTCTTTTCATTTGCGACCCATTTTCGTTTAATTATCTTTTAATACCGAGCAGAACAAACTAAACAATGAAGAAAATCTCCAAACACCACCACAATCACCGGATCTTAACCCGATCGAACATTTATGGACATTATTGGAGTTAAAAATACAAAAATATATATGTACTTCATGTTTATGAATTGCTAATTAAGTGTATGAATAATTTTTCCCCTTTAAAAACTCAAATTTAAATCATTAAAAATATTGTGTTTATTTTGATTTTTTGCTAATGAATACAATTAATGGGAAATGTTGTTGCTTGTCGCTATCTTTCGGGATATCAAGTTAAAAAAATTATTAAAAATATTTTTGGCCAATTAACTAAGTGTATGAATAATTTCTTTACCCACTGTAAGTGTTCCATACTTTTTTTTAATATGTCAAAGGAATGACTCATTTTATTAACTCTCATGTGATTTATAATTGACAAGGTAAGGACTAAATCAACTCCCAACAAAGAGTAAGACTAATAAGGATTTAGAAAATACAGTTAAAATCTGTCAGACAAAGAATTAAGTTATGATCTGTATAAGGTCTTAGAAAAGGGACTATTATATTAGGAAAATTATGCTATTGTCCCCAGAAAATGATCTTTGGTGTTGATACACCAGTAACAAATAAGGGGGACACAACTAGTGAACGTTGACAGAAAAAAAGGGCACGATCAATATCAGAAGACCTCAAAATTACAACTTGGATCCAGGGAGTCTACGAGAACATTTTCTCAAATAACAATAAATATCTTGAACTGTTGCATTAGCGTTTTCTTTTTTAATATCTCGTATAATGGTAAACATGGATTGCAAAGTCAGTGGCTTTTACATTAGGAATATCATCATGAAAGTTAGAATGTGACTATGGAGTTTGTCAGCAACTAAATTAGACTTCTGTACTAAATCATCTTGTAATTTGACCAGGAAAAAAAAAACTGAGAATAAGATTTTTAGTTTAATGTGCCTAAACGAGTAGATAGATGTTTCTATTCTATGTAAATAGGCTGTTTTACTTTTTTCACTCAACAAGGTTCAAATGAACTACAAAAATAATCCGTATTACGAATTTCAAGAAGTACCTCTTTTTAATCTATTGGTGTTCTTCTCCCGTACATACTCCTGGCATTACAATGAGTTATAAGAACAGTTAGAAATACTATGATTCCTGAATGATATTCTACTATAAAGTTAATGTTTGCTTTAAGGGTGCTTGCCAGGTGTAGAATTTCATCCTGACATAACAATTCATTGTATTCTTCATGATTCCCACACCCCTTTATCTCAAACAAAAATGGGTATTCATATATGAAAAAATACCCTGGGTTATTCCACTACTGTGGCTCTTTCACCTCCCATTTTTAAGTTTTTAAATAACACGAGAGATTACAAAATGCATCCATTACTCTCATATATATGTTAAATTTAGTATTCACTGTTATTAGAATATTTTAATTTTGATTTGCTAACAATTTGAATAAAGGTTCCTCTTGATGTTGAGACTCTAAGCTGAAGCCTAGTTAGCCTATAGGAAAATCCGGGCCTGGTTACATCTTTTTTCTTCAGAAAGATGAAGCAAATTCTCTACTTTAAAATGAAATATAGTTTTTTTACCAGTGGCGTCGCTAAGATTATGCGTGCTCTTCACAAAGTGTTCCTTAAAAACATTGATCATGCCATTTATACAATTATAACTATGAGTAATACAGTATAAATAAATAAATATAAATGGGAGTCTTGCGATGTTATTAATAGTTTAATGTTGGTGATGATAAATTCTTATTTATTTGACTGAAATATTATACATTTGCCGTTCAAATTCGAATTTCTCTTTTACAATTCATGATCCTTGTATTAAAATCATTTTTACAGTACAATTAATTTTTAAAATAAATAGTTTGTTTTATTTTCTCATATTTGTATATATGACGTCATTACGTGAATGAGATTGAATCTATTCAATACATTTCTTGTGGATATTATTTTCAACCCCGTTTATAATTATGGAAGCACATTAAGAGTATTATTTCTATTCTTCAAGTAAAATCATTTATTATTAAAAAAAAAAGTCATCAGCGAATGAGTTTTATATTCATAAATTTAATCAAACGCCCCGTCTTAATCTGCTTTTTAAAAAATTGAACGCTATTTGAAATACTCTTATGTACATCTGGAACATATTTAAGTGGAAAATGTGTTTTTTAATAATAATCCAATGTAGACTGAAGCCTAGTTAGCCTATAGGAAAATCCGGGCCTGGTTATATCTTTTTTCTTCAGAAAGATGAAGCAAATTCTCTACTTTAAAATGAAATAAATTTTTTTGACCAGTGGCGTCGCTAAGATTATGAAAGCTCTCCATAAAATGTTTCTTAAAAACATTGATCATGCTATTTATGTAATTATACCAATAAGTAATTAAGTTTAAATAAATAAATATAAATGGGAGTCTTGCGATGTTATTAATAGTTCAATAAAAGTTAAACAGTTAATAGTTTAATGTTGGTGATGATGAACTCTTGTTTTAGGGGCCCTTATTTATTTGACTGACATTATATATTTGCTGTTCAAATCCGAATTTCTTTTTTACAACTCATGATCGTTGTATTAAAATCGTTTTTATATCACAATTAATTTTTAAAATAAATAAATTTCTCATATTTGTATATATGACGTCATTACCTGAATGAGATTGAATCTATTCAATACATTTATTGTGGATATACTTTTCAACCCCGTTTATAATTATAGTAACACATTAAGATTATTATTTCTATTCTTCAAGTAAATTCATTTTTTATTGAAAAAAAAAGTCATTAGCGAATGACTTTTGTACTCATATATTTAATCAAACGCCCCTTCTTAATGTGTTTTTTAAAAATTTGAATCTCTATTTGAAATAATCTTATGTACATCTGGAATATATTTAAGTGGGAAATGATGTTTTTTTAATACTAATCGAATGTAGGGTATAAAAATGCTGGAGAGCTGGAGTTGAGTGCAAGGGATGAGTAACTGATCATGTGGCAGTGCCAGTTTTGATATCTCTCTTGTTATCTAAAGTATTCCCCAGTACCATTTCCAGTGTTTCGTGCCCCTCCTCGCAATTATTCCAAATGATTTAACTTACAGCCTTATTTTTTTTATTAAAAGCTCCTTTATTGAGTACCATTTGCCTGGGGCAGATTTGGATTAATAGTGCGCAAGGTTATTTAGTCGAATATAGCCTAGTAGCCATGTTGAATCAGGGATTGATAATGTCGTAGTGTTGGAGGTGCAAGTATTGTTTTAACTTGAAAGAATTAGTATAGACCTGTATAATTAGGAGAGCTGGACTTTAAGATTTAGAGTTAATACAGCGCAATCGACATGTCCCAAATACTCCCTATACGTTTCCAAGAGCATTTACAGGTATAAAAATGTATTTATATATCATAAGGTGAAATTGAGTTAGATTAGTTTTTGATTCGTTGAATTATTCTTAAAAGCACTGTTTAACTGGTTATTTATATTACTTGAGCAGAATGAATGTGTGGTTTTGCCTCACTGAACTCTGGTGTACTAATTTATCAAATTAAAGTATTGGTCCCTTTGACCTGGAGCTTCATCAATACTGATTCTTTTTCTAATGCAGACTTTTATCATTGTAAATGATAGTAATTCATACTGCTTTACAACTAACATGTAACAAATGAAATGATATCTTTTCATTATTTATTATTTTAAACGTGTACTAACATGTAAATGGAGCTGTATTAAATTATCGACATTTGTATTCATACTATCATACATTTTAAGTAAAATTATACTATTTATTTCATTATTGTTCGTTTCTTTTCATTGTTCGATTAATTAAAACTGATCTAGATAAACTTTTTTTTCCTTCGAAATAATAACACTTTCGTGCTATATATTTATCGAGTTTTTCTAGTCTTCTTGGGTTCGATTAATCATTTTTATTCAGTTTTGAATTTTTCAAATTTCGTTTTGAGTTTTCATTGAAATGTATTTAGATCGATTAAACACCTTGTTACAAAAACATGTTTTTGATATCGGGTTAGTGTATTCTATGCATACATGTGAAGCGATAAGTTTGCGAAAAGTTCTGAATAACTGATATTCATTCGCCGCATAACTTATTTTAAACTGTAATTGTTTAAAATCTTAAATTTTTAAAAGCCACGTATTGAGTGATTTATAAAATTAAATTTTAGCTCCAGCTTACAGCCTATGTTCCTGCATTATAATTTTATATTCGTTGAAGACTCATATACGCCATTGTGTAGCTATTTATTTTTTGGTAGTGTTTATTCGTTGTAAATGAAGAAATATTTTTTTTATGAATATTTTTTTAAAGAGCCTATCTTATGATTCATTTTATATGATTATTATTAAATTAGAAGAATATAATATAGTTTTCTTGTCATCCATCTATTTTGTGATGTCTATATGTGTATCTTAACTTTATTTTAAAACATTACAATTTTGTCCTGTCATTGAGAAATATGGTTGAATGTCATTTATTAATAATGCCCACGATGCTTTTCAAAGAAATATTTGTACCATGGATATAAATATTTCTATTCTAGTTGGGCTAGTTTTATATTACTTTTTTTTTTTTTTTTGGAGGGGTTATTCTGAATGAGCCTATTTTATCTTTGCTACTTCCAGTCTGTACCAGTTGATAATATTTTTTTAGATTAGAAGATGAAGACTTCCAGGCTTTATCATCTCTCACCCATTTGATAGAATGCCATATGCATTGATTATATACAGAACACCCTAAAAGCAATTTTCTTTCACTGTTATGACCAAACAACCTTTTACATAGGATAATAATTTATTGATTGAGGATAAGAGAAGCTTTTGTTAACATGTATTTATCTGAAAACTGAGTTTAAATATTATATTCTATCCCATTTCCCTAATTAGTTGTCTGCTTGTTAAAATATTGGACAGTGAAATAGCCTGTCTGTTCAGTATGATATATTTATTCTTATTTTTGAATTATAATAGTATGCGTTATATTTTATTTAAACAAAATTTGAATGAGTTGTTTCATTTAACGTCTTATAGTTTAAATAAATATTCATTTTAATATATTTACTTTCAAATTATATTGAATAACGACACAGCTATTGATCCTGATCAGATGAATGTTAAAATCTATCCAGTTTCTTCATATTTCTGTTTATTTTAATATTGTTTTCTGGGACTGGCTTTATTTGTAATGTTAATCTAGTCCATGGTCTTAATCTAAGCTAATACTGAGTATTAGTTTTCATAAAAAATAGTATAGCAAAATACAAATATTTCTTAATGGTGTTAAGTTGTATGCTCTCAATTATATAGTATATAGAAAAATATTTTATAATATTCACCATTAAAGTATTATGAAATAGGTGTTTGCAATATGATGCAATTTGGTGCTTAATGATTTTTTTAAAATTTATTAACGTCCAGTTTTTGCTACTATGACTGCTTGGGACAAAATGATGGAATTACTGAATATATCACCTTTCCCTATGGACTCACTGGGGTTTAATAATGAATTCTGAATTTTTAATTTTCTTTTAGTATATTTCTTATTATAAAGGGTGGCACTACGTAATGTTCTGAAATTTCATATATATTTCATTTAAAAATCTTAGTTGAAAATTGTTTCAGTATTTGATTGTTAGGATATTTGAAGTGACTAATTAAACTGAATGTCGTTCCTGTTGTGCTTTTTGTATGAGCTGACTAATATTAATAATTGGGAGTTACTCTTTCTACTACTAAATTATAAAGGCTTGGTGTACTAAAGATCAAGGTTTAGCAGATTTCTCGTAAAGAAAATAATTAAAAAATGTCATCAAATCTTCTTTGCTCTCTCCTAGTAGATGAAAAAAATAATAGGTTCATTAAAATATATATATGTTTGGCAGTATATTTTTACATTTGAGCAAATCAATTAGTTGAATTGTTTTCAAAATGGTGTGTTAACTAATCATTCCCCGAATTATTTACATATTTTTTAAAATGATTCCTTTCTCTTCCTTTTCTAATGAATAGTCGTTTTTTTTTTATTTTACTTTGAATACAAGGTGAACCCTTTCTAATAATAATTGGGAGGGGTCACTAAAAGTCTCCACACCTTTATTCCCCAATCTCTGTTGTAAGTGTAATAAATGATTGCACTGAATAGAGGGAAACAAATTCAATCAGTTCAATAAATAAATAAATAATAGTAAAAATATTTTTTAATTACATTCTTTGCATATAATGATGGTGCTTTAGTGTCTTTTGGTGAAGTATTTCTTTCATAATCCCTTTTAACTCTGGTATCCATCAGTTACTTGGAGAAAAGCTATACCTCAATCTCTTTCTTCCCTGTTTAGTTGGAGTTGTGCTTCTTATGAGGCATCTTCCTTTTATTATTCTTGCATTTGTCACTCCGCATCTAACTGTTAAATTTTTTTTTTTTTTTAATTCAATGGTACAGAAACTTGATATTTCTTTTGTAAACTATGATTATTCTGGTTCATGGGTCCATACAGCTTTTTGCTGATTTTTAGTAAAAATATGTACTGTTGGTGATTGTAGGTCATTTTCCTACCCAAGTTCACTTTCTTCTAGAGGATGAATGTATTTACTATACCATACTAAATTAAATTAGAATGTTAGCTATGTAAATAAGGAATACTAAGGGAATGAATTTGGGTCCTGGAGGTTTATCATTGTTATGACGCCAACAATGCCACCCAATATTTGGAGGGTTAAATGTGTTCTTAATTTATTTAAATGGTCTCAGCTATTAGGGCTGACAAAAAAATATAATGTTATATTGCTATATAAATACAAAAAAATAAAATTAACATGCATCACTAGGAGGCAGAGTCATTTTTTTTTTTTTAAAAAAACACTAATTGTTTCACCACACTTACTAAATACTACGTTCCTCATGTTTCACGTTTTCATTATCTCCTCTTCAGGAACAAATTTAAAAATAAAGTTACCCCATGGCTGAAGGAGTCATCCTTCTTTAGACCAACTTTGTCAATACTGCCCCTAGACATATAAACTGCTCAAAAATGAATAGGGATATTGGTTATTTTTTCTTATCCTATTAATTTTAATTAAATCGATCTTAATTACATTTTTTTTTATGGGGGAAAAAAGACAATAATTTCTAATAAATATTAATGATATTTATAATAAAAAAATAAAAAAAAATATTCTTGGCCCCATAAATACCACAAAACAGCCAATATCCCTATTCATTTTTGAGCAGTATATATTCAAGTATCATTGGGTCACTATCTCATCATAAAATTAAATTAATCTCACCTCTCCCTACTTTAGTCGCATGTATAAAATCTTTTAACCAGAAATATTAATATTCAATATTATTAATTTTAGTAATTAAGTAGAATTTATAATACCAGAATTTATCAAAAAAACTGCTTATAGTTAAAAAAAATTATTTAAACAATATATTACGTGTCATTTGTCATAGCTAAATAAATTATCACATTACAAATAGGAGTAGGCGCCCACGTTTCTTTGGGACATTATAGTATCTCCAATTTGTAGATCTATCCTTCTGTATGTTGTGCTGTTTTTTATATGGTGTACACATAAATTCATGAAATTTGGCATGAATGTGAACCTTTAGTGGATTATCGTCATTACATATATAACTTGTGTAAAATTTCTCTTAACTTCCATTTGGCAGGGTGAAAGTGTGGAGGGGAGGCTAGAAAATTTGTTTTTCTATTCTATGCTACTACAATGCATAGTTGGATAGCTCTGACTGAATACTCTTAAAAAAATACCATTATTTTGTTTTTTAAAATTCTTAACTGGTGTACGGGTCGAGAGCTGAAGTTAGCATTACTCTGTCCCTTCTGTTTTCTTTCTTATTGGATGGAAAAATTGTGTAGTTAATATAAAGCTATAATTAAATTACCCAAAAATATGTTGTCTTCTTTACAAAAACCAGTTGGTGTTGAAAAAGGAAAGAAAACTATTTTTTTTACAAATGTTTCTGTATGTTTGGTATATATAAATTATCTTTTGAACTCATTTGGTATTAAATGGCTAAGGATATATTAATAATATCATAATACATTTTAAAAAGGAGCAAGTAATTTAAAAGAAAAAAGTTAAATTTATTAGGGTTTGGATATCTCTATTTAAAAATAGACTACTAGGGAATGCTGAATTTCCCTCCTTCTACTTAATATCTTTCAACTCCTTCAATAAAAAGTCAATTTTTTTAATTAGTAATAATAATAATAAAACACTCTGCATAAGAATAGCCACTGTGCCCTATTATTTTTATGCCTTCAGTTTTTTTTTGTTTTTTTTTTCAAGAATACAATTTTGTAATGTTATGAAGGACTTCCCTTCTTAAGTCCTAACGTATTTAATAATTCGCCAAATTGTTTCAGTCACGCCCTACATATAAGAGTCCATGATTTTGGTTTAAGAAAAAAGTAGTCTTCCTACATAAAACTTTTTGTGCAGGAATACTACATCTTTCTTATCCTGAACTTCTGGATCCTGCAACATTATAACAGTCTGTGATTAACCCCCTTTCTTATAATCATCTTAATGCCGATAAATTCTTACAAAAATGTCATCTACATTTTAAGTACAATAGTGTATGGGTGCACTTTAGACTGTTGAACATGTAGGCATGGGAATCAGTAACACTATGTGTATTTCTTTTATATCTTAAATGTTTTATACACTTTGGGCATACTTATTTAGACACTGCACAGTTTCTTAATTTTCAAATAAACTTAGTGTTTATAATATAATAATTGTCTTTAATAAGAAAAGTTCAGACTCTGTGTGATACTTCGATAGTTGTGGGTATTTAAATGCTTTGAAACTCTTCTGTGTCCTGTCGTAACATTTAAATCATTAAAAGTTTTAATTCTAGCAGACAATTTAACCAATATGGGCCAAAAATTAAAAATTTAAACTGCTTAAATAGGGCTACAATTGTTCCATTTTTGCTCATATTGATTGAATTATCTTTGTTATAATGGCAATTCCATTCTTGTAATAAGGAGTTTAAGAAACGGTATTTGATGTATACCTGTGTTTAGAAAATTATATTTCTTGTGTATTCCCTGCATTATTGAGATGTATTTCTCAACAGAAGCTCTATTTATTGTTTGTGATACCACTAGTAATAGTTATTTTGTTCCCACTAATAACATTATTTTATTTCATTATTTTTATTTTTTCAGCTCACAAGTGTGGGGATTAACCCTGCAAGTGTTAGTTTCAACTCACTAACAATGGAGTCAGATAAATTTATCTGTGTCAGAGAGAAAGTAGGAGAAGCATCGCAAGTCGTTATAATTGATTTGAATGACACTGCTAATCCTATCAGACGTCCTATTTCAGCAGATTCGGCTATTATGAATCCCGCTAGTAAAGTAATAGCTTTGAAAGGTAAAGCTGGGACTGATGGAACTTCAGGTAATTATATCAAAACATTATAAAGACTGATACTGCATTTCGGGGAATTTCTTTACTGAAATATATATGCAAATGCATTTGACATAAAATTATTTACCGTATTCAATTGTGGTGTAAGTTTTGTGATTGGTTGAGCTTAGTTCAGAAAAAATATATAATTTTTTTAAAGCTATAGGCACCTTTGGTTATTTTGTGATTGTGAAAATGCATCTTTACTCAATCAATAACATCAAAATTGCATTATACTTTTGATTTTGAGTGGGAGTAGGTGTTCCATATTTGTGAAATCTATAAAGTCTTTCTCAGTGCATCAAGTGCATGGGACACTCTGAATTGTGAAACTATAACAAACAAAATAAAAAGTAGCCAATTACAATTGAGCCTGAAAATAAATATAACTCATTGTTTATAGTTTTAAATATAAATTATTTTAATGGTTCAAAAGATGTAAATTGAATCAGCTTATTTAAATTGTATCTAGAAATTAAAAGAAAAAAGAAATCAGAAACATTATGTTATGTATCCTGCAGGCCTATCCTTAGATGCCTACAGAGCCATTTCAATAATATTACAAATCTGGTGTATAAATGCATCCTTTAGAAATTTAAATTGATTGATTTATTTACCTCATATATTTTTATTAATAGTGAAAATTAATATAAATACTCCATTGGTAGTTTTTGTAGAATTTCTAATCTGTAGGTAAAACAAATGACCTTGCCATGTAGTTAAAGAGTTGAGTTTCAATTCTAAACTTCTATGAAGTCCACAGATTAATAATAGTTTAGTCTGTGGTATTGTTAGATAAATAAATATTGTATAT
Organism: Riptortus pedestris; assembly: GCA_019009955.1. Lineage (NCBI taxonomy): Eukaryota > Metazoa > Arthropoda > Insecta > Hemiptera > Alydidae > Riptortus > Riptortus pedestris. The sequence continues at coordinate 110,731,208 of CM032233.1, read as the reverse complement.
TGTTGAATACATATTATTTGTTGTTAATTAAATATTATCTATTATTAAATCCCATTAAATTATATATTATTGATTTATAATAATTTTAATGAATTTTTCAGCTCAGAAAACATTGCAAATATTCAATATTGAAATGAAAAGTAAGATGAAAGCCCATACAATGACTGATGATGTTGTATTTTGGAAATGGATTTCTTTGAATACACTTGCTTTGGTTACTGAAACATCTGTATACCATTGGAGTATGGAAGGTATAAATATTCTTATATTTATAGTAAATTTCTTTAGTTGACCCTCCCATATTATAGCATTTTTATCTTATAACCAGGGTCTCATTTACTTGGGAAAGCACTCAATATATAGTTATTATTTATATATTTAAAAATGTTACATGTTACTATTTATAAGTGCTCAAAATAAAAATGCCCCTTTTAAAAAATAAACAGTACTTTGTAATATTTCCTAGTGTTTTGGTCTCGGTCAATTTTAGATTGATTAAGATGAATTAAATGTTCGGTAATTTATTGTAATTTGGTTCAACCAATAGTTCCGAGTGCCTCCCTGTACTATCAAAGGGAATGAATTCTTTTGTAAATATTCTGCTAATTCACATGAGTGGAAATATATATTGTTCAGGCACTCATAATATCAATTTTTTTATTTTTTGTTAGGTCTTTTATTTTTACTGTAAAATTCCAAATATTTTAAAAATAGTCTTATCAGTTTTAAATTATATCTATTTTTATTTTATTAGTTAATTAAAATATATATTTGTTTTTAGGGGACTCACAACCAGTAAAAATGTTTGACAGACATTCTAGTTTAAATGGCTGCCAAATAATCAACTACAGAACTGATCCAAAACAGGCTTGGCTCCTTTTAATTGGGATTTCAGCTCAAGTAAGTTTATTGAGTTTTGATTAAACCAAACGGTAAAAGTAAAGGCAAATATAATGTTAAACAGCTTTCCTGGACACCCTTTTCTATGAAACAAATTCATTTTCTTATGATTTGTCATATGAATTTTAAAATATATTTATTGAACTATATTTTATATATAAATAATTATTAATAAATTAATAATGATGCAATGCTAATTTTTTATGTTTTCTTCTTAAGCTACAATTATTAATTACTTTGTTTCTTTTTCAGCAAAATCGAGTAGTTGGTGCAATGCAGTTATATTCTGTTGAAAGAAAATGTTCTCAACCCATTGAAGGTCATGCTGCTTCTTTTGCTCAATTCAAAATGGAAGGAAATCAAGAAGTTTCTACTCTTTTCTGTTTTGCTGTTCGTACATTACAGGGTGGAAAGGTAATATTCTTAATTTATATCTATCAATTTATCTATTTTACTTTTATTTTATTTTTTTTCTATTTTATAATTTCAAAATTACTTATTCTTCTTCGATTACTTTTGGGTTTTAATTTCTTCGGTTACTTTCTTTTTACTGCTGAAATAGCTTCAGCTTTTTCATTCACTGAGTTCTTACTTATCCTTCCTTGTTAACAAGTAATGAATGGACAATTGAGAGAAAAATTGCTATTCGCAACACTACTCGTTCCAGACAATAATTAAAATTATTCTGAATGCCTTTGAGTTAGTGCATATATTAATAATATATAGGTATTACTATTTTACTCTGATATCTATTTATTTAGTATTTCAATATATTTTAAATAATGCACTATGTTATTCTAGTAATTAAATTAATTTATTTTCCAGTTGCATATTATTGAGGTTGGGCAACCTCCTACCGGGAATCAACCCTTTTCAAAGAAGGCTGTTGATGTATTTTTCCCTACTGAAGCTCAAAATGATTTTCCTGTTGCTATGCAGGTATTTCGTTTTTATCTTTTTATAATTATTTTAAATTATAAAAAAAACAGTAAGTTTAGATATACAAGAAGGAATGAATATGTTCAATGATTGTGTATATTGAATTTCAATGTATATTTATATTATATAAAATGGATAAAATAATATTAACAGATTCCCCTTATGAGAAATGAGCTATTGAGGTCCACTGGTTTCAGATGAATGTAAAGTGTAAGTGTGTATTGGCTTAAGAAGTACTCATTCGGTGAAAAAACAGTTTATTTTTGTGTTGGCAGGTTTGGACACCATTGATATCCTTCTTCAGAGCTACAATTAATGAAAAGTTGTATAAGAACTTTGTGGACATAGTATGTCAATAACCAACACTTAAATTTTGTTACAACTTATATATTAATGGACATATTATTATTATTACTATAACTTTTTAGTTTTTATCATTAAGGAGACCACTAATCCTATTGATTTTCACTGTAAGCTAGTGCATCACTATAATCTCTAGGTGCATTAAAGTCACATCTGTTTATATCAGGTACTTGATAGTCTATCATCTTCTGTTTAACTATAATAGCACTGGCACCACATTTTTTTTTTATTTTTGGATAGATTAACCCCATACTTGAAAACTGCATTCATCTAAATTTTGCTTTCCTCTTATATTACTTTAGAGGGAATTTAAGATTTTAGCATTTAGATATTGGAGAAGTCTGTTGTTATTGGTTATTTTTCGTTTAACATGGCCTATCAAGAATTCAGGGTTTTACTTTGAATTCAAACATATCAAGATATTAGCTGTTTGTACTATTTTAGAAGAGGGGAGTATTTTTAATTTAATTACTAAGTTGTATAGCTCTGAGGATTCTGGACCTTTCAGGCTAGGTGGTACAAAGGTCTTCACCAATCTAATCTTACTTGCCTAGCAATGAGTACTAATGAATCTTAGTTAAACCTATATTTTTTCTTGTGCTGATTTTGGTAATGTAAGATACTTGTTGTGGCAATTATTTGTTGGTGTTTCATTTACTTTGTATTTTTTTTAAATGGTGTGGTTCAATTTAAAAGAAAATTATTGATCCAACTTCATAATTTGAAAACTTCCCTTATTGTATCTTATTTGTAAGGTATTTGAGGAATTCTTTCATTTGTATGCTTGAGAAGGTTATAATACAGAACACTGCACAATTGCTTTATCTATGATTATGAAAAATTTAAGTGGCAAAGGAGTAAAATTTAATATGAACTGATAGGTGAACTGTATTAAAGTATAATCTGGGATTTGTCAATGTTAAAGGATTGATTCTATTTTCTAATGCACAGAGTAGCTGACTGGAATGCTCTTAGTTCATGTTATTCTTTTGTGTGATTCAGGTTTAGGAAAATAGTTTGCCAAAAAAAATTGTCTTTTTAAAATTGCCATCCTTAGTCTTTAGTTTGTTTTATTTATTGTATATTTTTTGCTGTAGAATTGATTTTACATTATCAATCATGTTTTCAGGTTAGTGCAAAATACGATGTTATCTATCTCATCACTAAGTATGGTTACATTCATCTTTATGATTTGGAAACTGCCACTTGTATTTATATGAATCGAATAAGCATTGATACAATATTCGTTACTGCACCTCATGAATCAACTGGTGGAATTATTGGAGTCAACCGAAAAGGACAGGTAATTTACTTGTTATGTATATATATTGTACTTTCTACATTTATAAATTCATTCAATATAATTTCTTAAAATATTATATTTTAATAAAAAGCTTTGTTATGACAAATAGTTTAAAAATATTGTAATATTATTGAATTAATATCAAATTGTAGATTTTTTTGATATTTCATTAATTTATTCAAAATTTCATTAATGGAAAACGTAGATGTACAATTTAGTACTTCATGAATAGTAACATTTTTATTTATAGCAAGGCTGTAAAATTTATTTGTTGACATTTTATAGGTATTATCAGTTAGTGTTGAAGAGGATCATATTATACCATATATCAATACAATTCTACAAAATCCTGACCTAGCCTTGCGGATTGCTGTAAGAAACAATTTGGCAGGAGCTGAAGACCTCTTTGTTAAGAAATTTAACATGCTATTTCAAAATGGACAGTATGCTGAGGCAGCAAAAGTAAGTTCAGCGGATATAAAACTATTTAGTGTAAATAAATATTCAAGTCGTGTGTTTAACTAACTTTTGGGATGTATTTCTGTTATGTAAAAACAAGAAACACCTGCAACATACTCAATTTAAATGGTTTAATGAAACTGAGTATGTTTTTTTATGAATTCATTTAACAAAAGATTACCATCCTTTATATTGTACTTTATTTCATTCTGCTTATTTTAATATACTCTTTAATGAATGGAGGGTGATTTATTTTATATAAAGAGCATGTTAACATTTTATTTTATTTTATTAATTATAGAAAACTGTTTCTATTCTCGATGTCAAAACTTATAAAATAAAGTCCTGCTTTGCCAGGATGGAATAAAGGATAAAATGGATTTTATTTTATATATATTTGTAGAGTTTCCTCTTTATTAAAAAAGTTGGCTTTTGAAAGACCATTTCAAGATCTACGTTGCTGTTAAATGCCAGCAAGAATAGTTTAACACGTTCGCTGCTGCATCGGTCCCCGGGGTCCGATGGTCATCTAGTCTATCAGGACGGGCCCCTCTCTTTCAGTCCACTCCAAAAAGACGAAGGCTCTAGCAAGCTTATTATGAGAGATATTTTAACGGGGATGTTCATTAGTTGTAGACGACATCGGACGCCGGGGACTTCTCCTGGCTTTGCTGGTGCTAGTTCTTAGGTTGGAGGACTGATTGCTCTGCTAATTCATTCATTTAGTTCACTTGAATTGTCAAGAAAATGCGATAACTTCGAAAACTATATCGGTCCCCGGGGTCCGATACAGGTTTTAACGTTAGGACAGGCATCGGACGCCGGGGACCGATGCAGTTACTGGTGGAGTAAATTGTATATAGACTGCAGCAGCGAACGTGATAAAAGTCTTAATGACATTTTTCTTTTTTGTTAGGAGAGGGTTTATTAATGTAATTACCTTCCTAATTTTTTATTCCTTTAATATTTTAACACTTTCCTCTTTTATTTTTTTAGATTAATTTGTTTCTCACTTTACTCTCTCATTGTCATATTTATGTTACATTATGCATTAAGCAGGACAGAATTTACACTTTGAAATGTGTTTATTTCCATTAAATGTTGTCATAAAATAATGGGATATGTCAAATAGTTTATTTTCTATTAACAATTTTCTAATATTAGGTCAATTAAATTATTTACAAATTATTGAATTACATTTATACTTATATAATACATTTGTTACAAAAATTGGGCCAAATTCTAAGTATACTTAGTATAAAATTCATCAATTAAAAAAATATATACAACAAATTAGTTTCATTAACAATCTTAATTCAACTCTAAATATGTAACAAATAACATTATAAACTAAAGCCAATGCCAACCAATTCTGTGGAAGGCTGTCGATTTAAAACCTGGATTATAAGAAGGATTTAAATGTGAGAATGTGGAATTCATTTATTTTTATAATTTGCTTCAGGTGGCTGCTAATGCTCCTAAAGGCATTCTCCGTACACCTCAAACGATTCAACAATTCCAGCAAGTACCAAATCCTCAAGGCCAGACTTCCCCTCTCCTGCAATACTTCGGAATTTTACTTGATCAGGTAAAAAATGAATAATATTGAATTACGAATTTCATTTCTTATTTCAGTTTTTAATAATAAAAGTATTGTTTGACCAGTACAGCTTGCATGTATGTGAGGATAGGGCAATTTAAATTGAAATTTCTTGTTTCAGCAAGAAATGATTGAACTTGTGAACTGTTATTTTCTACATAGTGTCTTATTTGACTTATATTTCCTCTACTGGATTAGGGGTTTATTTTAATCCCACCTGTGGAAAATGAATTGGTCTTTATCTCCAAACAGTCCCACTCAAATATTTGTATACATTTATGACCAAAACAGTCCCTTCATACTCTTTTATGAGTTGGCGACAACTTAAATAGTTATAAGATATGTTTAAATCTTGATTGAATGCCAAATGTTCAAAAACAACTCTGGTTATATATTGGTGTGTTTAGCTATTTGGTAAATTACATTACTGTATACCATTACTAAACACTATGATGGTGCAAGGTCTGTAGAAAGAAGGTTCTTGGCTTTAATAATGTTATCCATGTGTTCACATTCTTAAGCTTTCATGTTTTAACCCCATGGATTAATGATCTCTCATAACTGTTGAAATTTGATTTAAACTATTTTCTATGCACATTGCCAAAAGTATAATAAAATGTAAGTATTGTGCAAATTATTCTTCAGTTACAATTTTTTAAAATGTTTTGGGCATATTTGACGTGTTATTCAAAACTACGTTCCCAGAAGCTGTATTCATATACTATAAAAAGTAGAAGTCATATCCTGACATCCCTCATCATCCCAAAATGTATGTTTTCAGTAAGAACATTTATATCTGGTGTATGTTTTTGTTTAATTTCATTGTTAGGATATTTTATGTTCTTGGTACCTTGGGAGTGTTTACCTAATGGGCCAATAAGTCTACTTGGCATTTAGAAATATAATTTCACACTTTCTCTGAGAATCATATCTGGCAATAAATAATTCTAGTGCTTTTCTTTTTATACAATTGTTTAATTAATGCCCACTCTATGCTAAAATTGCTTATCAGGATGGGTTATATGCAGTTTACCATCCTATTCTAGCCATGGTGGGTTATGATTGCCACTAAGTAAATTTCTCCACACAGGAATCATGCCCTGTGTGAAAGACTTTTTGGAGATATTGATTTTTCTTAAAAGAAAGTTTAAGCCCCACAGAGTTTTTTTTTTTTTGCAGTGGATAAAACACCATCCATAGGATGACATAAAATGATTACAAACTGCCTTGTGTTGGATACTTTTTAAAATACACTCATTCCCTTTGTCTATTATGCTAGACCTCAAAGGGCCAAGGGTCATATTATCAGTTATTTTGTCCAGCATTCAATAGACACACTCCTTTTCCCCATATGCTGTCCAGCCTTTAAATTCTAGGCCGTCCCTTACGTTTTTAAAAATTTTCAACTTCAATGGAAGAGCCAAATGATGTGACCATCAATTTTAATTTATTAGGATATTGTAGTTTAATTTATATTTTACATTTTTGTCCCACTGAAAATCAGATTTTTTGGGCCCTTAAAAAATAAAATAAATATATTGTATTCTCCTAGGCCAAGGATAGTTAATGCTATAGATAATTTATAGTATTTATCATCTATTATCTCTTTCAGGTAACTGATAGAACTGAAACCAAAACCAAAAAATCAGCTACGACTGACAACTTGCATAGATCAATACCTGCTCCGATCCCTATTAATCATGGAATTAAAAATAAAACCCCAAAAAGAATAATAGAAACTCCTCCTGAAGAGGCTGTATGTGTAAATGGATCCAATAGAAAGAATAAAAATGAATATTCTGGGTTTGTGGAGCATATAGCTAACAAGATGATGAAATATGATAGCCACACTCGTGCGATTGTGGAATATGAAATTAATAAAGTTTTATTTAAAGCAGACATGAAGATGCTAAACCGTAGGATGAGAGATATTTCGATCCCAAGATTGGAGAACTGATTTTCGCTATCAATATTCTGTCCATCTAGGAAATGAGTTATCAGCAATTCTTCTCTCTCTTAAACTACATGATTGACTCAGTATATTAATGCACCTGTCAAAAATAGGTAGTCAGAAAAATTTTTAAATCTGAACCATGAAAAACTGTAACAACTTGTAAAGAACTTTATGACAAATAAATAGAGATTCCATAGAACTTTCAGTAGTTTAAATATGTTATACGTAAAATATATTTAAACAAATATTATGCTGAGCAATTAGATATCATTGTCACAATAAAAGATTGTATTATTTTAATCAATTCTTTCAATCCTTGTTTTATAGCTGTAGAAACTTCAGTGTCATTCTCAGAAATCCCCCTTTAGACACTTAAGATAAATTAAGACCTGTTGCTAAAAATGTCAGAGTTTGCTAATCTTAATATTTGATAACCTTTATAAAGTTAAAACCTTAAAGTTTTATACTTATGATTACTGAGCACGGAATCCCTGAGTAAATGTTTTGCTAATTCATCAAAGGTGTTCTCATCTTATTTTTGTCATTTAAAATTAAAGCTGGGGTGAGATGTAATGGTTAAAGCACTATACGTCTGTATTTGAAATTGAGTGACTTCTTGAGTAAAGAATTAGTTTCCTTTAGTCTACAACGTCACCACAAACCTTCCCACCAATACTGTGGGACAGGCCTTGGCCTTTGTGGGCTATTGAGGTAAAGATTTTTTATATTAAAGTGATCGTGAGAATAGGTGAAAATGTCTTAATTCAGTGTCGTTAATTTTATAATGTGGCTATACATTGCAATATTTTTAGAGCTTAAAGAAAGTTATGGGAAGTATTTTTGCCATCAGAAATATTTGTTTCCATACAAATCTAAATAAATATGACTCCTTCCATAGGTCTTCTCAGCAGTACATAAAGTTGATACTCAATTTCAGGAAGGCATATTCTTTCATGACAAAGTATGTATGATTTGTTCTTGTCCATTGGTATAAAATGCAACACAGCTTCAGCGTATGAAGCTTTTGTTCTTTTTTTGACATTTCTACTCAAATAAAACATTTTATCTCATAAGTGATAAAATAAAATGTTGACGTTTGATTTGATTTTATCCTCTTATTGTCTTCCATCATCGGAAACAAATTCTCTTCCCCTATGATAAGGCAACTTCTGCTCTTCTTTATCTTCAGCGAAACAACAGCCTATTGCTGAATCAAGACCACCTGTGTCTACATCTACCTGTTTTCTTTCTCAACATCTAATGTATGTAACAATTATTAACAAAATTGCTAAAATTTGTTTAATTTGAATTACATGTTTGTTTGTCAGCTTCTGCCTTGCCAGCTTGCATATATATTTATACTCAGCTCAATCATTGGATATGAAACTTCATACCTACCTCTATCACTAGATCATTGGGTATCAATTTTATAATTATCTCTGTCATAGAATACCTGATATTATCCATAGATGCATTTATAATCAACAGTTTCTCTTATTCTGAATTTATTATCTTTCTTAATGTTATTTGCTGCAGCTCCATCTTTAAATTGCAATGAGAACCTTGCTAAAACTGTTGTAATTTTTATTATAAATGTGTTTGTTTGTCTGCTTCTGCCTCATATAAATATGAAATACTTGTTTTGATCAAATTTGTTCCTAAAACCATCTGTTTTCATAATTCTTTTCTCTGTCTTGTTTTTGTTTTTTATCATATAAATATAGTTTTCATTAGATATGTTTGTGTATTTCTTTACAGGGTCAGTTAAACAAATACGAGTCTTTGGAACTTTGTCGACCAGTACTTGCCCAAGGCAGAAAGCAGCTCCTTGAAAAATGGCTCAAAGAAGACAAACTTGAGTGTTCTGAAGAATTGGGAGACTTAGTGAAGCAAACTGATCCAACTCTTGCCCTCTCAGTATACCTACGAGCTAATGTTCCCAATAAGGTACAGCACTTATTAATCTAAAAATATTTAGTCACTGAAGTTTATAGTTGTGGAATGTACCCAAAAATAAAACAAGCAGTAATTTGAATTTACTTAATTTAATGGTTTATACATATACATTCACACATATTTTATTATTACAAATATGGGGCAAAAGTATTTTTGTAGGTGGCTCGTTCAGCGCCATATGCTTATCGATGATCATTCTTTAAATTAGACCTCGTGGGTATTCCTTGTGTGACTTGCTGGGACCAATATTTTTTTTTTTGGCATCTGGTATGATTTTACTGCTCTATATTTTTAATAAACATAATCTTGTTTTGCTGTTCTTTTCGTGGCCCACCAGTGGTCATTTGGCCCATGAAAATTGAATGGAAAAAGGCAGTAAACTAACAAAAATCAGTTGTCGGAAACATGAGACATGTCTACTCATTTCAAATATTCTCAGTAATTTCTTCTTAAATTTTCTTATGTTATTGTTTCATTAAATTAAGAATAAGTAATTGGTTTTATTGAGGTTTGGTCAATAGTAAAAAAAAGAGTAAACAAAAATCATTTACTTCAAATTTCAATTTATGCAAACATTTCAATGCATAACCATTGGTTGAAAATCTTGCTATTATGAGTTTTTTTAAGAATGTTATAATTTTGTATTATTTATGTTAAAAATTATACCTTGATTTGTTGAATAATTCATTTTTAGGACATCAATCTAAGGTATATTTGTAATCCTTCTTTAGTTAAATCCTTCCAATCAGTAATTCAGGTACAAGGAAATATATATATATATATATATATATATATATATATATATATAAATGTATATGTATAAAAACTAATTTATCAGCAAATTGATTGCTCCCGCAACCTATCAATTAAAAAAGTTATCATTAAATTAATTTTAAAAGAATCGTTGGATGATGTCTTTTTGGTACTTTGTGATCAAATCCTTGTGCCCTGTGAATATGTATGAGGAAGACTTTTCGGGAGAGTTGGCCAAAAAAACAGAATTTATACAAGGATGGCCCTAGTTGCCAATGTAGTAGTTACTGAACCACATCATTAGTACCATATTCTTTCATTAATGGCTGGAAATTTTTTTTAACTCACTGCAATAAAAGTTTCATTCAATAGAATAGGTTAGTGTTGAGCCTGTCAAGTTTTGTGCATAGAAACAATGATTTGTAGACAGCGTTTATTTTCTGTTACCATTTAAAGCAAATTGCTACAGAATACTTATAAAAGGTAAAAAAGATGCTTTTGCAAAGTCTAGGTAAATTGCAGTGCTTTAAATAATTTGAAGGTGACTATTTGTAAAGGTTATGAGATAAACCAAGTTTGTAGAATACTGCCAAAATATTTTGGAATACAGCAAATTGAAACCATTGTTGGATGACATGATGCTCAAGCACAGTTTGCGGATCAATACAGTATAACACAAAAAACCGTCTAGGTATGTTTGAAAACCGTGGGAAAGATCCAGGAGATAGATAAATGATTTCCTCATGAATTGAATAAAATACAGCAAGAAAATAGAATAATCACTTGCGATATGCTGCTTGCCAGATACAAAAGAAAGTCATTTCTCCATTAAATTATGACTTAACAGATCTGTTGAATAAAATATTTGTTATCACTTTCATACAATTGTCATGTATTTGCTATTTTAAAAATTCAGTTTCATATTTTCACCCCTGGTAAAGGTCAAACAGCCAGTCAGTTATTGCTGTCAGTGAGATTTGTGATTAGATTTTGGATCTCCATTGCCATCTTTACTTGTGCAATATTTGTGTTCTGATTATTGTACTATTGAATGTGTTGATGAGTATTACTTATTAATATTATTGATCCCCTGTTTTATTCCCTTTTAATTTTGTTTCAGGTCATACAATGCTTTGCTGAAACTGGTCAATTCCAGAAAATTGTTTTGTATGCTAAGAAAGTTGGTTACACTCCAGATTATATCTTTCTCCTACGTAATGTAATGAGAGTTAATCCAGATCAAGGAGTGGGCTTTGCTCAAATGCTGGTGCAAGATGAAGAACCTCTTGCTGATATTAACCAGGTAAAAAACAGTATAAGGAAGCCATATTCCAAGGTTCTATAAGGATAACCTTATACATTAGCTTTTTAATAATGTGATGCATGTTATAATGATTATCATGATCATTAATTGCATTTTAACATTAGTTGAATAACTGTGCATTATCTGTTTTTAATTTTCTTGAGGATCTTGAATCAAAAGAAAATTGTCAAGAGTGTGTATGACTCGTGGCATGTAAAGAAGCACTTCAAACACGTATTTACAATATCTTTTCATACAACTACAATGAATCAAAAACACCTGGATTTTTTATTGGAAGTGCATTTTAATTTGGTGAGGTTACAGGATTTTGGACTTTAGGAGTACCAAGAAAAGTCATTTTTTCCTGTGTATATATAGATTATCTTTTAATGGTCAGCCCATTTCCATCCTCAATCTACTGTGGTAGAATTAGTCCCTCTTGTCATACATTTCTTACTACTCTACTATTGTATAAAAAAAAAAACCTCAGAGGAATATTTCAGGAAATAGGATAGAATTTGGCATATCAAGTAGTGGGCTGATTTCACTATTGTATATGTTCATATATAGTCAAATTTGTCGGAAGAGGCACATCTTCTTTGCCTTCCATATTGAAAAAGAAGTTATATTAGTAAAAAAAAAATAAAAAGAAGTATTAAATGTAACTCAAGTAGCATGTTGAGACAGTGAAATTTTTAGATGTCATTCTAAAAATCAAAATGAATGGGATCATTAAAGGATCCTGAGTTACTCTGGGGATCAACATTATCAATATTTTAAAAATAATTATCTAATCAGGGAAATAAACTTTGATTCTTGGTGTTACTTTGCAGCTAAGGCTTTATTTCATACTGGTTTTCGCATAATGTTTACTCTGTATTTTATTAATGTTGGCTCACAGAGGGACTTGATTGTTCCTCTCGATGAACTTTATGCAATTCAAAATTTATGCTGAAGAAGATATTTCCTCAAAATCATTATTAGGGTGACATTCAAAACCCCTCAGCCGTAATTATTACAAAAATATACTAAGATAAGAAGAAAAAATTTAAGCATGCTCAAAACACAACAGAATTGACATCTAATAAATTAAGAAATTCTTGATAGGTGTGAAAACTGAATAGTAATGACACTTCCCTGGAATCATAAAATGATAACTTAGCACAAACATGCCCATGTTCTCAAAAGAACCAACAACAGGAGTAAAATAAAGTACCTAAAGTGCCTACATGCATATTACACTCAGCCAATTATCAGGAGTAATTGTAACTAAAAACTCCTAAACTTTGCACTAAATGACTCCAAGAATGGAGGACTAGAGAATTTTACCATATCAGTGGTGAAAAATTCATGAATTTAACACACTTAACTTAATCGAACTCCTTTATTTCCTTTTCTTTGATTCTTATCCTTCATACAAAATTATGATTGGCATTTTATAGTTCAAGTCTAAATTAACAAAAAAAAATAGGGATGCATGGGTTAGTATGTAGTAGTACAGCCTGTATAAAACGAGCCCTCGGATCCCCTCCTGCATATTAAGAGAGAATAAATGTACATGAGAGAGAAAAATGAAGACAACTAACTATATGACCCAAGATCCCACCAGTATGTTTTAAACAACATATTGGGAAAGTGCTAACAGTTATTTCTCAGTCAAATATCGTTTTAGCACACTTTTTCTTATCTAATTGTTCTGAAGAAGTATAGGAGAAGTGCTGCGGGGCAATTTCACACTGTGAGGCAATTCCATGCATCGCTAGATTGCAGCCGACTGAAGGGTTGCCTGAGACAACACCTGTTGGTGTGAACGCTAGAGGCCATGTTGGTAACTAAAGTCCAGTGACGGCTGGCATTTAGTTTAGTTACGCATTGACCAAAAATCTCCAGCTTTTGGGTCATTTGATATCACTTTAGTGATATAGTTGAAGCCCATTCAGATACACCATCTAGGTTGGAGCATTCACTTGATCAAGACTCTTCCAGGGCCAGCAAACCCTCAACGTAGACATGAAGATGTTTTGCTAGGACTATCTCAGTCTTAGAACTGGCACGATTATCGAAACACATCTTTAAAATATGTTGCAGCCTCATTGCAGAAAAAATATCACTTTGAAGTTCTCACTGGTACTCCTGAAAAATTGATGCTTGAGAAATGCAAAAAGGAGAGGGAAAGCAAGGAGAAAAGCTGAACTGATCGTCTAAGAAACAATATTGATAAGCCGAAAAAGAAGGGTGTTTGAATAGAAAACTTAATTTGGGAAACAAAAGCAATGGTGGAAAATCATCATCAAAAAAAGAAAGCAAGAAAAAACTGATGTAGATGACATAGACAGACCAAAATAATAAAGTTAGTTTGTACTGCGATGAAGGGAAGGGAACTGTGTTCTCAATGGTTTCTGGGTGCATACTAGTTGTGGTGGTTGGGATAGAGCAGAGGACTGTGAATGAGACGGGTGTGAAAGGAAGAAAAGAGGGAAGGAAAATACTATAATATGAAACATTAAATATAGTGTTTAAAAAACTGGACACTAGACTTTTACTGTTAACTTCAATTTAGTCTTGTAATTGTGATATTTTGATAATGGTAAACCGCGTTTACAATAATCAATATTCCAACTAAGTACATTTTTGTTGTAATGTGTAATTCGTGTTTTGTTACCCCTGCATTGCTTGCACCATATTGCCCCATATGATGCACGGAATGGTCCCATGGGGTGCATAATTTCGCACAAGTGTAAAGTTTTATAAGCGTATTTTTTAAAGAAGGTTCTACTTAAAATAAATACATGAAAAAAAAAAAACAACACAAAACTAAGCACATACCAATATTGCGTTTAAAAATATTTTCGCAGCTAAGAAGATGTTTATCAAATGGAAATGCAAGGAAATAGCTTAAGGGTGTGGGATCTCCCCCCCCCCCACTAGTTTTACTGTTTTGTATGAATAAACATGAATTTATCTAACTCCAATCTCAAATATTATTTCTATGCAGAGAAAAGCTCAGTGATGTAACTAGAAGAAGAAAGAATAATTCCCATGTACTATTTAGGTTGAATTCAAAAATTTTTGACAAAAATTGAGAATAAAAATTAAAAAGGTGTGTAAGAACTTCTAATAAAAACATGGAGAGTCTGTTTTTAATTATTTTTTCTTCAATTACCATTTGTATCTTTATAAATATTTGTGGTAATTAAAAAATTATATTTGATGAATGTAGGACGTTTTATTTGTGCTGTATTATTTAATGATTATAAATTTCATAATTTTTTTACCATATTTGTTTTCTATTTTAGATTGTTGACATTTTAATGGAGCAAAATATGGTTCAACAGTGCACAGCATTTTTATTGGATGCATTAAAAAATAACCGTCCCTCTGAAGGACCTCTTCAAACAAGACTTCTTGAAATGAATTTAATTTCAGCCCCACAAGTAAGTGGTGATAAAATTATACAAAAGTAGTTTCATTTAATAACCCTTTAGTTATAGTTTTAGTGAATTGGTTGATGAAGTAGCTGTCCAAGAATTGACAATTGGAATAGTTTACAGACAAATCTGTCTCTATATATTACCTGTTTTGTACCATTTTAGGAGAGAAAACTTTAATTGAACTACTAAGAAATAAAGGTAATTGGGTCTGCAAATTCTGAATGGCCCAGGATATATTGTGTTAACCCTTAGGCTGGGGAGTATTCGGTGGTGCGGGATAGTTTAGCCCCTGCTGTGTCCGGTATACTAATTCCCATTACAGTTTTATTTATGTTTTCCATCCTCCTTTTTGATTCGGACTGTGGACCGAGACCAGGGAGTTAGAAGCATTTTTTTTTTTTTTAACTTTTTCAAGTTATTTTTTTCCCCATAATTTTGTGTAAGATTTCGAAGTGTGGTAGATTTCAAAGCACGACATAATACAAAGTGCTGTATTGCTCTCTTGGCAACACGTTTTTATTTTCAGTTAGTTTTGGAAAATGCCTTTCTATAACAGGTTGTGGGGAGTCTGTCGCTAACCTTCCTCCAGATTTGTTTCACCTTTCTGTGGATTTCTCCATCGTTCCCTAATTAATTCTTATTAAAAATTAGAAAATGAAATTTTTTATCAGGATCCTCATTGTAATCCGAAGAAGAATCACCTTTACTTTCGTTTGCAACTGCAAACAATTCTAACAAAATTTCTTCATCAGAAAAAATTCTTTTCCAACGTTTTAAAGAACTCAACTGTTCACTTGAAAAGCAGAAAATATACAGACTAAATAGGCAACAGTAAATTGAGGTTGAAAAAGAGGCATAGTAGGTATAAAGGGAATATCAGTATAGGGAAGCTAAAAATAAGAATATTGAATCCCTATGCCATCTATCAGCTTTGAAGGACAATGCAGCTTCTATAAAAAGTCAACAGATGGCAATAGAGGAAGAACTAATCCAATAGCTTGTAGGAATCGAGTGCTAAACAAGGTAAACTGAGCTATTATATCAGTCTGTAGTACACGGGACACATCTCCCTCTGGACTGATATATCATTCCGCAGCAGCCTATGGGTTAATAGTTTCTTCTAATCCATCTTCTCAACTTCTGCTCCTGTACTAATAGGTCTTTTGTAAAATTTATATGTTGTGCTTTGCTGATTTTTATGATTTAACAGCATGATAAAGACATGCTATCGTGGCAAATGTTTTGTGTGACATGAGTTTCCTTTTGTTTCGTAAATGACATTAATATTCCCCCTAAAAAAAAAGTTAAGTACTTACTTCAGATGTTAGGATAATTTACTTTTTATCTTGTTAACTGTGAAGTAGTGGTGTTTTATCATAATAACACAGTACTGTAAAATAAGTGAAACACAATTTAATAATCATTTGAGCTTGAATGGCATTTGTTATCAGAACCTTATAACCTTGTTCTTGCAATGGCAGATTCCCCAAATTTTTTATGATTTTCAAAATGATTTACTTAAGGTAAAATTTAATTCTTATGAGAAATAATGATACTCGTCTAAAGCAAAGTCTTAATTACCAAGTGAAACTGATTATTTATAATCTCTTTATATTTATTTTTTATTTAAATAAGTTTATATAAAAACAAAATAATTGCATATTAATTTTTGCAGCATCCTAATAGTATTTTTAAAATTTTATGTTTGCATCATTTCCTTTAAGGCTCAAACCCGACTGATTATTTTTTTCTGTAGGTTGCTGATGCAATTCTTGGGAATCAAATGTTTACCCATTATGACAGAGCCCACATTGCCCAGTTATGTGAGAAAGCTGGTTTATTGCAAAGAGCATTGGAACATTATACAGGTAATTAATAATCTTATTTTCATTTTACTGTTTGCTGTAGATGAGGATTATTATTTTGATTTTATGTTTATATTTCTTTTTAATGTTTAAATAATTAACTTATATTAAAAAAATGTAATCATATATAAACACTGCTTCAATAACATAATTTTCTTTATAAGTGCATTAGTATACTTAGAAATAATGTAATGCTTACTGAATATTCATTCACAGATTTGTATGACATTAAGCGAGCAGTCGTTCATACGCATCTTCTCAGCCCTGATTGGCTTGTACAATATTTTGGTACTCTTTCTGTTGAAGACTCATTGGAATGTCTTAAAGCAATGTTGACTGCTAATATCAGACAAAACCTAAATATCTGTGTACAGGTAATTCTTTTTTACATTAAATTTTTATATCAATTATGTTTTGTTATTTTTATTTTTAACTTATGAAAATTGACATTTTGAAAGTTATTTTGGTTTTTTTAATGCCTTTTCTATGATACTCTTATTTATTATGACTTAAGGGTACATAACCTTTAGAGCACCAAAAGGGGTCAAATCTGGTGAATGCGGTGAGTGGGGTAAAACTTCCCTCTTCAGTGTTTCCAAGTATGTTTTTACCGGTGCTGAAACATGTGGACGAACATTATTGTGTAGGAGAATAATTTTGTTGTCTGGAGTAGTAGTGAGTGTGTATTTTCCTTGAGTGCCTGACTCGATCTCATTAACACGTTCAGGGCGGACATCAAAAATGTGGTCTATCCACAAGTACGGCACGGGGTCAATTGACCCCGTGGTGCAACTATCCACAAGGACGGCACGGGGTCAATCGACCCCGTACTTATGTCCCCTTTTAATGCGCTACTACAACTCGAAAAATGAACTAAATTGTTATATTCAAACATTTTTTTACTCTTTGGACATCAAAAAATATATGGCAGTCGCAGGCCGTGTTTTCATCAATTTTTTGTTACGTGACTTAGAAATGAATATTTACCTTACATTTTTCACCTTGTCAGGAACTTTTTTTCTCCTTTGAGTGATAATTTTGGTTATCAACAAAGGATTTTAATTTTTTTTATACATTAAAATGGGTGAATATGATTTAACTTTAAATTACGACACATTACAATCAAAATTTATTAGTTTATAAAGATAAAATTACAAAACGAGAAAAACAAACTAGGAACTAGGAGTTTAGTTTAAACAAATAATTGGAAAATAAACATAATAAAGAAAAAATATGAATAAACAAATAATTATTTTGTAATTAACAATTCTTCATTATCACAATGGTTAGGACATAGATTTATGGCAGTTGTTGAAGCATTGTAGACAAAGTGACTTCATGTTGCACTCTTCACAATACGTTATAACTTTTTTGTCTGCTTCTTTAGAGGACAATGTTTTTCTTAATTTTTCGAAACACCCGGAACACTTTTTTAATAAAGCTAAATCCACTAATTGTCGGCCACGTGATTTGCTCATTATACAGATTAATGTTTCGAAACGACAGCAAAAAGTAAACTGAAAGGGGAGGGACGCGTTCTGTCATTTACATAAGCCTTTGTAAATAACAGAACAAGCGGTTCACAGGAAAAGCACGGGAAATAACACGGGGCTATATGAGCCCGTGCCGGACTAGAGCCCAAATACCACTCCCCAGGCCGACACGGGGTCATAAAGCCCCGTGCATTTTTTCAATGATATACAACGTATTTTTTGGATTTGAAATGCATAAACGTACTATTTTTAATTATATTTACTAGTACAAAGCAAAAACCGTCAAAGTATTTTTTGAACATTTATCTTCAAAACCGACCCGTCCTGGGAGACAGTTACGTACAGGGTCAATTGACCCCGTGCCATCCTTAACGTGTTAATAATGTTCAGTAGAGAGCTCCAGTAATGGTTTCTTTCAGGTTGAGAAACTTGTAATACATGACACCAAGCTGTTTCCACCAAATACACAGCATGAGTTTTTTACATGAATATTCAGCTTAGCTGTCAATGTTGATTATTCGCCAGGCTTAACCCATTTTCTCTTCTTCTGGGTTATTGCAGTTGATCCATTTTTTAGCACCAAATACTGTACAATCCAAAATCTCATTTTTTTTTATGCCTGGCAAGTACCATTTCACTCATGCATAATCAGTGTTCAACGTCTCTTGGCTTCAGTTCATATGGAACCCAATTCCATTGTTGTTTTGAATCATTCCCAATGATTTTAAGCGATGTGAAATTGGTTGTTGAATTACTTGTAATGTAAGTGCAAGTTCTTTTTGCATTTGTGACAAATCTTTTTCCAATAATACTGTCAATTCCTTGTATTCATACACTTTTGGCCTTCTGCTTCATTCTTTGTCCTCCACGTCAAACGCACAGTTCTTAAACTTTTGAAATAACTCCTAACAACAACTCTCACTTAAAAGCAGCCTCACCATATGCTTCTAGAAGAAATCGATGCGCCTCAGCTGCAGATTTTATCAAATTAAAGAAGTGAATCAAAAACTCTTGCTGATTATTCAGCACAAAACTTGACATTTTCGAACGAAAAAAGTTATGTGATGCTGATAAAGAGTACAAGATTTTTCTACTTAAATATTATTTTTAATAAGCATTTATTTTCAATTACAAATAATATTAGAATTGTTATTTAAAATTATAAGTTCTTATTTTTTATTAAATGGACCATTCTATTTTAGATTGCTACTAAATATCATGAGCAACTTACTACCAAAGCTTTAATTGATCTCTTTGAGTCATTTAAAAGTTATGAGGGACTGTTTTATTTCCTTGGATCCATTGTGAATTTCAGCCAGGACCAGGAAGTGCATTTCAAATATATCCAGGTAATAAATTATTTTTAATTTAAACAGTTGTTATAACGATAGTTATTCTGTATTAAAATTGATCAAATCAGACTCAGACTCCATTCATAAAACATTGTGATGTAATGCTTCTCTAAACCGTAAAATTTAACGTGTTGAATATTATTCTTGAATTTATGTCAATTCCTATGCTTTCTTGTTATTCTATTATGATTTTTTTTCAAATTTCGAAAATCAGTCTTGGGTTTTTTAAAAATTGAGCGAGGTTTTTATGATTCACAGGTTTTTTCCCCCCCTTAATACATTTTAGTTGTATCTAATGTTAAGCTTTTTATATTAAGGAAATTACATTTTAAAATTTTAAGTATATTTTAAATTTGATTTTCTTGTTTAAATAGTTTATGTTCAATTTATTATAAACCATGTTAACCTTTTAAACAATGGAGGGTGGGGGGCTAACTGCAAACCAATTAAGTAATCTTATAGTAGATATTCTAATTTATTAAATTAGACTGTCCACTATATCACTATTTCTATGACAAATTTTATTTGATATATGAATAATATAATACCATATTATGATTGCAGGCTGCTTGTAAAACAGGCCAAATTAAGGAAGTGGAAAGGATATGCAGGGAATCAAATTGTTATAATCCTGAGCGAGTGAAAAACTTTTTGAAGGAAGCTAAACTAACTGATCAGTTGCCTCTCATCATTGTTTGTGACAGATTTGATTTTGTTCATGATTTAGTGTTATATCTTTATAGAAACAATTTACAGAAGTACATTGAAATTTACGTGCAGAAGGTTAGTAATTGTTGATGATCCATGAAGATTATTTTATATATTGTATGCAATTCATATGTCAGATGCAATTAAAATACAATTGTGTTGTGGGTGTTATAGGTTAATCCATCTAGGTTACCTGTAGTAATTGGAGGGCTTTTAGATGTCGATTGCTCAGAGGATATAATTAAAAATTTAATGATGGTTGTTCGTGGCCAGTTCTCAACTGAAGAATTAGTGGCAGAAGTTGAAAAAAGGAACAGATTGAAGCTTCTACTTCCCTGGTTAGAGACACGTGTTCATGAAGGTTGTGTTGAGCCTGCAACACACAACGCTTTGGCCAAAATTTACATTGATAGCAACAATAACCCTGAGCGTTTTCTAAGGTATAGCAGCTGTTATTTGTAATATTCTTTAAATTATTTAAGCTATTGGAATTGGAATGAAATATTTTTGTAAATGCAAGATTAACACTTACACTTATTTCTTTCTTTAATTTTTCATGAAATGAAGTATGAAAATTGTGATTAATTATTTTCTTACATTATGTACTTTGTTAATCTGAATTTTAATTTACAGGGAAAATCAGTTTTATGATAGTCGTGTTGTTGGAAAGTATTGTGAAAAGAGAGATCCTCACTTAGCCTGTGTGGCATATGAAAGAGGGCAATGTGATCGAGAACTTATCAATGTTTGCAATGAAAATTCACTTTTTAAGTCGGAAGCTAGGTAAGTTTATTAATTATTTTTGGAAACCTTTCTTATTGTTGGTCATATTGTCTTATTTCTGTGCAAGGCTAATTATTAGCTGTGTGATTGATTAGTAATGCGCTAAAAATAAATAGTTTATATTTTTTAACATTGATGTGTCAAGTGCTAATGATTGTTTGGGTAATTCCTTTTACAAGTTCTATATATAATTTTAATAATTGCAATATATAATATTTATCATAGAAACATTCAGAAATGTTAGGATTATTAGTATCTTATCAGCTGTGACATTTATTCTGAGGGTATGACATTTTTGTATTTATATTTTCAATTCTCAATATTGGCTTTAGAGGATATTTTATTTCTCATCCTTAATTAGACAATCTAGAGTGTGTATTATCACTGTGAAGCATGTCTCTGTCATTAGTTTCTTCAGGAAAAATTGTTTTTATTTTTGAATAATATTTAACAAGTCTATTTAATGAATGAGGCTGTTTTGAACTTGCATTAAGCACTTATGGTTTTTAAGATAAATTTTACAAGGAATACAAATTTTGATTTAGCATTACAATGCTTTTCTAAACCAGAAGCTTAATAATGAGGGGGCAATTTTTTGTCATAAGCCATTGCTATCCTTAACCTCTGTTATTTTAATTTATCCCAGTAAATGTCTTGTACTTGTGCTACTGTATATATAGGGTTGGCAAATAAGTCCTTTCGGTTTTTTAAGTTGAAAGAAAACTATTGTATATTTTGAACATAATTTTTATTTTAATCTACAATGTAATGTCCATTATTTTCTATTACTTTACCCCATCTCTCCATCAGCTGAATAATCCCATGCTCATAGAATGTCTGTGATTTATTAGCAAAAAAATGATCAAGGTGCTCCCTGACACCCTGTTCGTTTTCAAACCGTTTTCCACCTAAGGAATTTTGTAAAGATCGGAATAAGTGGTAGTCACTAGGAGCAAGTCCGGTGAATAGGGAGGGTGGGGCAAAAGATCCCATCCAAGGGCTAACAATTTGTTGCGGGTGACTAACGAAGTGTGGGGCCTGGCATTATCATGATGGAAGACGACACCCTTTCGATTTGCCAGTTCTGGGCGTTTTTGTCGAATTGATTCATTCAATTTTGTTAATTGTGAGCAGTATAGAGTGGAATTGATTGATTTACCTTGTGGCAGCAGGTCATAAAAAATCACACCCTTGAAATCCCACCATACAGAAAGCATTATCTTCTTTGGGTGCAATCCCGCTTTAGATGTGGTTCCAGGTGGTTTGTTCCTATGTCTCCAAGATTTTTTTCGCGCCACATTATCGTAGACAATCCACTTTTCATCCCCTGTCACAAGTCTTTTAAGAAATGGATCGTTTTCTTGACGTTTTCGCAGGGAATCGGAAATGGAAATGCGTTTTGCCAAGTTGGCTTCGGTCAGAGAGTGGGGGGACCCAAACATCCAGCCTAGAAACGTAGCCGAGCTTCCGCAAATGATTTTCTACGCTTGTATGTGATATCTCTAGGGCCTCAGCAATGTCTCGCACTGATTGGGAAGGATTTTGATCGACTATAGCCTTAACATCAATGCTTTCAATTTCTTGTGGACGACCAGGTCGTGGTACGTCGTTTATGTCAAAATTCCCTGCCCTAAACTTGGCAAACCAATTTTGGAACGTGCGCTCTGTTAAGGCTTTATCCCCATAGACCCCGCATATTTTTTTATGAGCCTCTGCAGCTCCATTTCCTTTTTTGAAATAATACAGCAAAATATGCCTATAATGCAATAAATTACCGTCCATCTTCTCAGCTGGATCACAAACGCAATACTGACCTAATCTTAACAAGTGTCGACAGACATAACTGTTTACATATTACAAATAGGATAAACAATCCTCTGTTGGGATTAATTGCATCAGATAAATGTGACATACTGTAAACAAAACATGAATACAAAAACCGAAAGGACTTATTTGCCAACCCTATATTATTTCAAAAGCTGAAGGACACTGAGGTCATTACTAATTTTGGGACTATACTTATAGGAAAAATTATAAAACAGGTATTCTAAACTGAATAAGAGAAAAATAAGAAAGTTAAAAGAGTTTACTTTCAGAGACATTTTTTATTTTAAAATTATTTACATATTTACGGTGGGACAGAGTGAATTTATCTCATATAGTAATTCTCTTCTTATGGGCACTCCAAAAAGCAGAAGAGCTATTAATTGAATTTTGTTTTACAATTGAAGTTCTTAGTGTGCCATATTGTTGATGATATCTACCTTTTAATGAACTATTTTATAGGGGTTGATTGACTGTATTGCAGTAAAGTTTTTTTGTGTTTTGTTTAACATGTATTAGGTTATATACAAATATATCCTTTTTTTTTCTTTTCTAACATTTATCTGCCTTGAATTGTTAGGATAATATGAATACAAGAAAAACTGTATTGATTTGTTCAGAAACATAATTTTTCTTCACTAATATCAAGTAAGAGGTAAAATAGAAGAATGTAAATATCAACATAGATAATTTTATTTTTCTTGAATAAATTTTGTGAAAATATTCTGGCTTAGGGAGTAAGAATTCTTGAAACACGGATGTTGAAGACTTCTAGTCAAAGGGCTTATCTCAAACGAAATAATAAATGTAAAGGCAAATTAAGTGTTAAGTAGAGAAATGTTTGTGTGCTCTTACATTCTTGATGAATGAAGTATGAAAAAAATTTTCTCAGAATATAAAACTTTTTTGTGCCAATGAAGGAAAATGGTGAAGCAATGTATTGAGGGCCAATTGACCTCTTGCTCCAATTCATGAACTGGCCCAGCCATCTGTATTGGGTAAATTAATTACATAATGCAGGTCAGAAAACTATCTAAAATCATGCGCACAGTTAGCATATTAAGTGTATTCTTGATATCTCTGATTTTTCAATTAAATCATTTGTGAAAAATATCTGGTAACACTGTATCTTCTAAGGTATTTGGTTCGCCGCAAAGATCCTGACCTCTGGGCAGAAGTTCTTCAGGAAAGCAATCCTTATAAAAGGCCTTTGATTGATCAGGTATGAGCAGTTTTATTACTTTTGGAAGGTATTTGATTGTGGAATTTGAATTTAATTTTTTTTTTTTTAATCTGTAGGTAGTCCAGACAGCTCTTTCAGAAACACAAGATCCTGAAGACATAGGTGTAACAGTAAAGGCATTTATGACTGCTGATTTGCCTAATGAACTTATAGAACTTCTTGAAAAAATAGTTCTAGATAATTCCATATTTAGTGATCATCGGTATGTTGTACCGTCATGTTTTGTTTTTTGTTTTTTTTTTTTTAATATTCTTTTGATCCTTTATTATTACATTGAATTTCACATGTAATTCTTTCAGGAATCTCCAAAACCTACTTATCCTGACAGCTATAAAAGCAGATAGATCTAGAGTTATGGAGTATATAAATAGATTAGACAATTATGATGCTCCAGATATTGCTAATATTGCAATTAATAACCAATTATATGAAGAAGCTTTCGCTATATTTAAGAAATTTGATGTGAATACTTCTGCAATTCAGGTAAATTGAAGGTGTCTGTTATAAAATTAATAAAACTGTATTAATATGAGATTGCTATGAGATAATTGTAGCATACTGTAGAAATATACTTATTAGTTCAGCAAATTGACTAGAATATTTTACAGCTTAAATTATACATATAGAAAATAAAATAAAAAAATTTGGGTACATCACTAATACTAATTTCCAATTTCTTATGTACAGGTTCTTATAGAAAATGTGAACAATCTGGACAGGGCATACGAATTTGCTGAGCGATGTAATGAACCTGCTGTATGGAGCCAGTTGGCTAAAGCTCAGTTACAGCATGGCCTAGTTAAAGAAGCAATTGATTCATTCATAAAAGCTGATGATCCGTCTGCATATGTCGATGTTGTGGAAACAGCTCATAAAACAGGTTTGTTGGTTCTGTATGTAAATGTACAATGGGCTACCCAATTTTCCAAAGGCTGCTAGATGTTAACATGCCTTTTTTTTCCAGGGAGCTGGGAAGACTTGGTTCGATATCTTCAAATGGCAAGGAAGAAGGCGAGAGAATCCTATATTGAAAGTGAATTAATTTATGCATATGCCCGCACGAATAGATTAGCTGATTTGGAAGAGTTTATTTCTGGGCCAAATCATGCTGACATCCAAAAAGTAGGTTTTTAGAAAGTGTTTTGTTAGTGTAAGCAACATTTAATAAAAATCAATTTTGTTAAAGGATATAAAAAACAGGACCCCCTAAATAGATTAATTAAACAAAGTAGCATACGTTTTGAAGTAATAATTGTTTTTTGAATTACTCGAAATATCCTCTTTACTTTTCTTTGATAAATTATATATTACTATTTTTTTCTTTAAGATTGGCGATAGATGCTTTGATGATAAAATGTATGAGCCAGCCAAGCTGTTATACAACAATGTTTCAAATTTTGCCAGGCTTGCAATCACATTAGTACATTTAAAAGAGTTTCAAGGTGCTGTGGATAGTGCAAGGAAAGCAAACAGGTAATTATCTATTATATTAACACTTTAATGTTATGATGATTAAGTTTATTCATTTAATTAATTTTATAGAATTTTTGAAGGTCATAAAAATATTGTGAAAAATTTTGAAATGTTCTTTATTTTTAGTACCAGAACATGGAAAGAAGTTTGCTTTGCATGTGTCGATAGTGAAGAATTTAGGCTTGCTCAGATGTGTGGCTTACATATTGTTGTACATGCAGATGAGTTAGAAGATTTAATCAATTATTATCAGGTATGTAGTGGTTTCATTTCTTACTTTACCACACTTATTTAATGTTGATTGACTTAATATCTTTGATTTAATTTAATCTTCTGAAGTAATTGTTCAATTATTTTTTTTATATATCTTGAAACTTATTCTTTATTTCATATTTATTTTTTAGGATAGAGGTTATTTTGAAGAACTTATCAATCTTCTTGAGGCTGCTCTAGGTTTAGAAAGGGCCCATATGGGTATGTTCACTGAACTTGCTATTTTGTATTCAAAGTACAAGCCTGCAAAAATGAGAGAACACTTGGAGCTGTTCTGGTCTCGAGTTAATATTCCTAAGGTAAACATTCCTAATCTGCTTAAATGATAGAACACCTCAAGTAACATTAGAAATGAAATTACATTGGTCATGATTCAATTTTCAATTAAAAAAACACGTATTAATAGAAAACGATGTATTGTGAGCACAATTATATTCAGTTTTTTTTACTTAACTGGTGGCTAGTTCTTTAATTTTCCTTATTATGCCAGGTTTTGAGAGCTGCTGAACAAGCTCACTTATGGGCAGAGCTTGTTTTCTTGTATGATAAATATGAAGAATATGATAATGCTGTCTCTGCAATGATGAACCATCCTACTGAAGCTTGGAGAGAAGGTCATTTTAAGGATATAATAACCAAAGTATGTTGGCTTAATTTTTAAAAACTTATTTATTTACTTTGTCATATTTCTTTAATCCAAAACTATTAATTAATTGCCTATTTTATATAATTTAATATTATTGTTTACATGTGTTTTCTAATGAGTTGTCTGATATTGTCTAAATTTTTAGGTTGCCAACATTGAACTTTATTACAAAGCGATTCAGTTTTATATAGACTATAAGCCACTTCTTTTAAATGATATTTTGTTGGTCCTAGCCCCAAGAATGGACCATACTAGGGCTGTGAATTTCTTTTCTAAGGTGAGTTTCAAGATACACATATAGTTTTATTTTATTTTCTAATTTGCCTGTTTTTATTATATGTTATTTTTTTTTATTACTAGACTTATGACTTTTGATTTCATTATAGGTGGGTCACCTACAATTAGTTAAACCTTATCTGCGATCTGTGCAATCCTTGAATAACAAAGCAATTAATGAGGCTCTTAATAACCTGTTAATTGAAGAGGAAGATTTCCAGGTATTGTAGTCAGCTGTGACATTTTATTTTCAATAATTTAAATAGTTTTTATTTGAAAGAAAAAATGTTCCACCAGTCAGGATTATTAAATAGTGTTTTATTTTTAGAAGTTCTAATATAGTTTTTTATTTATTTATTTATTTTTAAATTATTAAATCAATTTTACATTTTAAAGTTTGTTAAAATAATTCTCTCTAAATATACAAATAAAGAAATAATGAAAGAATGAATATGATATTTTGTATGTTGCTTGACACTTTTTATTATTTCTGGAATTCTTGTGTTCCTATGTAGAACTGAAGATTTAATGTTAAATTTTGTAATATTACTTTGAACTTCTAAGAGACCAGAGATAGACAATGATAAAAAAGGTTACAGATTACTTAATAATAATCTAAATGCAGAGGGACTACATAAAGTGATTTACTA
The DNA here is from genome assembly GCA_019009955.1 of Riptortus pedestris. Classification (NCBI taxonomy): domain Eukaryota; kingdom Metazoa; phylum Arthropoda; class Insecta; order Hemiptera; family Alydidae; genus Riptortus; species Riptortus pedestris. Next base: position 110,703,661 of record CM032233.1, on the reverse strand, counting down.
CCGCTATTTCTTGTTGCAGTTGATATTTTTGTTATATTAATGATAATTCTATTTCCAATACAACTTTAACTTTAATTTTCCATGATCTTTGTGGCATTTATTTTTTTGGGACATATTTTCTATCTATGGATACCACCTTGCCCCAAATATTGCAGTACATTTATGTTTTCCAGTATGTGCAGAATACTATTCTGTGATAAACCCTTTTTGAATTTAGTTGTTAAATGCTAATATTTTACATGTCATTAATTTATTAAAGTAGTATAAAATACTGAGTCATGGTTTAACTTAGATTGTATTGAAATATTTTTAATTACTTATTTAATAACTAATAAATGTTTTCATTGCAGGGCGTTAGAACATCAATCGATGCTTTCGATAATTTTGACAATATTGTGTTAGCTCAAAAACTAGAGAAACATGAACTTATAGAATTTAGGAGGATAGCAGCTTACTTGTATAAAGGAAATAATAGGTGGAAGCAAAGTGTTCAATTATGCAAAAAAGACAGACTTTTTAAGGTATTTATTTCTTTAGTTACGAATTTATGAATGTTACAAGTTCAACTTTTATTTGTTCATTTAATAAATTTGTTTATTGGATTAAAAATATTACATATTCAATTTTTTTTTTATTTAAAATTGTTGAAACAAATTAACTATTAAATTCATTCTTTAAATATTTTTCTTAGATACAATTGAAGTATATACTTTCTAAATACAAAATACTTGTTTACTTAATTGTGGAATGCAGAAGTTATTCTTCTTTACATTACTTATATCGTTATTAACAATTAGATGTAAGTTTACAAAATTTCCCATGCATTTGTAAATTATAAGTTTTGACTGTTATTAATAGTCACCTCTGGAAAATTTGTCTTACACTATAATTTAACGGTGCTGAAATGTGGGGGTGGGATTAACAACTTTTAGCAGATTTCCCTTAAGGGAAATCAGCTATTGAGGTCGTACTCATGACGCGAGTTTTGAAAAATTTCCTCAAATGTCCATCGATCCGAGGAGATGACGAAAATGAGGTCCGTTCAAAATGATATATATATATTATATATATTTGTCTGTTAACGGTCTAGCGGTCGCAATTTTTGTTTGATCGTTACCAAACTTCATATTTAAGCGTTTTACGTAAAAAGAGAGACCAAGTTCGTTAATGGTTGAAATCGGACCAGTGGGAGGGGGGGTTTAGAGGGGGGATTTTTGAAATTTTTAAATTTCCTATAAATATTGTTCTCATTTATTCTGTATCTTGAATATTAACCGAGATATTTGCATTTGTATTGTGTGTGTGGTCGACAGAACCCCGCCTTGTTCCGGACTCTCCGCCGAGAGCTCTGGTGCCCGTTTCCAGAACTATTCGTCCCTCGTGAATAGGTTTAGAGATCCCTACCTACTACAGCTGTTATTGGGCAGATTTCTCTACTGTAAAACTTCACGTGGGAAATCTGCTTAGTTTACGCAGCCCCTGCGTGACGGACTTTTTGTCATTGACACCTCATGTAATAGTACATTATTATTACATGAGGTATCAGCTCCTTGTTTTCTACTCTTTATATATATATATATATATATATATATATATATATATAATATGTTTTTGAATTGTAAAGGAGTTTATAGCAGCATATTTCCCTTAAGGGAATTCAGCTATTGAGGTCGTACTCATGACGCAATTTTCGAAATTTTTCTTCAAATGTCTATTGATCCTACCTAGGAGATGACAAAAATGAGGTCCGTTCAAAACTATATATATATATATATATATATATATATTTGTCTGTTACCGCTCTAGCAGTCGTAATTATTGTTTAATCGTTACCAAATTCGATATTTAGTCTAAAATTCGAAATATCTCCGTTACCATACATCGGATCTAAACATTTTATAGGACCAATCTTATTGCAAATTAAATGTAATATAATTGTTGTTATATACATTTATTCACTATCTTGAATATTAACCAAGATATTTCCATTTTTCAGTTTTCAGCCTTCAGCAAACCGCCACTTCTACTCATGTTACATAAACAATATTCTTCTACATAATAAATCACATTATTCGAAGGTTAAATACCAAAAATTATATTCAAGAGACCTTTGTGATATGTGGTACATGCAAATATGTCCTGGTGATCCCCCCCCCCTCCCCGTCATAAGGTTTTGGACTAAAAATTTGATTGATTGGGATAACAATTATTCTGACTCATTATTAATTACAGTAGTACTAGATATAGTAAATATTTCTGAATAAAATTAATATGTTATATTCTGATATATTTCAGTATTTGTTTTTCTTTCTGGTGTGACGTGGGCAGACCTGTTTGTTTACATTTCTAACACTTATTATTATTTATGTCCACTTTATGTTACTATGGCTAATCGGGATGGGTTATCTACAGGTTACCACCCTTTTCTAGCCAGGGTGGGCCCAAGGAGTTTATTTAATGAGTTCGTCACGAAATACATTTCTACTGCCCAGGGTGGGAATCGAACCCGCCACCCTAGGTCTGCTACGTGAGATTAAGACCAGCACCTTAACTCGCACGGCCAACCTGAGCCTCCATTTCTAACGGTTCCTGTTGGCAGGTTATTGAAATTGGCCGAAACATTTCTTATTTCCGTTTGTATTTATTCACTTAATATTTACCATGGTGTTGTGTTTGTATGTAGATTTATCTATTACTAAACTTCACGAGGGAAATCTGCTTAGTTTACGCAGCCCCTGCGTGACGGACTTTTTGTTGAGAATTCGAGATAAAACCACTTTTCTTTCTATACCACATAGGAAGAGGGACATTTTTTATAATTTAATTATAATAATATCAGGTGGCCCATGTTAATGTCATCAGAGTCTCCTCTCCTCCCTAGTAATGCATTCTAATGAATCTGGCTTTAAATCCACATTTTTACATTGCAAAATTTCATAATACAATAATATTATTACCACAAATGATGTTATTATTAATGCATCAGTATTGCGTTATAAAAGTTTAGCATTGTTTTGAAATGTTACAGACCCTCTATCTTGTGTGCATTAAATGCTCAATTCACCCCCCCCCCCCTTGCTCATGTTTAATTTTTATATTTAATGTCCTTGGTGGTTAAATGCTCAAGAAATGAAAAAAATTATTTACTATTTTATTCACATAGGACGCTATGGAATACGCTGCTGAGTCTAAGAATTCTGAAGTTGCTGAAGAACTCATTGCTTGGTTTCTGGAAAAAGGACAATATGACTGTTTTGCTGCTTGCCTGTTCCAGTGTTATGATCTATTACATCCAGATGTCATATTAGAACTGGCATGGCGTCACAAGATTATGGATTTTGCTATGCCCTATTTAGTCCAAGTGACTCGGGAATACATAACTAAGGTTGGAATAACAAAAAGTGTTTATTCTTTAATGAAATATTTGATGACACATTTTTTTTCTTTTCCATGAAATATTCATGAAAACCTCTTTAAAAGTTTTTCCTAATGAGAGTTTATTGACTTTAAATTGTATGTCTTTCGGAAGATGGTATATCAATGTTCTGGATTGTAATTAAACAAAAGTATATCTCATATTTTATTTACATAATATATATATATATATATATATATATATATATATATATATATATATAGACACACGCTTACAGCGTTATATATTGTTTAAGTGTTTTATTGTTTTTATGCTATTCATTAAATGTATATTTTGCAACAAAATTTTTATTTAAGTATCCTTCGTTGCTGAAATTGTTTCAGGTTGATAAATTAGAAGAATCTGAAGCACGGAGACTGGAAGAGCGTGCAGAACAAGACCACAAACCTACAATGATGATGCGTAAGTACATATATGCTGATAGGCATGACAACATTAATTGTGTTTAATAATAACAATAATATTTTCTTAGGTGTCGTGTTTTTATTGCTAAAAAACATTGTTTAACAATGGCTTTCATATTTGAAGTAGTCTGTATTGTGCTTCCTTATGGAGTTTCATAATTCCTAATTGTTAATGAATTTCTTTCTGCAAATTTAAAGTGCCACAAATTTATATTTCTAATTTTGTAAGAATTATGGAATAATGGAATTGAAAACTGGTTGGTTTGGTTCTCAGTCGATGAAGAACCCTTCCCCTCCGAATCTCATGTACTACGTTTACTATTAAATTATTCATACCACAGGGTTTCCTATACCTCTAGTATTAATTTGTTGATTTTTTTTATTATGTGTTCCAGTACACAATGTTCAAAGATAAAGAATTGTCGGGGGAGGTCTTGCTTTTTAATATATTCATGGCTTATTTTCAAAAATGTTATTTTGATACAAAAAAATCTGATTGCCTCTAATGACTGAATATTTAATTGTATACTCGACTTTTCATTTTACCAATTGGAAGTTCACTGATATTCTGCCAGATATAACCTGGTGTTCCAGACAAGTTTTTAGGGGGGGGGGTGTGAATTTAAAGCAAGTCAATTTTTTGTAGAATCAGTTTTCTTTCTTATGATTATACTCTTTATAATATATTTTACGTTTTTCAGCTGAACCTCAATTAATGCTCACGGCTGGTCCTGGGATGATGGCTCCAGGTTTTTCTCCGGCCTATCCTAATACTTATACTACTGGCATTCCATATCAAGGATATGGCATGTAGATAGAACTACAGAAAAATTGTGTTTGTTATGTGACATTCATTGGTGGACTATTGTCTGTCTGACCTCCCTCCTAAAACTATAAATGAACTTTGTATATTACTAGATGAAAAACAAAATTATATAGAAATAGAAACCTTAACCTAATTTCTTCTTGAAAATAAGAAAAAAAAAATAATGGCCTCTATAAGTGGTTCACATTTTCCAGCCAAAATAATGAACCACAAAGCTGCCTTCATTATGTGTGCTTTTTATCTAAGATGTCTTGCGCATATGAATATTGTATTATATATAAATAAATTATATTAAAAATATATACGAATATATTAAATATATTATGTTATATACTCTGTTTTGTTAATGTATTTATTTGATGAGTTTAGTCATTCTGGAAGGGTGGTACTAGATTAATATTGCATAGCGGATCTTGAGTTCCACTACTATATTTTTTTATAGTAATTTATTGTTAAATTATTTAGTTTTAAATATATGCATTCCATTACAAAGTATTCTATGCACTTCACTTACACTGAAGTACCTACATCTGAACTTTAATTCAGATTATGAGTGAATATCCATTATTTCATTGTTTTGTACTCCCTCAGTCAGTGAAGTGTGATATCATTTATCACATTGCTGGCAAATATTATTTGTGCTTTCATAAACTCAATATATTAATAAGCTATATTTATTATTGACATTTTTGTGTTAGTTAATTTACTATGAAATATTTTTTTAATCTTATGGTTTATTATATATTAAGTAATATTACAAGTGTACCATTAACAGATTTTCTATGTGCATACATATGCTGTCATTCATGTATGGTGTTTGAAGAAGTGGCTTATTCATAACAAGCCTTGTTAACATAAATATAAGTAGTCATCTAGTGCAAGTGTACACATTTCAATTTACTATAATATTTAAATGTCTTACCTTGATAGTTTTTTTTTCTTCTCAAAGTGATAGTTGTCAGTGGATGTTTTAATTTCTTTCAGGGGTTGGGGATTAAAGGCCACTTTTGTCTTACATCTGATTTTGTTCTGATTTTATACATAATTTTAGGAAATATATTCCCAAACTGGCCATCAAGAGCCATTATTAACTAATTTTACTAATCAGTTTTAGTGTAAATTAATTGTAGTTAATTTTTTTTATATCAATTTTTCTATTTTCTTGATGAATATATAGGGACCCTCCATACTTTCTTTCATTTTATGATTGTTTCAGCATACTAAATTTCAGCATATATATGCATATAAGTAATTACTAGGTTGAGTATAGATGTTATGGAAAAAAATAATATTGTAATATTATTAGAAAAAAGTGGTATTTACAATGATTTAGAATAATTTGTTTAAAAAAAAAAAAAAAAAAAAAGTATTATTATATATTGTGAAATTATCTGAGACAATTGAGTCCATCATATGGATTACCTTTTCCTGCCATTGTATGCTAGATATTCATTATATAATTATTATTATGTATACATTTGTATTATTTTTCACTTATATGAATTTTCTGTGTATGATGGCAGGATTTAAGTCATTTAATTTTTGTTTTGGTTATACTGGGTATGTACCCTCAACAAATGGCATGTGCCTTACACTAAAGAAAATATATACCAACTAGCTTGACAAAAATCGTCTGCATTATTATGTAGATAACTATGGTGTTTTATCTTGTTCTGTTTTCCCCTATTACTTATTTCTTTGTTACTAAGTTCAAATCTTATTTATTATATGAAATATTTTTATAAAAATTCAAATATGATAGGTTAAATTTTTCTGGGCCTTCCACTTGTGTGCAATTTTATATTTTAAAGTTTATGTTAATTTAGACCTTAGCTCTTTCATTTGAGATTAAATTTTTACATGTTAATGAGAAATGGATTATAAATACAATGAAATATCGCTGTTGAACTGGGGAAACAAATTTAAGAATGTAATTATGTATTAAACGTGAGTGTTCAAATTGTTAATAAAATAGAGAACTTGAAGACATATGATGGAATGTCGAGAAATTTAAGTTGTCTTTTCTTTATTTAATTATTTACCCAATTCTTTAACAATCAACTTTTGAATGTTTACTTAATTGTTTTCTGTAAACCCTTTGATTTTTTTTTTTTTTTTTTTTTTTTTTAAAAAATTTAGATTATTAATTGTGAATTGTGAAAATATGAAGGAAATTGATATAGGGTCATTAAAAGTGCAGAACAAGCAATTGTAGTTTTGTTTTATTTTGAAATTACTGCACAACACCACTAATTTTTGTGTTTTACTCAGTATAAATTTTATAGTTGAAGTCGCAAAGTTAGCTTACTTATTGCTGTGCACCCAACATTATATTTCTGTAGTTTCCATTTTAAAGGTTATATGGCAGGTCCTGCTGGCCCTCCTAAAGTCTGTTTAGCTTCTTTTGTATTAAGCATTAGGTTGTTTCAATTTGGTTTGTGCATAAAAATAGTTTTATTTGAAAATAAATAAAAACATATACCTTGAATGTTTTTCTCAAAATATTATTTCCATTTTTGATAACTGTCCCCACTTATTGAAGCTTTTGTATGTGATTATGTTATTACTCTTCCATTATTGATTGGAAAACACCTGTCATTCTTATCTCGAAGTCTCATAATTTCAATGAATGATTTTGTGTATATGTGCGTTGTTAGTCTGGAATCATTTTGGCGTGCCAGAGGACTTTCTGTGAGTTTGCATTGTGAATTTTTAGGTATAAAAAGTGGGTATTTGATAAACTTCCCTTTAGCTTATGTCCAAAGAAATGTTTATATGTAACTTGACAGTTTAATGAAGTTAATGTAATATCTGTCTCTTTATATTTAAAAAATAGGTCTTACCCTTTTCTGTAGTTTATGATTGTGGATGATGCTCTGTTGTTCTGCTTTCAGTGGAGGTTTGAAATTATAATTGCAAACTTTAGTATTGGTTCATATTTAGTAAAATAACATGATTATTTATATAGGTCACTCTCATAAGAATCATAAATTATATCAATAGTCCAAACTAATTTTTTGTGCAGAAAAGTTTTATATTTAAGAAAAATATTAATAGATATTTTTATGATACAATATAGAATCACATTTTGGGTTGAACTGCAAGAATTTGGTCTTACTGTACGCTTTATCAATCCTTGTCAGTTTGGTGTCTTCATCTACTTGTGCAATTTCTTTAAGCCATTTCACCTTTTCTGTTCTCCATTTGTCTATGATCTCATTCTTAAAGTTTTTGTAATGTCTGTTGAATTTTATACTTGTTTCTTTGATCTATCAGTTGGAGAATCCCAAGAGTTATCCAAGGTTTTCAAGGAACTAGTTTCTTTTTACCAAAGATCTTGTAGTGCGTGTCAATCCTGTTTCAGAGAAAGATGATACAGTTTCTTTTTGCCTAGGTCTATTCCATGATCAAGAAGGGATTTGCAAGTAACATAAGCTCCTATTGGTCAAAATGTGTAGTTAGTTACATTGAAAGTAGGATCCGCTAGCACCAAATCAACCTTGACCCTAACATAACTACAGACCGATATGCCAGGGGTCTGTTATATGATCGTGGTTTATGTAGTAAAAGGGTGGCTACTAGATAAAATATCTCTTAATGCTTGAACACTGATAGTTGGGTGACTCCATTGATGAGGTTGTTACAGAACCTAGTCCCTTTGCTTGAAAGCCATATTGAGGTCACCATAAGAATACACATGAGGACACTGTCAATGTAGGATGTAATTTTCGGAATATTGTGAAATAACACATTAATATTTTTACCCCAAGACAATAAACATTATTCCAGGATTAGAACAAATACAGGATAATGTATTGCGGATTCGGACTTATCAGAGATTTACTAATTGTACTCTAAGACGAGATAACAAGATGATAGTGTGGTGAGCCTTGTACAGGTAGAACAATGCATATATGACAGTCAGGAAAATTGGAAGCGTTATGGTAAGCAGAAGAAAAAATGGGCAGGGATGGTGTTGTAAATGAAGTGCATTGGTGGGGAAGATCCAAAGATCTTTTGAAAACAGATTAGTTCGAGCGGGGTTTAGAATTTATTTTACAAGTCTTGATCTTGAGATGGACCTAATAAGGTGACAAATACAACCTCTTTAACATTTGAGAGAAGGGATGTTTCTAACATTCATCAATTGAACAGCCATTTTATAGTTGTCTTCCGTAGACCTGAGATGAGAGAAAAGCTCATAGGCAGTCATTGACGTAGATACTCAAAATTACCTGTATAGGAAACACTCTTAGTTTGGTTTACAAGAATCTCAAATCGGCCAATATTTTTCATATTAAATGTGCCCACACTGAAGGAAGACAACGCATGAACAAGATGGTAAGACAGTTCCTGAGATGGAAGAATGGCCAGAAAATCATTCAATCCAGAAGACCTGTGAGAAGGGAATGACCATGTGACATCACCTAAAGGTGAGTTACCGGTTAACAAAATTTAAATTTTATCTCAATTATCCAAAAAAAAAAAAACTATTTTCAAGTGCCACTACCAAAGGGACCTTCTCAGCTAAATTTAGTTATAATAAAACATAGTTGCCTTCTTTTAGCTGATTTCCCTTAAGGGAAATCAGCTATTGAGGTTGGTTGTACTCATGACGGAATTTTCTAAATTTTTCTTCAAATGTCCATCGATCCTACCTAGTAGATGACGAAAATGAGGTCCGTTCAAAACTGTGTGTGTGTATATATATATATATATATATATATATATATATATATATATATATATATATATATATATATATGTGTGTGGTGTGTTGTTCTTTTCGGAGCTTTGGTCAATGTTGGTGAAATGAATCTTAGTGTATGCCAATAATTCGAGAATTTTTATTTTCTCTTCCTCAGGGCTGTAAAAATTACATGTACTACATTATAATATTGCACATTGATGTTACACATTGTTATAAAAGGGTGTGTTTTCCTTATTAGTTGGTGTTCATTTCACCAACATTGACCAAAGCTCCGAAAAGAACAACACACCACATATAAATACAACCTGGTCGAAAACATCAGCACAATTATATATATATATATATATATATATTTGTCTGTTACCGCTCTAGCGGTCGCAATTTTTGTTTGATCGTTACCAAACTCGATATTGAGTCGTTTTATGTAAAAAGAAAGATCAAGTTCGTTAACGGCTGAAATTGGACCAGTGGGACGGGGGGTTTTGAGGGGACAATTTTCGAAAATTCGAAATATCTCCGTTACTATACGTCGGATCGAAAAATTGTACAGAATCAATCTTAATGTAAATTAAATTTACTATAAATATTGCTATATACATTTATTCCTTATCTTCAATAATAACCGAAATATTTGCATTTTTATTAAATCTGGGCCCCTAACGGCTGGGTGACTATCCCCCCAAAAGCTAGTTCGGACGTTTCCTTAACTGATCGACTCTCGTGAAATTTCTCTATTGTAAAACTTCACGTGGAAAATCTGCTTAGTTTACGCAGCCCCTGCGTGACGGACTTTTATTTTGGATTTTTAAATTATCTCCCACTATTCCAACCTCAATATCAGCCATTAACTAATATGATCGTTAGTGTGTAATGAAACAGTTAAATATGTGGTAATGTTATAGAAGAAATAAATATTTCCGATTCACGACTCACTTAATTGATGACGTCATCGCACTATGTATATGCTTGTATCTGATAAAGTGAACTTTTAATGAAAACAATATTTGGTATGTATGCTTGGAATTAACAGGTTTATGATATAACAGCTTATTGCTAATATGACATGAGTGAGAGTGGTGTTTACTAATGGCTGAAAGTTAACAATTGCAAATATCTCCGTTAATACTAAAGATAGAGAATAAACGTATAAACAATATTTGTAGTACATTTTATTTGCAATAAGATTGGTTCTAAACAACTGTGTGTGTGTCAATATATATATATATATATATATATATATATATATATATATATATATATATATATACTAGCTCAGATACCCGGCGTCGCCCGGGAATTCATTTGAGGCTGAATGGTGATGGTATTTTTTTGGCAATGCTTTACTTTGCACAATATTTTGACATTTACCCGTCCCAGTGTTTAGGGTTAATACCCGTCGGTGCTGTGGATTTGTTAATACTAAAATTACTTGTTACGTAAGGCTTCACTGTCCTCAATATTTTTATACTTCCCATCTCCTGTGCATTATGCATAGATTTGAATTATTAAGGACAAAACATTAACATAGATTTGAATTAATTTTTTCAGGTGAGGTACCTGGTAGTTCATATTGGAAAGAATTGTTGAGCATATCAATATTTCTAAGCAAATTACTTGCTTCATACATTGTTCCCGAAAAACTGTGTAAAACATAAGTTACTCTAAATAATAAAGGTAACAACTTTTGTCGAAACACAAATGGACAATGAAATATCGCGAATTTTTATTTCAGGCCTCCCTTATAACCCCCACTCTCTTTCGAACCTAAAAATTTTAATATAGCTTATAATCATGGAAGAATTAATGCTAATTGACATACCGAGTTTTGTTAAGTTCGGTTCAATCGTTAGTGCCCAATAAAATAGTTGGATCCCGCTTTAGATTTTGGTGTACATCTCGTTTACACTTTGCTATAAAACAAAAGTGAATATAACAAAAGTTAGTCTAAATAACAAAATAAATAACTATTGTTATGTGTATATTTGCCTAAAAAGCAAAATGAAATGAATTATCGCTATTTTTAATTTCAGTCCTCCCTTATAGCTCCCACTCCTGTTCGTCTCAGAGAATATTAATATATCCTAAAGTCTAAGTTGGGTTAGTAGTAATATACATACCAAGTTTGATAAAATTCGGTTCAGCCGTTTATGCGTGAAAAGGTAGCAAACAAACTGACATCAAAGAAACAAAATACAGTTATGGTGTCTATAGTTAAGTTTAAAGTACGCGTGTAAGCCTTTTTAAACAGCATTTTTATTAATTACAACTTTAAAAATGAACAGAGTGACAGTCTAGATCTACTGGAGAAGTGACAAGGAGAGGAAAAAGTCCGTCACGCAGGGGCTGCGTAAACTAAGCAGATTTTCCATGTGAAGTTTTACAATAGAGAAATCTGCATACTGGTAACACAACACCACCGTGATTAAATACAAAGGGTAATGAGAAATCTTTCAGTTAATTAAAATAAATTCCCAACTGAAACGGCTTCTGAATTGTAAGAATAATTTATATTTTAATAACTCAAATTTTCCAAAGTCCAAGAACTAAAGAGAGGGGGGGGCGGATGAACAGAACGTATTTGCATAAATCTCACAAAGTAAAGAAGGTAAGGTAAGGTTATTATTATTATTTATTAACGTCCACTTTTTGCAACTTAGGCTAATCGGGACGGGTTATCTACAGGTTACCACCATTTTCTAGCCAGGGTTGGATTTTAGGACGTTATTTAATGAATTTCGTCACTAAATAATTTCCTTTGCCCAGGCAAGAATCGAACTCGCTACTCTAGGTTTACCATGTGAGATAAAGGTCAACGCTTTAACTCGTATGGCTAACCTGAGCCCCAAGGTAAGCTTAGAAACGACAGGTAAGGTTAGAAGAAGCTTCCACCTGAGCCGAGCAGTTACGAAAACGGCCGACCTAATCCAAACTATACCCGACCACATGTCTCACAGACTTCATAAAAATGCAAATATCCCGGTTAATATTCAAGATAGAGAATAAATGTATATAACAATATTTATAGTACATTTAATGTGCAATAATATTGGTTCTATACAATTTTTCGATCCGATGCATAATAACGGAGATATTTCGAATTTTCGAAAATCCCCCCCTCTAAACCTCCCTCCCTCTAGTCCGATTTCAGCCATTAACGAACTTGATCTGTCTTTTTACATAAAACGGTTAAATATCGAGTTTCGTAACGATCAAACAAAAATTGCGACCGCTAGAGCGTTAACAGACATATATATATATATATAATTTTGAACGGACCTCATTTTCGTCATCTCCTTGGTAGGATCGATGGACATTTGAAGAAAATTTTCGAAAATCGCGTCATGAGTACGACCTCAATAGCTGATTTCCCTTAAGGGAAATCTGCTAATAAAAGAGGGGTCATAACCTGCCCTTTGTGATATACAGGATATGATAAAAGGACAAAGGTTTCGAATGTAGGAGATGGAAGTGGGATTTGGATAAAATAGGAAATAATATTATTGTGAATAGAACAACGTACTTTGAAAATTTGCCACAGCACATTAGGGTCAATTAATATGAAAGTTATATGAGTATTATTAATAAGTGTTTGCAGTTCCCTGTAAGATATGATACTGGAATGAAGAGTATTAAGTTTGCAAAAATCTAAACTAGTTTCCATATCGTTAATAGTATTATATATCAACATTAAATTACTAAATAAAATAGAGTACTATTGCGTAAGCATTATAGCATTTGTTTCGTTGCTAAAATACTGAAAATGTTTTTCTAATGAAGCATTATTAGTCTCAATTATTGATATATCTTTATTACATTCACTAATTAATTGCTTATAGATAGTTGACTTTCTACATTATGTTCTAAATGATAATTAGTAGACTGTATTTTACTAATTATTGCATCATATTTTTGTTTATCCTGAGCATCCATATTGCCAGTCAGCCATGAGATAGTCGTGCCTAAGTCATTGATTAAACCGCGTTTTGGTCTACTTTTGTTTATTTTCAAGAGGTCTTGTTTGTCATGAGTATATTTGAGATGTACACGGATAGAATCCAAAAAAATGATGGTAATTTTTCTTCATATAAATGTTAATAATTCGGTCAATACTTGTCAATTCTTTTTGTAGTACATACATCAGTATCAATGTGATGAAAATATGTATAAGTTGAATTAATGAAAAATGAGTCATGTATTTTTATGGCAGTGACCCCCGGTGTGTCTGTAAGGTCAGTTAGCCTGTTCGCTACTGCTTGGTTGAGAATCAGTAGGAACACTAGCATTTTCACCTGATACAGATGAAATTTTCATTGTTTTCCTAGGATGTTTCATCCTATTTGGGTGAAATTTAATGGACTGTTTAAGATTTCCTCTGTTACATGTAACATTTTTGGCCTCTTTATTATATGTTGTTTTGAAATACTTAGGTTTGTGTTTTTGTTGAATGTGGTTTTTAAGTAGGGTTCGTCAGGAATGTGAGGTTCTTGTTCTCTACGTTCATTTAGTTTGTTTGTTCGTTCTTCTTTTTCAATATCAGTTTTCTTTTTACTAGATTATGTATCATTTCTAATTGGTTAAAATAGTTATTTATATTCTGTTCAGTTATTAAAGTTTCTGTCACGTCTTGTGGGTCTTTTGTTACTCCGAAAGTAATTTCCATCAGTGTCAGTTTCAAATTAGAATTTATTGAATTATTAAATGCTATTAATGCAAGTGTCATACATTTCTCCACATTATTATCCTTATGTTCTATGTGAATTGAATTGAGTAATTCAATAAGTGTAGAGTGTGACCGTTCCAATAGTCCTTGAGAGTCAGAATGTCCTGGTGTTGTATAGTATGGTTCTATGCCATATAGCTTGAGAAAGTTTCGTAATCCAATATTGTCAAATTCTCGTCTGTTGTCTATTTGAATAATTGTAGGTATAGGAAATAAAGCAAGATAGTTACTTAGCTGGTCTTGAATTTCAACTTGGTTCAAACTACTAAGAAGGTATGCTAACAGGTTTTTCGAAAATGAATCAATAATTGTTAAAAATTTATGTTTATCATAATAAAATACATCAATTTGTATTTTTTCAAAAGGTCGATCAGGAGTTGGTGTTTGTTTCTATACCACTTGAATAGGTTTCCTCTCATACTTAACTTTTTGACAAATAGGACATTTATTGATAAAGTCTGTAATATCTTTGAACATTCCAGGCCAATAATATCTCCTACGAATATGTTCATAAGACTCACTATTACCTCTATGATAGGTTTTGCCTACATGATAATTAGAAACTACTTCAGCTTGTTCTGATTTTGGTATTATGTCTAAATTTAATTTAGAGTAACGTTTAATTTTAATTGTACTAAAACTACTACTTATAATATTTTTAAAATTCTCAAATATATTATTATACTCATCTTGTAAAATACCATCTTTTTTATCAAATATACGTAAGTTGTATTCGGTTTTAAATATTGTATACAATATGTATTCATTTTTTCTCTGTCTAATGAGTTTTTAAAGGAAAATGTGAGACGGGTTTTATTAAATATTTTTTGAATTTGAGGATTCGAATTTCCTCGTTGCAGAACAATTTGACATTTAAAATTTTACTTTCGTCACAAATAACAACCTGTTCATCTGAACTTTCCTGCGAATGTATTGGGACTAGACTTTCAGTATCCTGAATTTCATCATTATTTGGGGGATAATTTTGAAGGAATTCATCGAGTACTTCTTGTGGATCTATATCGTCTTCTATAGCAGTACAATACTGAACGCGGGATAAGGCGTCTGCTACAACATTCGTTTTTTCGGCGACATATTTAATATCAAATTCGAAATCGGATAAAATACATTTCCACCTTAATAATTTGGGATTTGGTTCCTTAAGACTGTGGAGCCATTGCAAAGGTTTGTGATCCGTTTGAATTAAAAAATTTCTTCCATATAGATATGGACGGAAATGTTTGCAAGCCCATACAATTCTTATAATTCTTTTTCTATAGTTGACAGATTTTCTTCATGCTTATTTAATGTTCGCGTAGCCTATTGGCAAATCTTTACCATCAAAATTTTGTTACAAAACTGCTCCAAGTGCAAAATTTGAAGCATCTGTGGTTAAAATGAATTTTTGGAAAAATCGGGCAGTTGTAAAATTGGGTTATTTTGCAAAAGAGTTTTTAATTGTTCAAAAGCTTGTTTATACTCTACACTATTTATATAAATTTTAGAATTTTCCTTTAATGCTAACGTTAGGGGTTTTGCTATATTAGCGTAATCTCGAATCATCTAACGATAATAACCAGTAAGACCTAAAAATTGTTTAACTTCTTTTTGTGTTTTTGGAATCGGGAAGTTCTTTATTGCGTCTACTTTTAAAGTATTTGGCTTAATGCCTTGATCTGAAATCATATGGGCTAAATATAATAATTCGTTCTTAAAAAATTCTGTCTTATCAATTTGAATTTTTAGATTATGAAATTTTAATTTTTCAAAACCGCTTTTAGATGTTTTAAGTGTTCTTCTAAGTTATCTGAAAAAATTATGATATCGTCAATATAAACTAATACATTTGGCATGTTTGAAAAAAATTATACTCATGGCCCTTTGAAATGTGGGAGGTCCGTTTTTCAAAACCATAGGGACCCTTGTATATTTCCAAAACCATTTTCCGTGTTAAACACAGTTTTTGGAATTGATTCTGGATCCAATTCTATTTGATGAAATCCAGAAGCTAAATCTATGGTTGACAAATAAGTTGCTCGTCCAATTTTACCGAAAAGATCTTCTATATTAGGCAAAGGGAATTCATCTTCTATAGTTTTTTCGTTTAGTTTTCTATAGTCGACTACTAGCCAAATTTTTCGTTTGGGGACAACCCAGAAAGGCAAGTTGTATGGCGAATTGCTTGGTCTAATAATATTACTTTCAAGAAGTTTATCTATTTCTATTTCAACATCTTTCCGAACAAAATCCGGATATCTATAGTTTTTAGTATAAACTGGTAACTAATTAGTGGTTACTATTTTATGTTTTAAAATATTAGTGCTACTTAATTTATCATGTTCAAGTTTTATTATTTCAGGGAATTGCTTAATTAAGCTTATAATTTTTACTTTTTCTTTCTCATTCATATGGTCAGTCCGTATGAGATGCGGGAGTTCCTTAACGACATCCTTTGAATCCTCGGGACAACTGGTCACAGGATTTGCTGGATAAATCGATTCTACTTCATCTACTTCCATAGGCTGGGGACTAATGGTCAGCTCTGTGGAAAAAGCTAAGCATTTTGCTTTGCCATCAACTATATCTAATAAGCTTTCTTCTATGAATGCTTTATTATTTATATTTCGTGGCTTAAAAGTTCCTAAACCGCTGTTGGGAATTGACCTAACAGGGAAAGAGAACATATTTAAACCAGGTTTTAACATAATTTTTTCATTTTTATTTTCCATCGAAAATGACAATTGTTTAAACCCACTATTAAATTCTAAAATGTTTTTATTAAAATTAACAGTTGCTTTTATTTTACTCATGGACTCGTGTCCTAAAAGTATGTCATATCTAGGGGAAAATTTGAATAAATACATTTTCATAAAAAACTATTGGAAAATATTTAATTGGTAGGACATAAAATATATTCAGACCCTTGTGTTTCGCCCACAGGTGTTTTTACAAAAAATGTTTCCTTGAACCTACGCCAATGAGGGGGCACTATTTCCGGATTGATATAATGTTTTTAAAGATCCTGTGTCTATTAGCCATTTCCGGCTTTCCTGGTCCAAAAAGTAAGGGAGTGATTTATCCATTGCCTTTAATTCAAATCTGGTTCCGGTAGCTTGTGTGGGTGGTGACTTCTGTCTAAAAAATGGTCTGTAAGTTTATTTATTGTGCCTGTTAATGTGCTAAGTTGTTCTTGCATGTGCTGTAACTTGTCAGTTTCGGAACTATTTTGTTATTTGACTCCACATATGTTATCTCATATGGGGAAATGAAATTTTTATTGGGCTTGGGTTGAATCGATTTCATAGAGACAGTATTTTGACTATTCCTTTTGGGAACAGAGGGTTTTTGCACAAATGGTTGAGTTTGTTGGAAAAAGGGTTGTGTATTAAAAGGTCTTGGTTGAGAAGGTTGAGCAAAGTTTGGATTTTGTTGAAATTTTGGTCTAAATCTAGGGAGAGATATTTGATTTGAAAAATTGGCAATTCTAAAATTATGTTTATGTGTGCCAATTTTGTTCATGACTTCCATTGTGTGGTTTAATTTTAACTGTGATAATATAATGCTGCAGTCGTTAATTAGTTTTGACCTAGCGTCGTTTAGGTCTTGTATTTGTAGTACCTGTAGTTGTGCTCCTAGGGTAGGGTGTACACCGTGTATAAATGTCCTTACTAGTGTCGCGTCTAGTTGTGGTATCAGCTGATCTAGCAGAGTGCCAGTGACCTTGTCTAGTTTATATCTGGTTACCACTGTAGTTCTTTTTTCATCTAGTCTATTCAGGAATTCTATCGGGTGTTCTCGAGGGTAAGATCTCATGACAGATTGTCCTGTTGTCAGCGAAATTTTTTCTAAGAGATTCTAATAAGTCCGTTAGTTTTGCACAATTATTATTGTAGGCAACAGCTTCGGCAGGGCCATCTAAATGGCACATAGCTGCTTTAAAAAGTAGCCAGTGGTTATTTTCTTTTTCTTTATTATTTTTTTTTTTGTACAATAAGAATTAAATAATTCTTCACATGTGGCTATGAACTGTGGTAATTTGTAACTAGTTCCATCATATCTAGGGACGTATTTTAAAATATCCATGGGGAGGGGTTTGGATATCATTTGGATTTCGCTTATGCTTTAGCTCAAAATGTCTTTTTGGATTTGGGGCATTTCTTGGTTGTTTGACATAATGGGGCTTAATTTAGAGGGTTGAATTACAATGTTATTTTATGAGCTATACAGAGGCTACTCTCACTGTAGTGATGTTCCTCCGGGTCTTCTGCTCCTCCAGATTCCTTCTTGCTGCTGCTCCAGGCTATCGTCTGCTTGACTGTAATTGGGGGAACTCGGGAAATAGATCACGAGTAACAAGTGCAAGGCTTCGCTATACTTTGGGGAATAAGCAGCTAAGGATTGAGATCCAAAGTTTTCAAATATGTGGGAAATAGATCACACTTAAAATGAAAACTTCTGCTAACTCCCTATATTCGAGCGCCAGATCAGTTTAAAGTACGCGTGTAAGCCTTTTAAAAAAGCACTTTTATTAATTAAAACAATTTCAACTTTCAAAATGAACAGAGTGACAGTCTAGAGGTACTGGGGAAATGACAAGGAGAGGAAAAATGGAAGGGATTATAAGAGGAATAAATGCTGATGCTTGTGATGTCAGCGGGACGGGACGGATGTTCCCAAGACGTAACTTATGACATGTGGAACGAAAAAGAATCCTGAAATTTCGAGAAAAAAATCAATGTACAGACAGAGGTTACAATTTATATATATATATATATATATATATATATATATATATATATATATATTTTAGAACGGACTTCATTTTCATTATCTCCTGGGTAGGATCGATGGACATTTTTCAAAAATCGCGTCATGAGTGCGATCTCAATAGCTAATTTCCCTTAAGGTAAATCTGCTAAAAAATTTCATGTTTAAACTTATGTCAGAACTTGATGTATGAAGAATACATTTAAGCACGAGATGAATATTGTACGACAGGTTTAAGTATTCAGTAGCTTTGACGCAAAAAAATAATTTATGATCAGGAGAAGGGATTCTCGTAATTTATAAAAGTCCGTCTCACAGGAGCTGCGTAAACTTAGCAGATTTCCCACATGCTGCTATGACACAGGTGATCTCACCTTAACACATATTCTCTCTATCTATGGAAAAAACCGATGAGTTGGAGGAAGGGGGGGGGGGCGTTGCTGAAGGCTGAAAACACGAATGTACCAATAACTCGCCTAGCACAACCCAGCCGGTATCACCAGCTACCGGGTCACCTACCTTTTTTCAGTTCCATTACACCCCATCACAAATACCACCTCCCTTAAAATGGAACTATAGTTCAGCAGAAGGGGAACTATACTTGCTCACTCCCGTTGGGTCACTCCACCTTATTACCAACCAAAATCAAGAAGCTGGGTCTCGGATAAAAAAAAAAACAACTCGCCTAGTACTAGAGTTACGAAAAAAAAATGAATAGAACAACAATTGCAGAACTTTAATAGTTTAACAAGATTGATTTTATAACATTTTACGATCCCACAATTACTAACGGAGATATTTTGAATTTTCTAAGAGCCTCCACCCAGTCTAAACCCCACTATACCTGGTCCGATTTTTGTAAATCACAGATATGATTTTTAGTGTTGAATAAAACGATTTAATATGGAGTATGGTATAAATCAAATGAGCATTTTCAAAACAAGAACGCAAAACCTAAGGCATACTAAGTATTAAGGCATGCATTACGTAATCACTTTACTGTCATCTATTTACGGCCTTGTTTTAAACGTGAAGCATGACTTTTAACGAATATTGACGAATTAATTATCATTTATGGGTTTAAATTAATACAGTTTCTCGTCAAAATAGAATGATACATCATCATAGCTTTCAGAGAAAAAAAACAAAATTTGTTCAGGCTTTCTTCTATAATTACATAGACGATTGTTTGAGGTGAACACCGTAGTTGGAAGTAATTAGCTAACTTTTTTGCCCGTCTTGTGTGAGAAAAATGATTTCTCATGGAAATATAATTAAGCTCATTCCTAGTAAACTCTCACTCCCATCAATGGTAGAAGAGTATAATATAATTTGGCTAAATTCATGCCCTAAATAAATATGAAATACATATTCATAATGTTTTATCATTATACATCAATTTCACAATTTGCTTGATGCATTCTCATGAATCAGTAATAAATTCCACTTGGTGATTGCAAGTTGGAAGTAAGAATTTCGAAATTCAAAAATATAAGCAACGTATTACGACTGAAAATTGCATTCTAAACACAATTTATTCTTTATATTTTTCCTGTAAAATCTATAATATCTAAGATATTGACTTTCGTTATTTTTGATGTCCAAGTAAGCCCCACTCATGTCGGCGGTAGTAATGTATAAAGTACCCCAAGTTGACAATATTCATTTTTTACGAAAATTACGTATATTTAATCACGGATTTGAGAAGTGCAACGAAATTGAAGGCATCCCTGTAAAATCTCCCTGGCGAATTTCTTGATTAGAAGGCGCAAACCTAGAGGCTTCTTGAAATATTTTTCTAGAACTAATTGTGAGAGACTGGAAGAAAAAAATTCCAGAAGCACTAGATCAACAAACCAAAAGCTCCACGAAATATCAAAGAACTTGGGCAAACGAGTGGATGCCATGTAGCTGAGAGTTAGCGAATTTGACGAAAAACTCGCGGCATTCAGAATAATGTTGAAGAGAAAATGTCCAGCCTAGAAAGGAAGGTTGACTAAGAAATACGTTAGCTACTATTTAAATGTACAATCTACAAGTTGGCGAATGTCCGGTGACACTCATTTCAGAGCAGTCCAATAAAATAAAGGCCCCCACTTTTGATAGTGTCGTACCATTTAATGTCTTCAAGTTTCAATTTGAGCCAGTGACCAGTAAAAAGTCTGTCACGCAGGAGCTGCGTAAACTAAACAGGATTCCCAAGCGAAGGTATACAATAGATAAATATACATACTGGTAACAGCACCGCAAATATTAAGTGAATAAATAGAAACGGTAATGAGAAATCATTCAGTTACAAGTTAATAATTCCACATCGGAAAGCGACTGAATTGTAAACAAACAGACCAGCCAACCAAAATTCTAGGCCGGAAAGGAAAACCATTAATATATCTCAATACAACACATTAATTTTATTGAAAACTATTTACTATAGCTAATGCTGTAATTTGTAATGAATCAGAATAATTTTAATCTCAATTACTTAAATTTTAGTAATCCAAGAACAAAAGAAGGGGGGGGGGATCAACAGAACGTATTTGCATATATCTCACAAAGTAAAATTTCAATGAAAACAATATTCCGTATTTAACCTTGTAATAACGTGGTTCATGATATAACAGCTTATTATTAATATAACATGAGTAGGAGTGGGGGTTTACTGAAAGCGGAAAACTATAAAATTCAAATATCTCGGTTAATATTCATGATACAGAAAATATGTATAGAACAATATTTATAGACCATTTAATTGTCAATAATATTGGTACTATACAATTTTTCGACCTTACGTATAGTAATGGAGATATTTCGAATTTTCAAAATTCCCCCTCTAAACCTCCCCCCCCCTCCCACTGGTCCAATTTCAGCCATTAACGAACTTGACCTTTATTTTTGCATAAAACGATTAAATATCGAGTTTGGTTACATCAAACCAAAATTGCGACCGCTAGAGCGTTAACAGACAAATATCTATATATATATATATATATATATATATATATATATATATAAAATTGTAACCTCTGTCTGTACATTGATTTTTTTCGCGAAATTTCACGATAACTTTTCGTTTCACGTGTCATAGACACCATAACTGCACTTTGTTTCTTTCGTGTCTGTTTGTTTGTTTGTTACATTTTCACGCATAAACGGCTCAACCGAATTTCATGAAACTTGGTATGTATATTACTACTATCCCAACTTAGACTTTAGGCTATGTAAATATTCTCTGAGGCAAACAGGAGTGGGGGTTATAAGGGAGGCCTGAAATTAAAAATAGCAATATTTCGTTTCCTAATGCATTTTTGCCAATTATGCACATAACAAAAGTTGTTTATTTTGTTATTTGGAGTAACTTTTGTTATATATACTTTTGTCGTATACCTAAGTATAAATGAGTTATACGTTAAAAACTACTGCGGAAGTCAACAATTATATTTGGCCCAAAAAACTAAACCGAACTAAATAAAACACTCGGTATGGGTATTAGCACTAACGCCTTCCTTATAATAAGCCATACTAACAATTCTAGGGACGGGCAGGAGTGGGGGTTATAAGGGAGGCCTGAAATTAAAAATAGTGATATTTCGTTTTCTATTGGGGTTTCGGCAAATATGCACATAACAATAGTTGTTTATTTTTTTATTTAGAGAAATTTGCTCAACAATTCTTTTCAATATGAGCTACCTGGAAAAATTAATTCAAATTATACTATATTATTATAATATTTTGTCCTTAATAATTTAAATCTATGCATAATGCACAGGAAACGGGAAATATGGCAATACGGAGGACAGTGAAGTCTTACATAAAAAATTAATTTTATTATTAAAAAATCCACAGAAACGATGGGTATTAACCCTAAACACTGGGAAGGGTAAATGTCAAAATATTGTGCAATGTAAAGCTTTTCCAAAAAAATACCATCACCATCCAGCCTCAAATGAATTCCCGGGTGAAGCCGGGTATCTGAGCTAGTATATATATATAATTTTGAAGGGTCCTTATTTTCGCCATCTCCTGGGTAGGATCGATGGACATTTCAGGAAATGTTTCAAAAATCGCGTCATGAGTACGACCTCAGTAGCTGATTTCCCTTGAGGGAAATCTACTAAAATGGTTGGAATAATGAAGAAAAAGGGATATAACTAATTCTCAGTTACCATCTGCTTGCCGGAATAATTATGAGGACATAATGGTGGGATTACAGCGCAAGTACGGTGGCGAACACAAGCGGGGGCTTTACAGGATCGAATTACTGGACAGAGTGGAGAAACCTAATGAGACGCTGCAAGATTTCGCAATGGAAATTGAACACTTGGCACAACTGACTTACCCAGGTGAAAATCATTCGTTTTTGGATCAGTTTAAGTTCGTAACAATTAAGTAATTAAGTAACATTTGTGAACGGCATACGGAATCCAGTTGTTAATTAGGTGGTGTGCGCTATGCAGAAATTGTCTGTTGGTGAAACCATCTCTTGTTGTTCCAGGATACCACTAAAATCATATCTAAGCCACAAGTCTACAAGGTGCGACGTCTTGAGGCTGATACACAAAATTACTGCGACAAAAGAAGTG
The DNA here is from genome assembly GCA_019009955.1 of Riptortus pedestris. Taxonomy (NCBI): domain Eukaryota; kingdom Metazoa; phylum Arthropoda; class Insecta; order Hemiptera; family Alydidae; genus Riptortus; species Riptortus pedestris. Next base: position 110,680,217 of record CM032233.1, on the reverse strand, counting down.
CCAAAGAAGGGGTGGTCAGCGAATACTGGAGGAGCAAAGGAATAAATCACGCTCCAAATGCTTTAATGCGGTAAGATCGGCCATTTTCAGTGTAACTGTAAAGTACCAAGGATAAGATCACGATCTGTTTCGCCACCGAGGGACAATAAACGGACGAACGACTGCAAATCTCAAGACACACCATTAAACTAGAACGAGCTAGCACTGAGGGGCAAGAATAAGCACCCATAACCGTTGGCTCAAAATCTCCATTTCCATTATACAACAGAAAAGTAGCAACTTTACTGCTCATGGGATTATCAACGGAAGGAAGCAGGTCCGCACCATAGACACAGGAGCGTCGCAGTCCATAATTAGGTCCGATTTGGTACAAGGATCAGTGGAACCGTTAAACAATGTACGTACGACTGCCCACTGCTACTGAGGATTCAGCCACCCACATAGTGGATGAAGTTATCATCGGTGCAGACTACATGATAGATCATGGTATTAGTCTTCATATGGTTCAGCAAATAATGATCTGGCACAGCGCCGAAATACCCTTCGATGTTCGATATGGAGCAAGATTGCAGTGAGACAGCTATTTACCGCCGCACGCCAGAAATTACTACCTACCTACTTACCAGAAACCTTTAGTACTGAGCATGAAACAGGGGAAACACAATAACGCGGATACCCTCTCAAGGCGCACATGCAAAGTAGAATGCGAACATTATACAAAAGCTGAAAAGAGTAATGCGTCATGATGTACCCAATTGGTGAAGACTGGTTGAAAGCGCAAAAAGATGACCCTATTCTGGCTAAGGTTATATCGGGTAAGGAGGACAACAGAAGATCGACCTTTAATGAAATATAGGCAGAAAGGCCACATGCAAAATCATACTGTATCCAGTGGATTAGCCCAAAATTGGTAGATGGCTGCTCGATCTGTGGAATGTACAGATGACAAAACCACAAGGGTCTTAGTTGTACCAACATTCAAGATAAATAAGGTAATGAAACAATTCCTTAACGGTCCCAGCGGCGGCTATCTGGGTATTACAAAAACTCAAGAAAAATTAAACAGCGTTTTTACTGGGTGAGATGGATAGCTATTTGGCATTGCGGCCAAGGGTCCCATCAAAAGGAAATCGTGGCAAGCTTCAGCAGTACAACGCAGGCGCTCCTTTCGAGCGAATAGTCATCGATGTTGCAAGTCCATTCCCTGCCTGTGAGGCTGGAAACCAGTATGTACTTGTGGTAATGGATTATTTCAGCAAATAACCGAAGTGTATGCCATTTCAAAACAACCGGTTTGAAACCCGGACGCGTTTGTAAATAATTGGGTGTGCCGATACGGGGATCCAATAGAACTAACTGCATTCTAACAAGGGACGAAATTTCGAATCGGATATATTCAAAGAAATGTGTGACTTATACGGGAACAAAAGACGAGAACGACACCGCTACATCCAGAGTCAGGCATGGCAGAAAGATTCAACTGGACACTAGTGGAATATCTCAGAAAAGTGGTCAGTACATACCAAAGGGATTGGGATACGCATGTACCCAAATTTCTACTTTCACACCGGTCAGTTGTCCATGATGCCACCTTACGTACACCAGAAGATTCCTATTTGGAACAGATCTAAAACTGGCAACGGATTTGGAATTTGGTGTCAAATCTGGACTGTCCCACGAAAACTATGGAACCACTCCCCAAGCACAAGAAGATCTGCATGAGCTTCATGAGTTTGTCCTGAACCACATTAAAATGACCAGTGATATAATTCATATAACAAATTCATATTTAAGCGTGTCTCAATAGAGGCTACTAAGCTATTACTAAAATTAAAAACTCACTTAATATTTGAGTTACGAACAAATGTTAACAACAATTCTAGAGCATCAATAGTTTAATATGATTGGTTCTATAACATTTTTCGATTCGATTCATATGAGCTCAGATATTTTGAGTTTTCGAATCCCCCCCCCCCCTCGTCAGCCATTAACAAATATGATCATTAGTGTTGAATGAAAAAGTTACATATCGAGTATGGACGATGAAATAATTATTTTTGAGTCAAGACCATAAAATCACAATTGCTTATTACACCAGATATTTCCTTAATTGGCATATATAATATATGTTTATTTAACGTGGTCATTACACTACGTATTTGCATATTTCACAAATAATAAAGGTCCGTTGAAAGCAATATTTGGCATTTAAGCTTGCAATAAGTCGTTTCATGACATATTGGCTTATTGTTAACATGCGATGAGTAAATTTGGGGGTTTACTGATGGTTGAAAATTAAAAAATGCAAATATCTCGGTTAATATTCCAGAAAGCGAAAAAGTCTATATAATACCATTTATAAGAACGTACATTTGCAAAAAACAAGAGTGGCTCTATACAATTTTTCGATCCGACTCATAATAATGGGAATATTTCAAAATTTCAAAATTCCTTTCCTATAAGCCCTCCTCCCGTTGGTACAATTTCAACCGTTAACGAACTTGATCTTTTTAGTCAAGCATAAAAGTTTAAATATCGAATTTGGTAACGATAAAAATAATTTCGACTGCGAGAGGGTTAACAGAAATCCCCTTCTCCATTCACACATATATATATATATATATATATATATATATATATATATATATATACTAGCTAAGTTACCCGGCTTACATAATACATAATCTATATATATATATATAAAATTGTAACCTCTGTCTGTACATTGATTTTTTTGGTGAACTTTTCGTTTCACATGTCATAGACACCATAACTACATTTTGTTTCTTTCGTGTCTGTTTGTTTGTTTGTTTATTTGTTTGTTTGTTTGTTACCTTTTCACGCATAAACGGCTGAACCGAATTTTATGAAACTTGGTATGTATATTACTACTACCCCAACTTAGACTTTAGGCTATATTAATATTCTCTAAGACGAACAGGAGTGGGGGTTATAAGGGAGGCCTGAAATTAAAAATAGCGATATTTCGTTTCCTATTGCTTTTTCAGCAAATATGCACATAACAAAAGTTGTTTATTTTGTAATTTAGAGTAACTTTTGTCATATGCAATTTTGCCGTAAACGGAAGTATAAATGAGTAATACGCTAAAAACTATAGCGGGAGTCCACAATTTTATTTGGCACAAAAGACTCAACCGAACTAAACCAAACTCGCTATGTGAATTAATACTAATGATTTCCTTATAATAAGCCATACTAACATTTCTAGGGACGGGCAGGAGTGGGGGTTATAAGGAAGGCCTGAAATTTAAAATAGCGATATTTCGTTTCCTATTGCTTATTCAGCAAATATGCCCATAAAAAAAGTTGTTTATTTTGTTATTTACAGTAACTTTTGTTATATACACTTTTGCCGTATACGGAAGTATAAATGAGTTATACGCTAAAACCTTTAGCGGGAGTTCACAATTTTATTTGGCACAAAACACTCAACCGAACTAAACCAAACTCGGTATGTGAATTAGGACTAACGTCTTCCTTATAATAAGCCATACTATCATTTCTAGGGACGGGCAGGAGTGGGGGTTATAAAGAAGGCCTAAAATTAATAATAGTGATATTTCGTTTCCTATTGCATTTTCGGCAAATATGCACATAACAAAAGTTGTTTATTTTGTTATTTAGAGAAACTTTTTTTATATACACTATCGTCGTATAACGGTATATATAAAGGCATTATAAGCTAAAAATTATAGCGGGAGTCAACAATTTTATTTGGCACAAAAGACTCAACCGAACTAAATAAAACACTCAGTATGTGTATTAGCACTAACGCCTTCCTTATAATAAGCCATACGATTTCTAGGGACGGGCAGGAGTGGGGGTTATAAGGGAGACCTGAAATTAAAAATAGTGATTTCCTATTCGGGTTTCGGCAAATATGCACATAACAAAAGTTGTTTATTTTGTTATTTAGAGAAATTTCCTCTACACTTCTTTTCAATATGAACTACCAGGTACCTCAAATGAAAAAATTGATTCAAATGTATGTCAATATTTTCTCATTAATAATTCAAATCTATGCATAATGCACAGGAAATATGACAATATGCAGGACAGTGAAGCCTTACATAAAAAAATAATTTTATTATTAACTAATCCACAGAAACGACGGGTGTTAACCCTAAACACTGGGACGGGTAAATGTCAAAATATTGTGCGAAGTAAAGCCTTGCCAAAAATATTCCTTCACCATTCAGCCTCAAATGAATTCCCGAGCGAAGCCGGGTATCTGAGCTAGTATAATATATATTTAAATATATACCGTATAGACATATCTATATTTTTGTCTGTTACCGCTCTAGCGGTCGCAATTTTCGCTTGATTGTTACCAAACTCCATATATAAACGTTTTATGTAAAATTGAAGATCGATTTCGTTAACGGCTGAAATCGAACCAGTGGGAGGGGGGGTTTAGAGAAAAGGATTTTCGAAAATTCGAAATATCTCCGTTACTGTACGTCAGATCGAAAAATTGTATAGAACCAATCTTATTGGAAATTAAAAGGTCTATAAATGTTGTTACGTATATATTTTCATTATCTTTAATATGAATCGAGATATTTGCGTTTTTTAGTTTTCGGCCTTCAGTAAACCCTTACTCCTACTCATGTCATATCAACAATCAGCTGTTATATTATGAAGCACTTTATTTGAAGCCTAAATAACAGCATATTTGACGAAAAACCAATGGGAAACGAAATATTGCTATTTATAATTTCAGGCCTCACTTATAACCCACACTCATTTATCTGTTTGTCTCAGAGAATATTAGTATAGCCTAACGTATAAGTTGGGTTAGTGTGTGTGTGTGTGTGTGTGTGTGTGTATGAAATTGTAACCTCTGTGTACATTGATTTTTTTCCCCGAAATTTTACGATAATTTTTCGTTTCACATGCCATAGACACGATATCTGCATTTTTTTTTGTGTCTGTTTGTTTGTTTGTTACCATTTCATGCCTGAACTACTGAACCGAATTTTATGAAACTTGGTGTGCATATTACTACTAACCGAACTTTAGGCTACATTAATATTTTCTGAGACAAACAAATTTGTAAATTTTGTTATTTACAGTAAAATAACAAAATTTACAACTTTTATTATGTGAATATTTACCAAAAAACCAATAGGAAACGAACAGGTCTCATTTATAACCCCCACGTCTGTTTGTCTCAGAGTATATTAATATAGCCTAAAGTCTAAGTTGGGTTAGTAGTAATATACATACCAAGTTTCATAAAATTCGGTTCAGTAGTTCCTATTGGTTTTTCGGCAAATATGCCCATCGCAAAAGTTGTAAATCTTGTTATTTACAGTAACTTTTGTTATATACACTTTTGTCGAATACCGATGTAAAAACAAGATATACACTAAAAACTAAAGCGGGAGTCAATAATTTTATTGGGCACAAAAGACTAAACCGAACTGAACGAAACTCCGTATGTAATTTAGTATTAAAACCTCCCTGATTATAAGCTATATTAAAATGTCTAGGTACAAAAAGGAGTGGGGTTTATAAGGGAAGCCTGAAATGAAATATTGCAATATTTCGTTTCCTGTTGGTTTCTCGGCAAACATGCTTATAACATAAGTTGTTAATTTTGTTAATTAAAGTAACTTTTATTATATATATACTTTTGTCGTATACCAAACTATAAATGACATTTACGCTAAAAACTATAGTGGGTGTCAACAGTTTTATTGGTCACTAATGACTAAACCGGACTAAACAAAATTCGGTATATGAATTAGCATTAACTCTGCTATGAGTATAAGCTATTTCAAAATTTCTGAGGACGACTTAGAGTGGGGGTTGTAAGGAAGGCATTATATGAAAAATCGCCGAACTTCGTTTCCTATTGGTTTTTCGGCAAACATGCTAAAGTAGAAGCTTTTCATTTTAGCAGATTTCCTTTAAGGGAAATCAGCTATTGAGGTCGAACTCATGACGCGATTTTCGAAATTTTTCTTCAAATGACCATCGATCCTACCTCAGAGATGACGAAAATGAGGTCCGTTCAAAACTGTATATATCTATCTATCTACATATATATTTGTCTGTTACCTCTCTAGTGGTCGCAATTATTGTTTAATCATTATGAAACTCAATATATAGTGGTTTTATGTAAAAAGAAATATCAAGTTCGTTAATGGCTGAAATCGAACTAGGGGGAGGGGGGTTTAAAGGGGGAGAATTTCGAAAATTCTAAATATTCGTTATTATGCGTCGGATGAAAAAAACAAATAGAACCATTCCTATTGTAAATTTTATGTTCTATCAATAATTTTAAGTACATTTTTTCACTATCTTGATTATTAACTGAGATATTTGTATTTTTCAGTTTTCGGGATTCAGTAAACCCCCACTCGTACTCATCTGATATTAACAATATTCCATTTTGTTATGAAGTACTTTATTTGAAGCTTAAATACCAATTATTGTTCTCATTGAACTTTTAATTTTTGAGTTAAATGCAAAAACATGACTCACGTGGGAAATCTGCTTAGTTAACGCAGCCCCTGCGTGACGGACTTTTGTTATTTAGAGTAACTTTTGTTACATTCACTTTTGTTGTAAAATGAAGTAAACACGATCAATGGCGGCTTTTAGCTAAAATTTGTGGGGGTGCTGCTCCAGAAAATCCAGCACGGCAGGGTCGGCACTGCGGGAAGGACAGTGCTGTCTATCCCTTACAGCCTCGCCTGGAGCTGCCTGTGTGCGCATGCGCACAACAGCCAAACACCTCGCAGCTGGAACTGGGAAGCACACAGTTCCATACAAAGATTTTTGTATCTTTTTTCATAAACTGGGGGATGGTTACTGCATTAAGCTTAAGGATTATATATTATACAAGTATAAAGAAAAAGGCTCATTATATTAAATGTTAAAGGTAATATCAAGTGGAAATTGGGGGTGCTGCGGTTTCACAGTGCCTATACGCGAGCCGCCACTGAACACGATATATATTTAAGTATTTTTAATATAGGTATATTGTGGCAAATGATGTTATGTTTTAGTCATAGTTCTAAGTATGATTCGGATTAGTGAGTTTATAATCCCCGCCCCCCCCCCCTTCTCATTTATTTATTTTCCCCCCAAAATAACTTTGTTACTTATTTGCAATAGAAATATAAACTATGAGAGCATTTCCATTATTTAATTTACATAATGTATTCTTCAAACGAAGTCATGCTGAATTTGTACAAGAAGTTATAGCAGAAGTTGTGGGGGAATCAAAGTCTTTGATTCTGGTAATACATTATATTATCTTATTTCCGATATCTTGAAGTTATTGAAACAAATGTGTACTATCAAAACAATTAAACGTTATTTGGTAATGTCATTAAGAAAAAGACCATGCGTTTAAACTCGATATGATTGTCTAAAGTATTACTTAGATTGCAGAGAGTGCTTCCCCTCAGCTTTTTTTTTTAATATAAATGAAATTATTTTTAGGGTACCACTATTATTTAATTCCATCAGGTATATAAATTATTAAAACATTCCAAGCGTTTAATATTTTGAATGAATAATTTAAGGAAAACAATGTTGATAACCCTCATGCGGGAGCGGAAGTTGACGGGAGGCTGTTTGAGTTAACTTATTTCCTATGAAATGCTGGCATTACTGGAAGTGAATTCTACTGAGATTTACCATTACGAATATAATCTTATTAGCTCGGATTAGTATTTGATAGGAAATTTGAACATTATAGATGGTATTTAATTATAATAAATGCTATCCATGATTATAGTTTGAATTATTCAAAAACGGTGTGTCAAAAAGTGGAGAGGGATTGATTAGGAACACATTTTCATTTATTCTTCAAAACTAAAATTTCTATTCTATTAGTCCCCAAACGTTACCAGGCCCTTTCGGAAAAACAATACGTCGTGGAGGGAAGTGTAATTGAAGTTGTGTATTCACGTTGAACTCTTGCTATAAAAATACCATCATTAGTAAGCCAAAAATGATTTCCCGGGGATCGCCGGCTCTCTTAGCTAGATTGTATATGTTACTGTAAAACCCCGAAGTGTGGTAAATGCCAGGACTTACCGGTAAATCCTAGGATTTACCAAGAGCACTGGTTAAAGTCCGAAATCTAGATGAAATTCGAGCTTTTACCGCTTGGCACTTGGTCAATCCCCGGATTTACCTTCTGGCTTGGTAAAGGCCGAAAAACATTAAATAAATGTGAGATTTCGTACTTTTACCAATACTGTTTGGTAAATGTGAGGATTTCTCAAGGCTCATTGGTAAATGTCCAGTGAAAAGGAGTGGGGACAGGGATCTCCCCACTACCTCGGGTGAGCACTCCATCCTTGGAAGCACACAAACACCTTCGCCAAAATTCGCCAAGCAGCAAGGGAAGGTCTTGAATCACAGGCCAAGAAAATGGAAAAAACGACGAAAGGAAAATTCCCAGATCCCGAAGTTGGCCAGAACGTGAGGATCAAAATTCCTGATGTCGACCGATCTAAAATCGACCCTAAAAGCATGATTGCAGTGATCGTCAAAAAAGAAGATGGTTTCTACCAACTCGGAGTTTCTTCAGGAAAATTGAATACATTATATTCGCGTAATCAGTTTGCAATTTGCACCGAGATTTTCATGTCTCCTGATGAAGTGCCCGACGAAGAGATAAGCCTTCGCACCGCAGTTCGTCAACAGTCATTGGTTGGTGGCCAGGGTTTCAAAAAATGCAACTGCTTAAAAAAATGTTCAAATAAGAAATGTTTGTGCAAGTTAGCTAATATGAAGTCCAATTCAAAGTGCCACAATTCTCTCCCATGCTTTAACAAATAATAATGAAACTTATTCTAAAATTTTCATTTCAAATAACCTTTATTCCAACTTTTACCGGCAGACGCTGGGAAATGTTAGGATTTACCAAAATCTGTTGGTAAAAGTCCGAAAGACGCATCCTGATTGAGATAATTCTAGCTTTTACCGAGCCTCTTGGGAAATCCTAAGATTTACTGGCTAAAGTCCGATTTGAAAGACAAAATCGGACATTTACCAACGCTTCTGGTAAATTCTAAGACTTACCGGTAAATCTTAGGACTACCACACTCTGAGGTTTTACAGTAACATATATACAAAATACGTACATAATAGATGATATTTAATTATAATAAATGCTGTCCATGATTATGGTTTGAATTATTTACGGTGTGTCCAACAGTGGGGAGAGAATGATTAGGGACTTATTTTCAGTTATTCTTCAAATCTAAAATTTCTTTTCTATAACTCGCCCATTTGACCTTTAAGGGAAAACAACGCGCCCAGACGGGAAGAGTAGTTGTTGTAGATATAGAAGCCTAGCCAAAAACAATATACCATCTTTCTCCCTCAAATGATTTCCCAAGCGAAGCCGGGACCTTAGCTAGTACATATATATATATATATATATATATAATCTGTCTGTTACCGCTCTTGCGGCCGCAATTTAATTTTATTGTTACCAAACTCGATATATAATCTTTTTATGTAAAAAGAAAGATCAAGTTCGGACAAGTGGGAGGGGGGGGGTTTAAAGGGGGAGAATTTTGAAAATTCGAAATATATCCGTTATTATGAGTCTGATCGAATAATTATATAGTTTCAATATTATTGCAAATGCAATTACCTATAAATATTGTTATGTACATTCTTTCTCTTTGATGAATATTAACCGATATAATTGGATGTTTCAGTCTTCAGCCTTCAGTAAACCCCCACTCCTACTCATGTCATATTAACAATTACCTGTTATATCATGAACCACATTATTCTAAGCTTAGATAACAAATATCGTTTTTAACAGACCTTTTGTTACATAGAAATAGAGAATATATGGTGAGATGAGCTTAGAAGAATGCTGTACCAGCACGTGGAAAATCTGCTTAGTTTACGCAGCCTTTTCGTCATCTTCTACAGGTAGGATCGATGGACTTTTGTGGACAAAATCGCGCCATGAGTACAAGCTAAATAGTTGATTTCCCTCAAAGGAAATTTGCTAAAATTTGTAAGAGTGCATTGTTGTAGAGAGGTGCTGCTGCCTATGGGTGTAGAGAGGGAGTCAGGTCGATGATGTAGGGTAGTGCTGCTAGTGGAGGACGGGCTAACTAGACTTAGGGGTGGCAATTCACCCCCTACCCCCGGCCCAATCCACCCCCTACCCCCCGGCCCAACAGCCCTCAGTCAGGAACTTGCTTCCAAACCCATCTCATCTCTCTTTCTTCTCTAATAACACGCGCATTCAGTTCGAAAACCTTCCCTCCCCCAATTAATTTTTTTCTGCCCCAGTTTGTGTTTTACTGTGAGACATTTTTAAAACAAAAAACTGTTTCCATCGTAAGTGATTTTTTTAAATTAATTAATTTTTTTTTGAGTTATAGTGATGACAGGTATATATTGTGTTTTTTTTTTCTAATGGGATGTATAACATTTTATTTTGAATCTTCGTTTCAAGGTAAACTGTATTTGTTTAATTTTCTATAGCTTTATATTGTTTGCAATAAATATCCAGTTTTGGAATAGGAATTTAAAATTAAATAAGTTTGTAAAAATTACAACAAATAACATAACTAATCCTGTAAACAAAAAAAGACTAATTCTTACTAAATTTTATATCTTAAATTCTTACCTTTATTCATCTTTTTTTTTATTATGGGAATAACATTTTCCTTTTTCGTAAGCTCAATCTAATACGTATTTAGTAATAAAGTAAAAAAAAAAAATAAAATGAAAATAGCCAATGTTTATATTTTTATGAAACTAACAAGTGGAAGTGGGCATGGTTGAAATAATTGGACTAGGATGAATACAATTTCGCCAATAAATATGGTGTATGCATTTATTTGATTGCTAATGCTTTGTATAATTGTTTTGTTATGCTTATAAATTGAAATCTTTCAAGTTTATTTCCTAAAATTCTCTTTGTTAAAGAGTTAATTAACTATATAAACTAAATATTTTCAATGATTTGTTATGAAGAATTGTCTTTAATTTTGCTTATATGGAATTCTGAATTCAAAAAATTACGTCCTGCCATTAGCATCGTTATATTATAAAACAGTTCAAATTATTTTCGGAAATAAATATGGTAAAAATGAAATATATAATGGACAAAAGTAATAATGTTTGTACAATATAATGTTTTATAGCAATTCTCTTGCATTCGGATAATACAAATCAATGCTCATAAAATTATTTGTGATTCACATTGCATGTCATCGTAAACGGAAATTATCTCTCAAGCTCTCACATGTTAATAATATTTAGTTCCGGCTTTTACATGTTTTATTCACCTCTTTTTTTATGGGTTTTAAACAATTATTAAAGTATGGATCGTAAACTTATTTTTTAAAAATAATCTCATAGCCCACTAATGAGTTTTGGTAATATTTAATTCGTGCTTAACAATCGTAGAGAAATTATCGCACGGCTTGTTAAGCATCTAGAAGCCACAGGCTTAATTGTTTGAGTAAAGGGAATGTTTTATGAGAAGACCTGGAGAAAAATGCCATTCCTCTTTTCAAATGATTCATTTAAGCTTATGAATAACAAGCTTTTTTAAAGGACGAAAAGTAAGGTCTAAACCTTGAAGAATTTATATTCTCTAAATTAATGGATGCAAAAGTTGTTCTACTAAGTCTAAAGGACAAAATGAAAAGGCGGTTGCTTCCTAGGTAAGCCATAAAAGAAAAAAAAAATAATGAATCGAGGATATTAAATGTCTTCTGGCGGAGAACTTCTTTTGCCAAGAATGCTTGTACCGCGGGAGTAGATCAATTTTGCAAATGCATATTGATTTACCTATTGTAGGAAGTTATATTTTTAACAATCATTAACTAACTCATAGCGTTGCGATATGAATGTGTATACTTAATAAAACATTAAGCCTTAAGACATAAATTATCTTAAAAAAAAAGCTGAAGTATTGAACCTTAGAGTACTAAGGAATATTAAGCACCATACTTTCTCATAGTTTTTATAGTTTATTGTAGACTAGATTGTTCTTGGGCGATAAACTACATGGTTATTAAGCCAATATTGTTTGTGTAAAATGTTTTGTCTACCGAATTTCTAGAAAAATTCTTTTGAGAAGAATGAGCGAACTAGAAAAAGTAAGAAATTATAGCTGAATATATAATTGAAGATCCACTCAGTAATTACATTGAGAACGACTTCCTCCTAGTCTTACATAGTTTAAGAACTACGCTTTTTAGAAACAAGTAATAGTACATTTAATTTTTTTTTTAATTTATTATTTTATATAACTTTTGTAGAACATTTGTCAAAGGGCGCTTCACTTTGTAAAAAACTATGAACACCTTTTCACGGTTGAATTAATTTTACATACCGTCTATTACTTGATATTATATGGAGTGGACTAAAAATACTGTAAATCCATTTGGTAAAATATAAAAGGTTGAATATCATATGCTATGAGAACTTAAAAAGAAAGAAATTGGCCTTTGAAACACTTGGTTGTAAAATCATTAACCTGGTATAATATTCACTCATACTGTATGAAAAGTATTGACTGTGTACTACACAGTAATTGTAAAATAGAAATAAATTACGGGAACCAGTTATCAGAAAACAATAGGCATTAATTGAACACATGTTATAGAGATATTAAAGCCAACAGGTTTATTGTCCAAGAGCAAGCAATATGGCGATTTCTAAAGAATTAAATATATTATCTGTATTCAGAATTTATCCACCATTTCGGTACAATTTTTTTATAATAGTGTTACCCAATAGCAGGTGAAAGTTCGAAAGCAGCAATTAATACATCTGTCTCATTTACACTGATTTCGTTGACTTTTCATTAATCATAATTTTAAATATTTAGGGTACAGCTAAGGAATATAAAAATTATTCTGAAAATAATTTTACTATAATAAAATGCTATCATAAAAAAAGAAAAATACTTAATATAATATTTCTTATATTACTTGCAAAGGTTTCTTTGAAAAGTGAATAATTGTAATTATTAAGGAAAATAAATTAAACGTTAAAAATATTAAGTGCATTTGTTATTATTATTGTTATGTGTCCTACGTAGTATATGGGAGGAGTAAACATTTATTCACTAGCGTATTTGAATATATATCAAGTTTTTGGTTTGTCCATAAAACTTGTTTCAGGTATAAGACGAGTAATTGAATAATGCAGTAACTTTATATCAAAAGTGTTAGCTATCGTGCATCCATGTTTGGAAACTTTATACTATATTTTCTTTTAAAACGTTTTCGTAAGAATTTAGCAGGGAACTTCTTACTCCTGCTAGTAGTGAAAACATTATGTACCCCTCCTTCACCACACCTACTAAACAGGAATCTTACTTAAAAGTCTCGTGTATATTTTTGAAATTAGAAGGTAATATTAAACTTATTACATGCTTGCGTACTCTGTTGCACTCAAATAAAAACAAGCACATGAATTACCAATATATGTACACTATAAGAAAATAAAATCATGAAATAAATATGTCCTTGTTGGAGGATATCCCTGTTTTTTTTTAAATAATCGTTTGCTAGTTTTTTTTATTTATTTACGTCCACTGTATGCTACTATGGCTAACTGGAACGGGATATCTACAGGTTGCCACCCTTTTCTAGCCAGGTTGAGGGCTAAGGATTTTATTTAATTAGTTCGGCAATAAATAAATTTCTATCGCCCAGGGAGGGGAATCGAACCTCGCCAATGAGAGGTTTACCAAATGAGATTAAGACCAACGCCTTAACTCTCATGCCTACCCTGGGCCCCATTTACATAATTTCATTTGTAGATTATTTATGTTTAGGAGGGTCCTTCCAAAGAATTAGGCAGTCAAACATCAGATAAAGTTACGCGTAGCTGTTGTAGTGAATTCTCGACTTTTTACCAGATTTCCCTGAAGGAAATTCTTCAAATATCTACCGTTCCTACCCAGGAGATAATGAAAATTAATTCGGTTCAAGACTTCAAATATATATATATATATATATATATATATGTCCTAAGGAAATCGTAACAGAAATTTCCGAAATTTTAAGAAATATACTAAATCAATCAATGAAAATGTATTATATTAAAAAAAATATAATTGTTTTGTTTATTTTTGTACAACTTGTGCAACATTGTCTAATTGGAACGGGTTATCTACAGGTTATCACCCTTTTTGTGCGAGGGTGCGACTATGGATTTTATTTAATGTGTTCATAACTATATAAATTGCTATTGCTCAGGTGAGAATCGAAATGGTCACTCTAGGTTTACCGTGTGAAATTAAGACCAAAGCCTTACTATGGCTAAACTGAGCCCCCCCCAAAAAAAAATAATTATTTCAGAACTATAAAGATAACTTTGAAAAATTAATTGAAATCCAATAATAATAGCCCAATATTTTTTTAAGTAAGTGAATTTGGCTTGCTGTGTTTCTAGGAAACACTGACAGTTTAGGTATTCTTTAAATTGTACAGAATTTCATTTTTAAATATAAACTTGGTTTTATTTCACTACGATTTGTTTCCCAATATTTTATATTTTAGATTAGTTGTTTATATATTTTTAATGAACGTATACACGGAAACTTAAATATTAAATGTTGTATATTGAAATTTTACTATGACGTCATCAATTAAGATTTTCCGGTCTTGACTCGAATATCATTACTTGATCTATAAATTACTCAATATTTAACCGTTTAATTCAACTCTAATGTTCATATTCGCTAATGGATGAAATCCTACCAGTAATAGGGGGGGTTCAGATGGGGGGTGGTGGTTTTGGAATTTCGAATTTCGCATTCATTAAGATACGGATAGTAACATTTTATAGAACCAATCTTGTCAAAATATAGATGTTCTACAATTGTTCCTCTATACCATATGTGGGCAACAACCGGCACACTGTAAGGTTTGATCCGGCCCGCGAAACATTTTGAAAACCCAATTAAACAAACATATTACACTACTTACTCCAAATGAGGAAGATGAGGAGAGCTTTGTGCGTTTGGCAGTACTTATAAATGCGAACAGTTCTTTTCAATGATGAAAGTTAATAAATTAAAACATCGTACAAGGCTGACTGACGATAATTTGAAAAATTCTTTACAACTTTGTATCAGTGGAATTAATCCAAACATCAATGCATTAGTTTCCCAAATTCAGGCTCATTGATTTCAGTGTTGCCATTTAACTTTCGTTGTTTGTAATAATTCCAAATTTTACGATTTAATTTCATTTCATTTTGTTATTTTAAAAATTGTATTATAATTACATTGTCGTATAATTTCATATCTGATATCTATCGTTAAAAGTTATGAACTCTACTTTAAAATGCACTACTTTTAAAAGCGGCCCGTGAACGTATTTGCTCACTAAAGTTTGGCCCACAAGATGTCAAAGGTTGCCCATACCCGCTCTTTACATTTAATCCACGTATTTTCTGGTTTTCAGTCTTCAGATGACTAGTATTATATAGTAGTATTATGACACACTATATCAGCAAGTGGGAAATCTGCTGAGATGCGCAGCCCCTGCGTGACGGAATATATTCTTCATATGGTTTCCAATTAAAAAAAGAGGATGAGAACCAAAAATTTCTATTATTTTAACCACACAGAGGAAAAAAAAGCGTGGATTTCGGTTCTAGAGAGATTTTTATTATTTATTTGAGATGCTACGATTTATCTTTTAACATATAAGAATATAATTTTACAAAATTAAATAAATATTAAACTTTTTGCAAAGCTAAATTTTACAAACGTACATAATAAATAGAACCATGGCGCTACAATGGCATTCATCTTTTAATATGTTACAATATAATTTTACAAAATTAAATAAATATTAAAAGTTTTACAAAGCATAATTTTACAAATGTACAAAATAAATAGAATAGACAAAACTAAATATAAATCGTTAGTATATTTATAACACGAGGAGAAAAAAACAAAATAAAATAATAACTCTCGATTTTGGTTCGAGAGCGGTCGTGTTAATAGTCACACGACTTTGAACGAATGGTTGTTCTGTCATTTGTGGGCATCAAGGTATAATGAATACCTTCATGGCGATAAGGGGTTTCCATGCGACCTAGGGTAGCACTGCCTAAAGGGGACCCGTAAAGAGAGTTCGTTTAAGCGAATTATTCCAGAATTGATAAGCCTGTATCATCATACCCCTTCGCGGAACTAATTAATTTCAGTTTAGAGACCCATCTTTAACCCAAATTTTTAATTGGTCTCAAAAATATGCCCTTATCAAGAACAAACTTTCTATGTTAGTAGTCATTACTCTCAATGGGTCTTTTAGCAGATTTCCCTTAAGGGTCTGTTACCGCTATAGCGGTAGAAATTATTGTTTAATCGTTACCAAACTCGATATTTAGTCGTTTATGTAAAATGAAAGATCAGGTTCATTAACGGCTGAAATCGGACCAGGGGGAGGGGGGTTAGAGGGGGAGAATTTTGTAAATTCGAAATATTTCCGTTACTATACGTATAAAATGTATAGAATCAATCTTATAGCAATTAGCAATTAAAAGTACTATAAATATTGTTATATACATTTATTCTCTTTCTTGAATATTAACCGAGATATTTGCATTTGTCAGTTTTCAGCCTTCAGCAAACCTCCACTTCTACTCATGTTACATAAACAATACTCGGTTATGTAATAAACCACATCATTCGAAGCTTAAATACCAAATATTGTTTTTCAGAGACATTTATTATACGAGATACACGTAAATATGTTCTGCTAACCCCCCACTTCTTAAGTTTTTGGACTACTTAGTCAAAAACTTAGGATAAAAATTATTCTGATTCATTATAAATTACGCGGAAATCTGCTTAGTTTACGCAACCCCTGCGTGACGGACTTTTTTACTTTACCCACAACTTTACAAGTTTCTTTTTGAAGTAACAGTGATCATATGAAAATTAAAAAGACTCTAGTTGTTAGGTTGAAGTATTTCATTCAAACTGTTGCTAAGTTATATAAAATTTATGCATGAAAGAGGTTACCAGCCTATTACATGGTTGGTTTTTAAAAACGGGTAATTGTTTTTCGTAATAATGAATCTCATACAACTTAGTTGTGTTCTTAAATCAGAAGAAGTAGCAAATAGGGCTATTAAATATATATACAAAGGATAGAATCGTTGTGGGTCAGCGTTAAATGAAGGAACAAAAATGAATGTGGAACCATAATATCCCTTCTCTACTCATACCTATGTGAGTTTGTTTACAGAAGGAGATACGAGAACGAGGATATATTTCAGTGTTTTTCAAAATCTTTGAAAGCACATTGGTCCCCTAAATGAATGACTCAACGAAATGTATATTAAAGTGTAATTTTGTTTACAGTTAAAACTTGTTAAATGCATTATTTCAAACATATGTTCATTACTTTTATCAATTTAACGATTTGAATTTGGTATTTAACCTTAAAATGAACTGGTTCATGATATAACAGCTTATTGTTAATATGACATGAGTAGAAGTGGGGGTTTGCTGAAGACTCAAAACTGAAAAATGCAAATATCTTGGTTAATATTCAAGATATTCAATAAACTTATATAACAATATTTATATTACATTTAATTTGCAATAAGATTGGTTCTATACAATTTTTCAATCCGACGTTTAGTAACGGAGATATTTCGAAATCGAAAATCTCCTCTCTAAACACCCCCTAAACCAGCCCAATAGTCCGATTTCAGCCATTAACGAACTTGATCTTTTTTTTTTAACATAAAACGATTAAATATAGTGTTTGGTAACGATCAAACAAAAATTGTGACCGCTAGAGCAGACAAATATATATATATATATATATATATATATATATATATATATATTTTTTTTTTCCTTCGCACATTACCAATGCACAAAGGGCGCTTATTTACTACATGTACCATACTATTACAGTATATAACATGTATGTTCATAATACATCATGTTTTGTATACAAGAAATGTAGTTCATAAATTTGTTCTTGAAATTAAAAAATAAATAAATAAAATAAAAAAAAAAAAAAGAAGAAAGAAAAAACGAAAAAAAAATAATATACATAATGAAAGAACAAACAATCAAAGTGATGAAAAATTAGTACGCATAATAAGGAAAAATCGAAACAATGCAATAACATGTTAATTTAACTACATTAAGAAAGTTATGCCACTCACTCTATTGCATTATTCTTGTTGTAGGTGTTAAAAAAAAATGGAAGACTTAAAATATGATTCTTTAAGTAAAGTGTTTAAAACGTCTGCTATTTCTATCAAGGTTTTAGAAAAATGCCTAAATAATAATGGGTATTTTTTAAACAAACTCTTTAGATCTATTGGCCACTGGTCTTTGTTTTTGAGAAGTGTTTGTTGGAGTGTGTTTCGTAATTTATATATATATATAATTTTGAACGGACCTCATTTTCGTCTTAAGGGAAATCTGCTAAACAATTTCAACCGCCAAAGCCGTAACAAGACAAGTATATGTATACATAATTTTTGACGTAGCTCATTTTCGTCCTGGGTAGGATCGATGGACATTTGAGGAAATGCTTTGAAAATCCGGTCATGTGTACAATCTCAATAGTTGATTTCCTGTAATGGATATTTGCTGAAATGAAGAGAACAACAATTGTTTTCAAATTATTTTCAATGAACAATAGCAAAATATTTAATTTAATACGTTTATCCGTCCCGATTAGCCATAGTAGTATAAAGTGTAGTTCACCGGGAGCGTGTATAAATAAGTCTGGCATTTGCAATTATGCCAGCTGGGACCTAAATTTGAAATTTTATAGGATCATTAGAATCCATCATAAATGATAACGGCCAGCAAATGAAATTATTTTGTGGTTTATAATCATTTATCTTACTCCCCTCTCGCCACAGGAAATAAACATAAATGCCTTGACGGTAACTAGAATACGATCGATTAAATTGTTGAGTAATTACTTATGTGTACCAAGTGTTTTTTTTAGCAGATTTCTCTTAAGGGAAATCAGCTTTGAGGTTGTTCTCATGACAACAATTTTTGATACATTTTTTTAAATGTCCATCGATCCTAGCCAGGAGATTCGTTCAAAACTGTATATAAATATGGTGTTGTTATTGTTTCTTGGAGTTTTAGTCAATGTTGGTGAAAAAATCTTAGTTTATGTTTCGAGAATATTTATTTTCTCTTCTTCAGGGCAAGAGATATTTAAAAATTAATTTAACGCTATGTATTGCACTTCTCGCTACATTAGAAATACTCGGGGTATTCCTAATGTAACCAGAAGTGCAAAACATAATGTATAATAGTTTTTAAATATCTTTAGTCTTGCCCTGAAGAAGAGAAAATAAATATTCTCGAAACATTGGCATTGGAGAAATTTATATATATATATATATATATATATATATATATATATATATATATATATATATATATATGTATATGTATGTATGTATGTATGTATGTATGACTGCTAACGCTTACGTTACCAAACTCGATATTTAAACGTATTATGTAAAAATGAAATTTAAGTTCGTTAACGGCTAAAATCAGACCAGTGGGAAGGAGGAGGAGTTCGAAATTTCTTAATATCTCCGTTATTATGCTTCGGATCGAAAAATTGTATAGAAAGAATCTTATTGCAAATGTAATGTTCTATAAATTTTGCTCTGTACGTTTTTCCACTGTGTAAATTATTAACGAAGATATTCGCATTTTTCAGTTTTCATATGAAAATATTATTTTCTATAAATATTGTTACGTTTTCACTCCAGTAGAATGAGAAAATGAGGCCCATTCAAAACTGTATATATATTTGTCTGTTAACACTCTAGCAATTTTTGTTTCATCGTTGCCAAACTGAATATTTATATGTAAAACTAAAGATCAAGTTCGTTAATGGCTGAAATCGGACGTTGGGACCGGAATTTAAAAGGGGGGGAATTTATGTCGAAACGAAAAAGTGTATAGAATAAATCTTATAGCGAATTAAATGTTCTATAAATGTTATTAGACGTGTTTTTTTCACTATCTTGATTATTACCCGAGATATTTGCATTTTTTAGTTTTCGGCCTTTTGTAAACCCCGACTCCTAATCATGTCATATTAACAATAAGCTATTACGAAGCACTTTGAGATAAATGCAAATACGTGACGCATGTGGGAAATCTGCTTAGTTGACGCACCCCCTGTGTGACTGCCTTTTTTTTTTTAAAGTTTGTAATACTCTTAGTTTTTTACAACCAAAATTTGTAAAATTTTCTTCTCAAGGAAATTTGTTCTGGTGCCCCCCCCCGTCTAAAGTTTTTGGACTACTGAAATTTGATTGATTGTAATACAAATTATTCTGATTCATTATAATATAATTATTTTATCTCCGTTTTCAAACGTCAGATCGAAAAATCTATCGAACGCACATAATCAATCTTATTGCAAATTTAATGTTCTATAAATGTTTTTATGTACGTTTTTTCACTATCTTGATTATTAACCTAGCAATTTACATTTTTACTCCAGTAAACCCCCACTCCTACGACTACTACCTACATGTCATACTAACAATACGCTGTTAGGAAGCACTTCATTTGAAGCCTATATACCAAATATTGTTCTCATTGAACATTTAATTTTTGAGATGGATGCAAATACGTAACGAATGTGGGAAATCTGCTTAGTTAACGCAGCCCCTGCGTGACGCCCTTTTTCATGTAGGTTTGTGTTCATAGGTAAACCACTGGATGCGCGTTTTCATAAGCCGAATTTTAAAAATGTTCCATTCTGTTGAAAATAACATCAGTGCTTTGTTGACTGATGATGATGTACTGCATCGAAAGCGCTCTGTCGTTTTAATAAATTGTTATAGTGGAAGCGTAGGCAATTCTTTCATCCTACCTACATTAGAAGTCACTTCCACCTGCCAGAATACTAACTCAGAACATTAAGTCTGTTTGTCGGCCATCGACCTCCAAGTTTTCGGGTTCAGAGAATTTAATAATGAAATTACCTCACCTGGTAACTTTATTTAGTCATTAATAAATATTGTTCATCTGTTTTCGAATGTTTTTGGTTACTCAACCATTTTTCAGTATTAAACAATTAAGATAAAATTAAGGGAATTATATATTTTTGAGAGTAATTTGCTAATTTTAGCACTCGAAGTTGTTTGTCATTCCAACAGATAGGAAGACATTCTTGTTCGTGAAGACGTGGATTTGCACTGATATCCGGAATAGGATTATCTGCCAAGAAACGGGGCGAATGGACCCTTGTCACCCGAGCCTGATTGAATATATAACACATCCACTTCATCTTCCTTCCCCCAAAATGTCTCGGGAATAACTTTACCTTTTCTATTATGCTAGGCCAACTTGCTGACTCTCTCTACCCAACATAAGGAAGAACGGCAAATATAAATGGCCCAATGTTTTCAACGAACAAATTAAAAAGAAACAACAACAAAAATCTCTTGGGACAAATATTCATTTTTAGTAACGGAGATAGGGAGTTCAGGGGGAGTTGGGGTTCTGTTCGGATCATTCCTTGTAGTTAAGTCGAGCCGAAGGTAATTACGCGATAAGGCCATTCTGCTTTAATTAGTTTACTCTTAGACGTTAAGCCGTTTTCTTACAAGTCTGCCCCTCCAATTTACCCAGAAAGATGGGGCCCAACCAACCTTCACAAATCTTAAAAGTTTATTTTGCCTAAGTGCTTCATTGGTATCTCGCCAGATTTAGGCTTTCCTCTATGTAGGCCGACCAGCCGCTCTGTCCTAAAACACTCCCAATATCCCCCCGGTAGATATGGAAATATTAAATGTCTAAGTTTGTCGGTTTTTAGAAATAATATGAAATAAACAATGTACAAATATTCAGTTATTGACATATGAGCAAATCTACTTATACAATTATTCCCATATTGTTTTCTATAATTAGGGATCATATGATTTCTTTTTTTCACTCCCTAATCTGTTATATGAAGTCAATTTTCAAAGGACAAACAAACCGACGTCAAAAATTTATAGTTAGGTGATAAATAGTGGCGATAAGAAATAATTACTAATATGACGTCTAGCACATCATTTCTTTTGCACTATTAGCACACTAAAAATGTTTAGTATGAATAAGTGTGTGATAAATTGTTTTTAAGTACTTGCAAAAATAAAAAATAAGTAAAAAAAACACGAAAAAATACATACATTAAAAGTAAAAGTCATTTAATTGTAATATTGGCTAATTATAATGCCAGTTGAAGATATATACTTGTAAGTGAGGAAATATATGTTTATGTAATATAATATATAATAAAAAAGTGTATATACTATTATTATATAGGATAAGTAAGTATATTGCCAGTATTAAAAAATGTAGAATAATTATTAATTATTGGACAAATATAAAGGCAGTTAAAAATATTAAGCCAGTAGTAAGAAGTGTAAATAGGTAGAACGTAACTCGTGTTACTAGCACACATATTTCACTAAATATAAATAAATAAAAATGTATTTATAGATTTAGTTAAGAAATAACTTTATAGAAAATTTAGTAAATTTAATACCCTTAGGATATGACAAGAGCGGTATTTTAAATATATTAGATGATATTATTTAAGACATAGAGTAAAACAGGGACTTGTAAACAGCATTATACTACTATAAAGGGCATAATGACCTAGTTGTTGATTGCCCAAATCATATTAATCCTAATTCTAATCCTGAAAATGTTTAGCATTATATCGTATGAAATAACGAATTGTGCATGAGAATTGCATGCTCCTAAAACAATTGTTTGGTAATGCCTTTGACTCACGAACATTAAATAAATATTTTTTAGATATTTTCTCATCTATGTACAAGACAATGGGCAGTTCAAGCTGCGCTTTTGTAGTATTAATGAGAGAATATTAGTTAAAGTTTTAAAACAACTTATTTGAGATATTTATTACAAAATTTAAAGGGAGCATATGTCATTTAAAATTCCTTCCTAAAATTGGGATAGAATTTCAAGAACGATGGACTATTATTAACACAGTATTTAATAAGTTTAAATATCATTAACCTTTCACATTATTTCTAAAACATACTAGAAGGTAGGAAAGAAGTCCCAATATATCAAGCAACAATCATGAATTAGCATCAAGTGCTGTTACTAAAACCGTTGGGGGGGGGGGAAAAATAAATAATGAATAAAAAAAAAGAAGGAAAAATTGGAAGGAAGGGGTGGGGTTGAAATAAAAAATATAAAGTTAAAAAAATAAATAAATAAAAATAAAAAATAGGAGAAAAATATATATGTATATTCGGCCCAGCGTGCGTATGCCTGGGACTTCCCATGAATGGGGAACTCAAATACGGTCTGAAGAAATGGGCATTGAGACGTTTTTTTCCCAAAATCAAACAAACAAACAAAACCGTTGTGTTACGGAGCTGAGGCTTAGGGAGGCAAGCAGTATGCCAAGGTAGAACAGGTGCAGAGTAGCTTCCTAAAACGCTCATTTTACCTCCCAAATACCACAGCCAACTATGCACTCCTGTTGAAAACCGGAAGGACACCAATTTACTCTCAGTTGCCATCTCTACTATATCCTCAAGGATCTCAATTCGCCAAAAACACGATACTATTAAAATTAAGTTCTTTTAATTCAGAAATGATCAAACTGGGCAAATCAAGTTAGAAGGTAAAAAGTATTCCTTTGATCCAACGTTTTTAAATTTGTAGACGAATTATTTGACGATAATTTTCACAACCAACTCAAGAAAAAAAGCGATGACGATATTTTTAATAATGATAAAATTAAACGTCCAAAAATTCAAAACAATGCTAAACTAAAAGAAAATAATTTTAATAGAAAAAGAAAAGGTATTGACGACGATACTGGCGGTGGCATTATTACCAATCTCAAGAAAATAAAATTAGTTCAAACAAAAATTAATCATTACTATAAAAATAAAACTGAAAATAAAATAGCGGCCAAGGAAAGTATAAATATACATATAGACAACCGAAAGAATACTAATTTTTCAAATAAAAAATATAGTGAAAGGAAATTTTACTGTACATTGAATTACAACCCCACAGTAGCCAGGAAGATTACATCGATATGTAAAGATATTGGACAAATCACTAGGAAAATCCAAACAGAGTAAAAAATAGCTTTAGCCTTATAAAAGATAAATTAAAATTTACAGATACCAAATATAATGTATATAAAATAAACTGTATGGATTGCAATAAAAGTTATATAGGGGAATCATCACAATTACTCAAAAGCAGAATAAGACAACACGTGATAAACTTTGGTCGTAAGGACAATTAAACGCCCCTATCCGACCACCTCAATTAAATACATCCATAAACTTGATTTTGAAACTGTAAGGTTAAACGAAAATATGCACATTATAAAAAATAGAAAAAAGGTCAATAAGAAAACGGAAACAAAACATGTAAATTATATATAAGAGGAACAGGACAGAAACACTGAATCAGAACAGAACAGCCTGGAGCTTGGATGTGGTTACTATTTGCTCACTGTTCAAGCTCCAGGAACCAGAAGATGCTTTACCCCTTCCTTGCGGTCTGCCCTATCCACAAGGAATTCAGAAGAGATTCATTTGGGGGAGAACACACGACCGAAAACCAGGTCAGAAAACTATTAAATGGACAGGATTATCCATTACTCTACAATTACGTAAATAGAGCATTAAAGTATAAATATGATTATTTATAAAACTATATATAGTATTATAATATTTTACCATTCTATAAATTCTTCTGTTACTTTGTTTTTATTACTTCATTTAAAATCCAAAAGTATAAATTTAAATTTATTTGAACTCAAATAAGAAAGAACTTGTTACTTAAGCTGATGGGATAGCCCAAACTTTTGTAAATTTTTTTGTATTGTAAAAACTGTTAAATATGGAAAAAGAACCGACTGGCTACAAACTGACAACAGACTCCGAGAAATCCTAGACAACCCAAACAAAGGAAAATCTCTGGAAAATCTTACCAGACGAGATCAAGTGGTGTTGACTAGACTTAGAATAGGATATTCACTACTTACACATTCATAGCTGATAAACCGAAAAGATCGACCTACATGCACTCACTGTAACACAGTACTGACCATTAAACATCTCCTGACCGACTCCAGACTACGTGAACATCTGAACTTACCGAACGACGTGTACGAATTATTAACAGAAGGTAGCCCACATATAAATACACTTTTAAATTACTTTTACACAATTGACATTTACAACAAACTTTAAACCACACCTACTCCACTTATTTTTCTACGTTTTATATATCCAATTATGTTTCTAATTCGTTTGTGTGTTTTTGTGAAAAAAAGTGTATAATACATTTTAGCAGAGTTCCCTTAAGGGAAATCAGCTATTGAGGTCGTATTCATGACGTGATTTTCGAACTTTTTCTTGAAATGTCCATCGATCCTACCCAGGAGATGACGAAAATGAGGTCCGTTCAAAACTGTATATATATATATATATATATATATATATATATATTTAACTGTTACCGCTCTAGCGGTCGCAATTATTGCTTAATCGTTACCAAAATCGACATTTAGTCGTTTTATGTAAAAAGAAAGATCAAGTTCATCAACGGCTGAAATCGGAATTTTGAAAATTCAAAATATCTCTGTTACTATACGTCGGATCGAAATAATGTATAGAATCAATCTTATAGCGAATTGAATGTCCTATAAATATTGTTATATACATTTATTCCGTATCTTGAATATTAATCGAGTTATTTGCATTTTTCAGTTTTCAGGAACCCCCACTTCTACTCATGTTACATAAACAAGACTCAGTTATGTAATAAACCACATCATTCGAAACTTAAATACCAAATATTGTTTTAAAAAGACATTTATTAAACGAGATACGTGCAAATATGTTCTCTTGACCCCCCTTCTTAAGTTTTTGGACTACTTAAATTTGATTGATTGAGATAAAAATTATTCTGATTCATTATAAATTACGGTACTATATATAGCAGTAGTTTTCAATCAAATTAATATATTATATTCAGATATATTACAGTAATTGTTTTTCTTTCCGGTAGGAAGTTGGGAGAACTGTTTGTTTACATTTCAGATGCTTCCCGTCCGAAGGTTTCTTATTATCGTTTGTATTTATTCACTTAATATTCACGGTGGTGTTGTGTTACCGGTGTGTAGATTTATCTATTACTAAACTTCACGCGGGAATTCTGCTTAGTTTAGGCAGTCCCTGCGTGACGGACTTTTTAAACTTGTGCTTTAGTCTTCCATCATCCTCATGCCAGGATTTATAGCAAAATTTATAGTTTCACATAGTTTTATTTTAACACTTTCTTAGCTTTATTTCGCTATATTTTACACGTTTTAATAATTTTGAAAACATTTTTCTTTATTTCTTTTTTTTAACATTTTATTTAAAGAATTGAAAATAAATGATACTGAGCGACATCGCCTAGTTGCGGAGCTCACCAAATAAATAAAAAAAAATATGGAAAATAAAAATAATAGTTATTTATTTTACAAGTGACGAAAGTAGATCATTTTACAACTCGAGTGAAACGTTTACCCACACGAGCGACGCGAGTGTGGTAATTTCACGAGAGTTGTAAATTCTACTTTCGTCACGAGTGTAATATTAAATTTTTTCTGTAATCGTGTAATACATGATCAGATCTAACCAGAATATGAACAACATTAGGATGTTGTGAAAATTATGGTATGTTGTTGGTAGGTTATAAGCATGGTTGTGAAAGGTTATAAGCATAGTTATAAAACAACTAGTGATGATTGTGAAGTAGTGCAGTAATAAACAAGTGCAGGTTATAAACAAGGAAGGTAATTATTATTATATTTAAATTTTAAAATATATTGATTATTTCCACCAATAATTCATTCACATTTCAATTTATTTTGTTAAAATAAATTCTTACAATGTTAAGAAACATTTAAAAGCATTTAATTTCCAACTTCAAATTATTTTTTAATTTATACTTATTACTAATTAAGAAGGCAATTCACTTTCTTCACTTGTGAAGAAAGTGATTACTTTCTTCACTCTTTTGCAAAATGTTTCACTTTCTTCACTCATTTCAGTTTAGTAATGTTACCATTATTCAACGATTACAGAAAAAATAATTATTCATTTCATATTAGAACATAACCATGTTAATTGTATTTTATTCCCATGTTAACCTATTTCACATGAATAATAAAAGGAATCTTTGAAATCGGATTTTAAAAGCGAATGATAGTGGAACTGAGAATAAATAATAAATTACTATAAAACCATGTATAAATATAATTGAGAATCAAAAATTCTTCTGAAGAGGGGACTTAAGGGAGGGTGGATTGAGCCAAAACACTGAGTAGTTAGATTCTCCAGTAAATTTTGTCTAGGTAGTTGTACAATAGAGAGAAACAAACTTTTTATAGGTTATCAAAATTATACAGCTCGTATAATTGCTGTTAAACAAGGACATGGGACATAATACATCTTTCTGAGCCAGGATAAATAAGTACGAGGAACGAATGTTGTTCCTTGGTATGTAAGAAAGACTTACTTGTTTGTGGCTTGGATTTATTGGTTGTTTTATTGCTGGCCAGCATGTTTCTTCTCTTCTCCTCCTTGAGCCCACAGAGCTGTATAAGTCATTTACTTGCACATTGTTTACTTGAGGGAAACTTTATATATATATATATATATATATATATATATATATATACAGCCAGATTTGAAACAAGCAGAAGAAGTAAATTTAGAAAACACTAGCTAAGGTACCCGGCTTCGCACGGGAATTCATTTGAGGCTAAATGAAGATGGTATTTTATTTGGCAAGGATTTATTTTCCACAATATTCTTACATATCCCCGTCCCAGTGTTTAAGGTATATACCCGTCGTTGCTGTGGATTTGTTAATAATAAAATTACTTGTTATTTAAGACTTCACTGTCCTCCCTTCCCCCACTCCTGCCCGTCCCTAGAAATTTTAGTACCTCTTATTATTATGGAGGAGTTAGTGCTAGTTCACATACCGAGTTTTGCTAAGTTCAGTTCCATCGTTAGTGCCAAATAAAATTGTTGGCTCTCGCTTTAGTTTTTAGTGTATATCTCGTTTATAATTTATTAAGTAAATATGACAAAAGTTACTTTAAATAACAAAATAAACAACTTTTGTCATGTGCAGAAAACCCAATAGAAAATGAAATATCTTTATTTTTAAATTGAGGCCTCCCTTATATCCCCCACTCCTGCTCGTCCCTAGAAATGTTGGTACAGCTTATTATCATGGAGGAGTTAGTCCAAATTCACATACCAAGATTTGTTTAATTCGGTTGAGTCTTTTGTGCCAAATAAGATTGTTGACTCTCGCTATAGTTATTACCTCGATATACGACGAAAACGTATATAACAAAAGTTACTCTAAATAACAAAATAAACAACGTTTGTATGTGCATATATATAAAAAAAAGCCATAGGAAACGAAATATCGCTATTTTTAATTTCTGACCTCCCTTATAACCCCCACTCCTGTTTGTCTCAGATATTATTAATATAGCCTAAAGTCTAAGTTGGGTTAATAGTAATATGCATACCAAGTTTTATAAAATTCGGTTCAGCCGTGAAAATGTAACAAACATACACGAAAGAAACAAAATGCAGTTATGGTGTCTATGACTTGTGAAACGAAAAGTTATCGTGAAATTTTGAGAAAAAGATCAATGTGCAGACACAGGTTACAATTACACACACACACACACACACACACACACACACACACACACACATACACATATATATATATATATATATATATATATATATATATATATATATATATATATAGATCTATCTATATATTTGTCTGTTACCGCTTTAGCGGTCGAAATTTTTGCTTGATCGTACCAAACTCCATATATAAACGTTTTATGTAAAACTGAAGATCGATTTCGTTAACGGCTGAAATCGAACCAGTGGGAGGGGGGGGGGTTTAGAGGAAAGGATTTTCGAAAATTCGAAATATCTCCGTTACTGTACTTCGGATCGAAAAATTGTATAGAGCCAATCTATATATATAAAAGCATTTACATTCCATGATATCTAAATTTTCAAGATAAACGTCATTTAGAAAATTGGAGTGTGAAAGGTCTGGTGTTTGAATCCAGAGGACTTATACCTTTGGGATTTATCAACTTCGCTGTTTCTGGATAAGCTTGGTATAAAGAAGGAAGAGCTAAAGAGGATGTGTATAAATATACTGAAAGCATCCATTAGAATAGTAAACATTCATTTATACAAGAATAAAGTTACATTTAAGCTGCTCCCTTAACAAAATATCCTACAGAGAATTATATTTCGCATAAAATATTAATCAAAATTAGTAAAAGTACCCCGAAAAGGCAGGATAAGGAGGCTAACATTGATAGGTACCCCCCAAAAAGGGCAGCCTATTTTGTTTATTTATAAAATAGCTCGCTATAACTCTTGTATCTTTGAACTCTTCAAATTCTATGTTTATAATTAAATTGTGCTAAATTAAAAATTGAGCATTTATCCATCACCTACTGACTTAACGCTTTATCACTCAAAAACAATATGTGCCTAAGCCGATAAACCATCGCTTCATGAAAGAAAGGATCAGCTTTTTTTTTTTTTCTTGTTGCATATATTTATGTTCATAGGGAAAAGAAAGATATAGTCTTCCAGCATTTAATCATTTTTATGATCCATATTTTTTCTTTTGTTTTGTTTCCTTTATTCATTTTCAGTATAAATGAACTTTTGGTTTTTTTAAAAAAGTCCGTCACGCAGGGGCTGCGTAAACTAAGCAGATTTCCCACGTGGAGTTTTAGAATAGAGAAATATCAGAATAGAGAGTCAAACAATTACGGGAACGGCCCGAACTAGCTCTTGACGGAAACTCACGACTAGACCCGAAGTTAGCCGATCTCATCTCAGAATCTGAAAACAGAAAAATGCAAATATCTCGGTTAATATTCAAGATAGAGAATAAATGTATAGAACAATATTTATAGTAAATTAAATTTATAATAAGATTGGTTCTATACAATTTTTTGATCCAACGTATGGTAACGGAGATATTTCAAATTTTCGAAAATCCCCCCTCTAAACCTCCCCTCCCACTGGTCCGATTTCCCTTAAGGGAAATCAGCTATTGAGGTCGTACTCATGACGCGATTTTCGAATTTTTTTTTCAAATGTCCATCAATCCTACCCAGGAGAAAACGAAAATGAGGTCCGTTCAAAATTATATACATATATATAACGTGTGTATTTATATATATATATATATATATATATATATATATATATTTGTCTGTTAACGCTCTAGCGGTCGCAATTTTTGTTTGATCGTTACCAAACTCGATATTTAAACGTTTTATGCAAAAAGACAGATCAAGTTCTTTAATGGCTGAAATCGGACAAGTGGGAGGGGAGGTTTAGAGGGGGGATTTTCGAAAATTTGAAATATCTCCGTTACCATACGTTGGATCAAAAAATTGTATAGAACCAATATTATTGCAAATTAACTTTACTATAAATATTGTTCTATACATTTATTCTCTATCTTGAATATTAACTGAGATATTTGCATTTTTATTAAATCTGGGCCGATAACGGATGAATGAGTTTCCCGCCAAAAGCTAGTTCGGCCGTAACTGTTCGGCTCTCGTATAGAGATTTCTCTATTGTATAACTTCACGTGGGAAATCTGCTTAGTTTACGCAGCCCCTGCGTGACGGACTTTTTTGATGCATTAATTATTTATTTTTTTATGGTTGTGTTAAATCATGTTATTTTTATTATCGTTTTAGTATAACCGAGAAAGTATGTTTTTTTAATTCAAAAACTTGTTATTAATTACACATAATAGATTTACACTATTATATAAGCTGAATCCCAATTGCATGGGAATAAACCAGTAAGCTATTGTAAATAAAATAAAAAAAAATGTTTGCATTGTAATGAAGAATTTATGTACACCATATGTGGCATTGAGGATTCTTGACAAAGAAGCATGATGAATTATTATTTGATTTTTAGTACTCTTCATTTGAACAAATTTTAAGATTGATTCCAAAGTACACAAATAACTACAGAAACTCTGGTTGTTTCTAAAGAGCTCCAGTGCTGTTAATCTTGCCAACTATTTGTTATATAAATTTTTGCATTATTATTCTCATTATTGTATTTGAGTTGCATATTTCGAAACCCATCCCTTTTCACATAGCTGAAGTTACTGCAATGGCTTGTTTAGACGACTTGTTTAGACCCAAGTGTCTAGTTATTTTTTCGTACGTACCTACCTCAGTGTGATTTGGAATGGTTAAATACTTTGTAGTCCTGTAATATTCTATCACTAAATTTTATATTATTAATTTTTATTCCTTTTTTTGTTTCAGTTAGTCAATTTTACATTGAAACAAAAAAGAAAATAAAGTTAAATGTTGTGATTAATAAATTATTTTCATGTTTCATAATAATTAATTAACTTTATTATGGTATTTAAAATATTATTAAGATTCAGAGTTTGTAATTTTGTATTTTAATATATATAATCTGAAGTAATAAATGAAGAATGAAGAAAAATTATGGAAGAAATGAAGATAACGCAAAAGAATTCCATTAAGTAAATCGTTATTATAAATGCAACAGTTCTATTTTTATAGTGATTCAGTTTTTGTTATTATGAAGATTGATATTCTCATTTAACACATTCAACATGGACTTATATGAGTTAAGGAAAAACTTTATTCGAAGATGGAAGAGGGAGTGCACCTACGTATCTTGAGGCTCGCATTTGTATTGCCAAATACAAAATATCGTCACTTATTCAAGTATGTAAACATTCATATATTTTATTACTTGTGTTAAAACTTAGTTACAATAAGCTGTATTTATTAGATCAGTCCCCATCAAACACTGTTCGCAATAGCCGGGTCGGCCAAATCAACCAGCTACTTGTTAAACTGAATTTCTTCAATATTTGGCTAAACCGCTTGCCCTCGGCTCCATCAATTATTGCTGCCTACAGAGACAAACTGCTCAATGATGACGCCAATAGAAAAGCCACGACAAATTATACCAGTTAATACAAGAACATTAATATAACAGGAGGAACTCAAGACTGTCTTACCATAAATCTACCATTTCCAATATACAAAGCTATATTTCAGTTAGGAAAATTACCGATTAAAATTTACTAATAAAAACATAATTTATTCCATTGACCCTAAAAGTAAATGATTAATATATAATTTAATATATTTAATGAAAATATTCATCATTTATTTTTATATTGTACATAGCCCAATGAGAGCCAAATATTTTTATTTTATTTCAAAAGAAAGTGATTTTCTCAAAGCATTGAGCAGCAATAAAAAACATAAATTAAAAATGATATATGTGTATCTGATAAACATATTGAAATGTCGTTAATTTTTTCTTAATGAATAATTGTGCATTATATTTAATTTTTATTTTTTAATGTACTTTATAAATGTTTTGTACTTTTTTTTTTCATTGCTATGCTACATATCTTATTCATTTTGGATGAGAGATGAAATTATTTATTAACGTCCACTTTTTGCAACTAAGGCTAATTGGGACGGGTTATCTACAAGTTACCACCCTTTCCTAGCCAGGGTGGGACTAAGGATTTTATTTAATGAATTCCGTCACTAAATAAATTCCTATTGCCCAGGCGGGAATAGAAGTCGCCACTCTAGGCTTACAATGTGTGATTAAGGCCAACGCTTTAACTCAATTGGCTACCCTGAGCCCCTTTTGGAAGTAATAGAATTTTATTAGAAGTAGTTTTGAATGTAGAACGGTTTCTATTTAATTTAATATTATTTTTATAGTCGTGTTCAGCAGGGAACAAGTTTATGCCATTATGTAGGAACTGGTTTTCTTTCATTTGATTTAGGTGGCATAGTTTTTAATATTACAGAAATACTGATTGTGTCGTCAGAAAAAAAGATACACAGGAATATTTTGACTTTAATAACAAGAAATGAAGAACATCGCGGCAATATTCTGTCTTCAGAAGTAATCAACAAATACAGGTTTCATCTCGAGAACAAACCAAATGTTGAAGAACGTTGTTTAGTATAATCCAGCTGCGTCTTTATCTTTGTAAATGTATTTGTGCAGTTTTTATAAAGCCCCCCCCCCACGCTTAATTTGTCCGTTTTATAAAGGGAGGTAAGCCTCTACTGTCAGTTACTGATACGTTTTTCCTGAACGAAAATAGGTACGGATAAGACGAAAGGATTTTAAGATAAAAATCAACAATCCTGGGGCGTGAATGAAGCTCTTTGAGCAAAGAATTATATTGTCGCGAGAGAGTGGCGGGGTGCGGGTAATATCTCCGGAGCACAAGAGGCTCGCGGAGCGGGATAAAAGGCAGGAAATCCAAGTGATGGAAAGCCTGGTTTATCATCGGATGCAAGTTTCATAAGCCCTAGCTATAGAGGGCCATAGAGCAACTTTAACACAGTACATCTTCTCCAAGGAGGAGAAATTAAGTAACTTTGTCACGTATTAAAACCATTAGTTAAAGAATATCCCACTTGAGAAGGGAAAGCCTCGTTAGTGTTATGATTACTATTCTTTACTTTTAGCAGATTTCCCATATCAGCTATTGAGGTTGTACACATCTCACGATTTAGATAAAATGCCTTCGAATATCCATCCATCTTATCTAGGAGATGACGAAAAGTGCGAACCATGCCCTGCCATATTGAATTAATCTACTATCTACCTATCTATCTAAATGTATGCATATTGTTCAGTCGTCAGTTTGAATTTTAAATGTCCCGCGCTCGCGGGGTTCATAGACCCGCCACACACACATGCATATCGCCAAGGCCGTGGCTACAGCGGAAAACCACATGCAGTTCAAGAAGGCATCGGCTAGCAACAAGGATAGGTTCAGTTGCTTTTAGACGCTCGCTGGGTTCAGTTGCTCTCAGACGTTGGGGTCGTTCATACGGCCAGAGGGGGCCTCCCTCCCCTACAGATCACCGCTTCGCTTCATAGATAACCGCTTCACAGATAACCGCCTCATAGACAACCGCAGTTGGAAGTCACCCGTGACAGTCTATGTTCACCTCTACTAGAGTCAACAGGTTCATTCTGCTCCCGCCTCTCTTCTTCTCTGCCACGTGCCCATCCAGATTTATCACCGCAACAAGACTTCATCATCTCTAGGAAGTGCATGAATCCCGCAATTAACTACCTAATAATGCTAGCATTATGAACGCAAGTATCGCATGAGTACTCATATATATTATAAGACCCACCGCTAATTTTGTATGTATAGTTATGGCCGCCATATTATTTCATAAAGTTTGTGTACTGCTTAAATTTCATTTCTTTATTTTCTTATTATACTTAACTATTCAATATACCTAATTCTTAAGAGAACTCACATAGTTGTTTTGTTTTCTTTATTTATCTTTTTCCCTCATCTCTCCATGAGAACTAACAAATGTTTCAGTCTAAATTCTCTCCCAACTTTTTCTTGCCTTTAACACAAGATTTCCGCCATTACATTTTTGTGCCGACATTTTCTATTATTACCGCTAAAGCTTTCCCCACGCCCCTACATTTTGGTGCCGAGTAACCCGGGAAGTGTTCATTAACCGGAAGTGTTTATCCGGAAAAGTAAAAGATTCCCCGCTTTAGAATAATAAAAGTTCACCGCAAAACAAGATTATTTGAATTATAAAAGTAAAAGATTCCCCGCTTTAGAATAATAAAAGTTTACCGCTAAACAAGACTAATTGAATTATAAAAGTAAAAGGTTACCGCTTTAGATTAATAAAAGTTCACCGCAAAACCAACTATTTGAGTTCTAACTTAATTGTAAGTGTACATTTCATTTCTTTATTTCTTATCCTTGTATAATTGATGTTCTTTATTTCTTATATTTTTGTATAAAAGGTTTATCTTCAATATGGATCCTAAAGCTCAACAATCAGACACCGCTTTCATCAAAGTTAATAAAGGAACACATAGAAAAGGATGATACGCTTCCCAGTCATTTAACCGCCAAAACTGTAGATATCAAGAGCTCACATGCATTACTTGTAGCCGCCATTGGCGAGACAGCTGTCTCATCCCCTCCACCCTGCTCTCCAAATGCCCGCGCAAATTTGAATGCTCACCGCCTACTTCATGTTCCTGTCTCATCCCCTCCACCCTGCTCTCCAAATGCCCGCGCAAATTTGAATGCTCACCGCCTACCTCATGTTCCTGTCTCATCCCCTCCACCCTGCTCTCCAAATGCCCGCGCAAATTTGAATGCTCACCACCTACCTCATGTTCCTGTCTCATCCCCTCCACCCTGCTCTTCAAATGCCCGCGCAAATTTGAATGCTCACCGTCTACTTCATGTTCCTGTCTCATCCCCTCCACCCTGCTCTTCGGATGCCCGCGCAAATTTGAATGCTCACCACCTACCTCATGTTCTTCTTCCGCATTTTAGAGGAAATTCAAACCTCGATACCAACTAGCAGCTCGCATGAACTACTCTTTTAAAAAGAAAAAATATGATAACCGCGCCGCTTTGGCTTCATCAATTCTCAAGAAATGCTGCACTGTCAACCAATTTCACATGCCTCCTCTTCACAATTGAAAGGTTTTTTTAAAGTGTTTTCGGAACAAGCACAGCAGTTAGAAAATTTAAATGTTCCCGCTCTAGCTGACTTTATCACTTTCTTTTTGCATTCAGGGGCTTAGATGCGCACTCTCAAAAGGAATTCAGTTTTCTTTACCTTGAAGATTTTCCCGCTCTCTCCGACTTGGTGAACTATGTAAACAAAACATTGAGTGTCACAGCTAATGTATCTACACCTTAGAGAAATCTTAAAGAAGTACCCGCTCCTCGCAAGGATACATCCTCTCCCCGCTTCCGGCCTACCGCTTCGAACCCACCAAGCTCTCCACCGCCCCGCGGCAACCGCTTTTTGAAGGCGTTCGCTACTATTACCAAATGTTTTTATTGCCGCCAAGTCCATAGCATTTATCAATGTCCAGAATTCCAGGGGCTGTCTGCTGCCTCGCACTACAGTGCTATTAAAAAAGTTGCAGTTATGCTATAACTGCTTGCTGTTTGGAGTTCGATACTGCAAATCTTCAAGCCGCTGCCGGATATGCCACCGCTCTCATCACACCCTCACCCATGAGGGCGTTAATCTCAATGCTACCCGCTCTTCAAACAGTCTCGCCTCCCCTCTTTCAAAGCCTATTCCGGAACCTTCCCCGTCGTTCCCGCACCGCTATTCTAGGCAAAGGCATCTTTCCACCACACAGAAGAAGTCACCCTCTCCACCGGCAAGGTACTCCCCACCTCCCAGGCATGATCAAGAATTATCATCTAAGGCTTTCCGTAGCTCACGATCATCCCCTTCTTTCAACGATTCTCAGCAAACATTTGTCTATTATGCCGGAGAGGAACTTGTATAACCCCCACCGCACTAATGATCCTGAGCTTTCCCGCCATCATCACTCCCCGGACTTGTCTCCTCTATGACTCCCGCAATACGGACCCTCAGACCCCTCTCTGCCACAACTCTTGCCTCCTCTAAAGTTATTTCCCGCATCATCTAGTCTTACTGAGAGCTACCGATTAGACCTTCATGCTTTTCTACTGCACCGCTAATGGATTCTCCGCTTCATCAACGCTCACAGGATGTTCCCGCTTCAACTGAAGAATGGTTTCCGTCCAAATCTAAGCCCATTATACTCCGGTCTCTTCCTTCTGTCTCGTTGGCCGGTTCATCGAAGCATTGCCCGCTTTCTATTCTTCCCACAGCACAGATCTCTCTCAAATGTTCTTCCCGCTCCGCACATGTTTAGAGCCCTTGTTGATTCCTGCAGCCGGGCCAGTTTTGTCACTCAACGGCGCCGCTTCCCGCTTGGGCTCGGCCATCATTCCGTCCCAAGTGGATGTTCACGGATTGGGTGACCCTGTGGGAGTCAGCTGCCCTGGCTGCATTGCTGTTTTCTTTCCAGTATCGCCAGATAAAATGATCACCGCACAGTTCTTCGTTATTGAGTCCATCTGCTCCGCTATGCCTGCTGAACTGCTTGACATTGGTCCTTGGAAATATCTGCATGACCTCTCCTTCGCTGATCCAAAGTATGACCGCCCGGCTCCCATTGACATGCTGTTTGAAGTCGATCTTGTTGCACATATCCTTCTAAGCCCGCTATCATTCATCCTGCTTTCATGACCAATTTGGGTTGGTGTCTCCTGGAGCAGTGTTGTCTCCCATCTTATCCGCGCCGCATCAGTTGGGCTCCAGAAGTCCAGGATAACGAAGGCAAGACCATCCGCAAGAAGCACAGATTGTCGTCGCCGCACTGAGAGTAATCCTCAAAGAGAAAATCCGCCTTACAATTTAGAAAACATGCCCGCTCAAGTTTCACTGCAATGCATACCTGACTCACCGCCTGTGGAATCCACCGAAGCTGCCTCAC
Organism: Riptortus pedestris; assembly: GCA_019009955.1. Lineage (NCBI taxonomy): Eukaryota > Metazoa > Arthropoda > Insecta > Hemiptera > Alydidae > Riptortus > Riptortus pedestris. The sequence goes on along the minus strand of CM032233.1, from coordinate 110,642,675 downwards.
AATCTTTTGTGAAAACGTTCTCCGCTGCATGAAATGTTAACTAAATAAAGTTGTACAGAGATTCTGGGAATTAGCACCTGTCACTTCCGGCGCACCCATATATTCAAAAGAGGAGCTTCTAAAAGAAGAAATGTTCACCCGCACAGTTTCCCGCAGAAATCCATCGAAGCTACCTCACAATCTTTTTTGAAAACGTTCTCCGCTGCATGAAATGTTAACTAAATAAAGATCTTCAGAGGTTTTGGGAATTAGATCCTGTCACTTTCGCCGCACCCAAACATTCAAAGGAGGAGCTTCTCAAAGAAGAAATGTTCACCCGCAAAGTTTCCCGCCAAGGTTCTCTCCCTTGAAAAGTTTACCACCTTACTGGTCAGCATTGAGGCCATCCTCAATAGTTGCCCCGCTGCCCCCCTCTCTGCTGACCTCCATGATTTGGATGTGCTGACGCCTGGACATTTTCTGATTCACCGCCCTCTCCACGTTCTTCATGCAAAGGAACGTCCTCTTCAAGCTGTGTCCTCTTCTTACTCAATAATGCCGCTCATCGCGCCATGGGCGGGGGGATGTTCAGTCGTCAGTTTGAATTTTAAATGTCCCGCGCTCGCGGGGTTCATAGACCCGCCACACACACATGCATATCGCCAAGGCCGTGGCTACAGCGGAAAACCACATGCAGTTCAAGAAGGCATCGGCTAGCAACAAGGATAGGTTCAGTTGCTTTTAGACGCTCGCTGGGTTCAGTTGCTCTCAGACGTTGGGGTCGTTCATACGGCCAGAGGGGGCCTCCCTCCCCTACAGATCACCGCTTCGCTTCATAGATAACCGCTTCACAGATAACCGCTTCATAGACAACCGCAGTTGGAAGTCACCCGTGGCAGTCTATGTTCACCTCTACTAGAGTCAACAGGTTCATTCTGCTCCCGCCTCTCTTCTTCTCTGCCACGTGCCCATCCAGATTTATCACCGCAACAAGACTTCATCATCTCTAGGAAGTGCATGATTCCCGCAATTAACTACCTAATAATGCTAGCATTATGAACGCAAGTATCGCATGAGTACTCATATATATTATAAGACCCACCGCTAATTTTGTATGTATAGTTATGGCCGCCATATTATTTCATAAAGTTTGTGTACTGCTTAAATTTCATTTCTTTATTTTGTTATTATACTTAACTACTCAATATACCTAATTCTTAAGAGAACTCACATAGTTGTTTTGTTTTCTTTATTTATCTTTTTCCCTCATCTCTCCATGAGAACTAACAAATGTTTCAGTCTAAATTCTCTCCCAACTTTTTCTTGCCTTTAACACAAGATTTCCGCCATTACATTTTTGTGCCGACATTTTCTATTATTACCGCTAAAGCTTACCGCACGCCCCTACACATATATACATTTATCTATCTATCTGTCTATATATTTATTTATCTTTCTTATCCTCTCTCTCTCCCTTTCTCTCCTCTCTCTCTCTACACACACACACACACACACACACACACACACACACACACACACACACACGTATGAAAGTTGTTTAATATTGGGGTAAAAAAAATCTTTCCTTTATTAACAACATCTTAGTTTTATCACCCCCCCCCCCTTGAGGGAAATATACTCTTGCAGTTGTACGTATGGCGCGATTTTCGAAAAATTTCTTCAAATATCATCCATTCTACCAAGTGGTAAAAACTCTTCCCCCCACCTATCTCTTTGAATATAAATGAAATTATTTTTAGGGTAACACTATTATTTAATTCCATCAGGTAGATAAATTATTAAAATAATATTTTGAACCTATAATTTAAGGAGAAGAATGTTGATAACTCTCATGCGGGAGCGGAAGTTGACGGGAGGCTAAAAGAGTTAATTGAGTTTACTTATTTCCTGTGAAAAGCTGGCATTACTAGAAGTGATTTCCACTGAGATTTACTATTGCGAATATAATCTTACGTACAAAACTATGCTTAAACTATATGTGCTCGGATTGGTTTTTGACAGGAAATATGTTCATTATAGATGATATTTAATTGTAATAAATGCTACCCATGATTATGGTTTGAATTATTCAAAAACGGTGAATCAAAAAGTGCAGAGGGATAGATTAGGAACACATTTTCATTTATTCTTCAAAACTAAAATTTCTATTCTATTAGTCCCCAAAAGTAACCGCTTAGGATTGGCTATTTCGGAAAAACAATAGGTCGTGGAGCGAAGTGTAATTGTACACATTGAAGTCTTGCTATAAAAATACCATCATTAGTCAGTTAACAATGATTTCCCGGGCATCGCCGGGTACCTTAGCTAGTATATATACATTTACCTGTTTACGCTCTAGAGGTCGCCATTTTTGTTCGAGAATCATACCACCGAGCTACAAGCAATAGCGACAGCACTCTATAGTACAGTACATTACTCTCGCCATAGACAGGAATCATACACATTTTTTGATGTACTGACTCCATGACAGCTGTGCAAAGCAAACAGAACCCTCGTAAAGCCGAACTAATAATAAATAAAATTTATAATTACTTGCAAATCCTAAAGAATCTAAAAAAACGAATCAAACTGCTATGGATACCGCAAACTCGAAATAGCAGGAAATGAGTCTGCTCATAAAGCAGCAAAAGAAGCAGCTGATATGGGAGGGGCCCAACTTCATGTCCATGAAGGTAAATGATATGAGCACCTGGCTAAATAGCAAAGCCCATAAAAGCTGGGATTCAATGTAGGAAGGAAGTACTCCTCACAGACAAATTATGAAATATAAAAGATTCTCGAGGGACATGGCACAGTGCCTTCAGAGGCATTCGAAAAGAAGTGGTAGTGACAACAAGGATGCGTATAGGGCACATGAATCGTTCCCACATACACTTAATAACTCCCCAACAACATTGCGAACTATGCCATGTTCCACTCACAATACTCTGTCTTATAGAAGAATGGCAATCTGTGCAAACAATTTTCGAAGAATTAGATATTCCTAGAAACATAAATTGGCTTTACAAGACACTCCACAAGCAGTAGAATAATTTCTTTAGTAAAGAAGCTATTTCTACACAATAAAGTTTAGGTATTGTATAATAGGATATAAGAATACTTATTTATGAATTTAAAAAAAAATATATGTTTGTGTATGAACATGTGTCTGGGCGGGAAAAGAAAGTAGTGAAATAACTGTGTGTGTGTGTATTTATATATACAGATACAAAGCAACCACGACAATAAATTTTGCACTTCCTAATGGGCATAATAACTAGGGTTTTGAATGCCCAAACAAACATCCTACACCCCCCTCTATATTTAAACGTTTTATGTAAAACTAAAGGTCGTGTCCATTAACGGCTGAAATTGGAGGGGCGTTTAGAAGGACATAAGTTCAAAAATTTAAAAATCTCCATTTTTATGATTCGAATCGAAACATTGTAAAGAACCAAACTTATTGGAAATTTACTTCTCTATAAATTTTGTTATATATAATGCTTCTCATTTTGAATATTAACCGAGATATTGACATTTTTTAGTCTTCAGCCTTCAGAAAATACTCACTCCTACTTACTCACATCATATTACCAACATCTTGTTATATCGTGAACCACGTTATTGGAAGCTTATATACCAAATACTGTTTCTATATTAATTATTCAAATACTGGATCTTTATTACGTGAGATTCAGGTGAATACGTAGTGTGATAACTTAATCAAGATGTTTAATTTTTGATTTGAACATGTTTATTTGATCAGCACCATACTTTAACAGAGATACATATTAAGATTTAACAGTTAATTCACATATAATGTTTATGTACGTTAATGGCTGATATCGAGCCAGGAATAGGGGGAAACGCTTACACGTGGAAAATATACTAAGTTTACGCACCTCCTGCGTGACGGACTTTTTTTTACCTTCAGTTTACTGATGTTAGTAGTAGATGTACCCACGCCACAACCCGCAAGGCCGCCGGCGCTCCGGTTTAACATTTCAGAATTAAAACATTTCTTGCTGGTTAACGCTTTTTGTTCTCTCACGGAAATTAAAATATTATTCTCCTGTATTAATGGCTCATTAAGGCCTCACGGCTAGGTGCCTCCTACATTGCAGCTACACTTCGAAATGGGTACTCAATGTATTAATGGCTCACCTGTAAGGTTTCAAAATGCTCCCTTACATTAATTAGGCTTTGTCCTCTCGATACATATTATCTTTTAGCAGATTTCCCTTAAGGGAAATCAGCTATTGAGGTCGTACTGATGATGCGATTTTCGAAATTATTCTTCAAATGTCCATCGATCCTACCCAGGAGATGTAAAATGAGGTCCGTTCAAAACTGTGTGTATATATATATTGGTCTGTTACCGCTCTAGCGGTCGCAATTTTTGGTCTTATCGTTACCAAACTTGATATATAATCGTTTTATACAAAAAGAAAGATCAAGTTCGTTAACGGCTGAAATCGGACCAGGGGGAGGGGGGTTTAGAGGGGGAGAATTTCAAAAGTCTTAATATCTCCGTTATTATGCGTCGGATCGAAAAATTGTATAGAACCAATCTTATTGCAAATTTAATGTTCTATAAATGTTGTCACATTTGTTCAATCTTGATTATTAACTCAAATATTGCATTTTTTAGTTTTCGGTTTTCAGTAAAGCCCCACTTCTACTCATCTCATGTTAACAATATTCTATTTTGTTATGAAGCACTTTATTTGAAGCTTTAATATCAAATATTGTTTCTATATTAATTATTCAAATACTGGATCTTTATTACGTGAGATACAGGTGAATACGTAGCGTGATAACTTAATCAAGATTTTTAATTTTTGATTTGAACATGTTTATTTGAACTGCACCATACTTTAACCTGGGAAATCTGCTTAGTTAACGCAGCCCCTGCGTGACGGACTTTTATTTGTCACTTGATACACAGAAACACCGACATTTTTGTACATTTGTAGTTAGAAGGAAATTAATTACGGACAAACAGAAACATTGATTTGATGATAAATAAACTAAACTTTCATCTCCAGTGTTCCCATATTACAAGAGGTATTTTTTTTGAAAATAACAATTCGTTTTAAAATTCTTTGATTATTTTATTATTTCTCATTCTCAAATTTCAATGTCGTTATTTACAGTGAAATGTTAAAAAACAAAACAACGTAATATTCTTCGCAATCAGATAATATGAAAGGAAAAAAAAAGAATGGTTAATCTGATGTTTTTGATAAATAGTTAAATGTTAAAACGTCTGTTGTTACTTGAGCCAAGGGAAAATAATTAATCATGCTTTAATTTCTCTTCTAATTTGCTAAATTGTCGTTTTTAATGAATAAGACGCTATTTACAGCCATTATGACTTAATTATGTAAGGAACGTTTTAGCCTGTTTTTAACCTGAAATTTAAAAATATGAACGACCTCTGGGAAATAGTCTGGCTATTTATCATCTCTACAATATAATTATATCAAGGTTTATTTCTAGACCTTTTTCGATTCGAATTCCACTGCTATTAATCTTGTTGGGAGGAAAATTATACGGGCATTTCAATAAAAATAAGTTATATATTGTAAATAAAACAAATCTTTCAAATCATTAAAAATATGTAATAAAAATGTTAGTTGTATTTGAAAAGAAAAATAAAGAATTATTCAGTATTAGAGACACAAATACAAGATGCTCTATTCAATGGAAATTGTATTACGAAATGGAAAATATTTTTAAAAAAAGGGTCCCCTGTTACAAATTTACTTTATTTCACCATTAAAAATACAAAAATGCTTTTCTTGAAAATTACACCTGTTCTAAACAAAAGGTGAAGATTTTCAAATTAAATTAACATTCACCAGCTGGCGTCAAATAATGAGATTAAGATCTTATCACATGTTTGTAACAATTGACATAATTATGCCTTATTAAATATTTATAAGTAGTAGTATATGAAATGTTCGTCAGTTGAAATATTGAAAAATTGCGTGATAAATGTTAGCAAGAATCGGAGTTTTCATTATCCCAAATAAATACTGTGTTCACGTTAAGAATCTCCAGTATCGTTGGTAAATCCATAGAAATAAGAATTAAATTGATAATTATTGCACCTAAAGATAATGCAGGAGTATTTAATGGGTTTTTAGCGTTATCACAGTTATGTTATTATGAATTTGTGGTCAATGGAAATTCACAATGATTAAATCTTAAAGATAACTTTAAACCTAACATACTTGTCAAAATAGATTAGTATTTCGGTAACTTGAATTTGAATTTAAATATCAAACATTCTAAAAATATTTCTGTTCTGACCCGAGCTAAGGTTTTGAAACCTACCGTGTGCTATGTTGTAAAGATTATTCTTTAATTCTTAAAAATACCTGCAAAAATATATTAATATTATATAGATTATAGATAGGAAATTGCGAATTGCTCCATTCCTAATAGGGTACTGAAAATGTATTTAGGAACGTTTTTGTGAATCACAATATACATAGAAGTGATAATTCAAAGTCAAACAATTTCTTTTAAGGAACATCTGCTATTGAAATTGTGTACTCAGGTCGTGATTTTCAAAATCCTTCCTGTAATGCGCAACGATGCCCTGGAGATGACGAAAATGAGCTCCGTGCAAAACTAAGTACACATGTCGAGATTTTTTAAAACTTTCTTCAAAGTATATATATATATATATATATATATATATATATATATATATATTTGTGTGTGTGTGTTTGTTAACGTTCTAGCGGGCACATTTTTTGTTTGATTGTTACTAAACTCGATATTTAACCGTTTTATGTAAAACTAAATATCAATTTCGTTTACGGCTGAAATCTGACCAATCGGGGGTGAGGTTTAAGGGGGGAATATCGACAATTCAAAATATCTCCGTTATTATGAGTCTCTTCGAAAAATTGTATATAATCAATCTTGTTACAAATGTAATTTCCTAACACATGTTGTTATATGGACGTTCTCTAGCGATCACAATTATTGTTTAATCGTTACCAAACTCGATATTTTGTCGTTTTATCTAAAAAGAATGATCGAGTTCGTTAACGATTGAAATCAGAACAGGGGGGGGGGGAGAGGGTTTAAAGGGAAGGAATTTCGAAAATTCAAAATATCTTTGTTACTATAATTTGGATCGAAAAATTGTATATAATAAATCTTATTAAAAATTAAATTTACTATAAATACTGTTCTATACATATTTTCCGTATAATGAGTATTAACCGAGATATTTGTTTTTTTGTAGTTTTACGGTTTCAGTAAACCTGCAGTCTTACTAGTGTCATATTAATAATAAGCTGTTATATCATGAACCACTTCATTATAAGGCTATATACCAAAATTTTGTTTTCATTGAACTTTTATTTTGTGAGATATATGCAAATGCGTTCTGGTAACCCCATCTTTTTTGTTCTGGGATTACTAAAATTAAAGTGATTGAGATATAACTGATTCTGATTCATTACAAATTACAGCACTTGCTTTAGTAAATTGTTTTCAATAAGATTAATATGTTATATTCAGATTTATTTAGTTAATTGTTTGTCTTTCCGGTCTTTCTGTCTATTCAGCGCTACGAGGTTGGCTTTCCTGTTTGTTTACATTTCAACCGCTTTGCGTTGTAGAGTTATTAACTTGTAACTGAAAGATTTCTTGTTACCGTTTGTAACTATTCACTTAAAATTCAAGGTAGTGTTACCTGTATGTGCATTTATGTATTGTAAACCTTCGCGTGGGAAATCTGCTTAGTTTACGCAGCCCCTGCGAGCCGGCCTTTTTAATTTCCAGCCTTCAGTAAATCCTTACTATTAGTCATCGTAAGTACAATATATCTTGGAACGTCTTATTTCAAGCTTAAATACCAAATATTATTTTCCCTTTATTATGAGAGTTACTTGTAAATATGGAGTGTGACGGCATCATCAATTAGATGGATTTAGAAATAAAGAATATATGGTGAGATGACATTACTAGTTTGTCATTCCAGTTCGTGGAAAATATGCTTTGTTTACGCAGCCCCTGCGTAATGGACTTTTGTATATTTAAACAAGAAAACGTTTATTATCGAGACGGACGTTTTCTTGGATCTCCAACCTGTAAAATGAACCCCTCAGCCTATGTCAAGTTGAAAAATGTATTAAGGACGTCTCCCTGAAAACAGTCTGAAACACACTTTCACTTGTACGATTTTACGCTTATTCTATTTAAAACCTTGAAGAGTTTGAATTGAGAAACATTCAACCATTCGGAGAACTAATTTCAGCTTAATAACTCCTTTAAATTACGTTTTTAATTTATGTTTTCTTCAGTTAAATACCTTCTGTTTGCTAATATAAAAGGGACAGCGCTGGCTGGGCTACTGTTTGAATACAGTGTCTTACTCGAGGCTACGCAAAGAGCTGACTACAAAAGTTGCATGGAACGGGGTAAATGATGTTAAAAGTTATACACTGTATACAGCATGCTTGCTATAGCAGCCCTGCCTCTTTCAGTTATCTCTTTCAAATATTCTTCTCCTCGTGAAATTTAATTTTTTATTCCAATAAGTTAGAGCTTATTTATTTCAACTGTATATTTTTAAGAAAAGATGACGTTTGTGTGTTGATTCATATTTATTAAAATACATATTCTAAGATTTCAAAGACAGTCTATTTTTATTTTTTAAGGCAGTCCGTATTTCGCAACACAATGTATTTAAATTGAAAAATTCAATCACGCAGGGACTGCGTAAAATAAGCAGATTTCCCATTTTATTTAATGAGTTTCGTCACTAAATAAATTCCTTTGCCCAGGCGGAAATCGAACTCGCCACTCTATGTTTACCATGAGCGATTAAGGTCAACGCTTAACTCACATGTCTAATCTGAGGCCCATATCGATTTATCCACACAGTGACACAATATTTCTCCAAAAGTGAAAAACTATGCAAAAATAAGAATAGATGAAGATATCTTTCTGACCTGAAAACCACCTAGTTAAGAAATGAAATAAGGAAAAAGAAATGGATCAGCTTTTTGTAAAAAGTTATAGCTTGAAAATTCATGATTTTTACGTGTTCCTCCTGATTTTCATTGATGGTAAACAAGATAAGTTAGCAGCATTATGGGTCGTGATGAATTTCATTGGCCCTATGCTATTCTGTTAACCCTGAAAGAGCGAAGGTGGGCTTTAATATGTAATTTATTTTCCTTTTTATTTTTTCGCCTACATTTACCCCTTTAGCAGTGGCTTGACTTTATTGCTTATCTCAGAGCCAATTTATATTAATACAAGTCGTCCGTTTTTACGCCGGAGCCCCACTTCGTCCCTACTTGTCGATATCATAATATTAATTACCCTAACTCCTTTGATGTCAGGAAATTGACTCTTTTCATAGTCTCCCTATATAATTTGGGAAAGCTGTCAAGGCAGGCTTACTTATCGCAGGCCTCTAGTGTTCCTTCGTTATTAGTGTTTTTGCACCTTTGGCGTTGCCAATAATTTCCTTAACCGTAAATATTTTTTCCGTTCCTGAGGAAGCATTTTCAGTTTGTTCCATAATCACAGCAGATATTCTGTTATCGCTAGATTTAACAAGTTTAGACCCGATCTCTACAGTTTCCTTGTTTTCCTTACCTTTTTTATATAATTTCAAAAATAAAATATTTATTTTTTAGGGCTATCTTAGTTAACGGTAGTTATGCTAATAAATAAGTAATTAAATCATTTCCAATGTGTTTTGGCAGATTTCCCTTAATAGAAATCAGCTCTTGAGGTCGTGCTCATGACGCGATTTTCGAAAAATTTCTTCAAATGTCCATCGATTCTACCCAAGAGATGACGAAAATGAGGCCCATTCAAAACTATATATATATATATTAACACTCTAGCTGTCGCAATTTTTTTTTTAATCGTCACCAAATTCGGTATTTAATCGTTTTATGATAAAAGAAAGATCAAGTTCGTTAACGGCTGAAATCCAACCAGTGGGATGGGGGGGGGTTTAGAAGGGTGGATTTCGAAAATTCGAAATATCACCCTTATCGTAAGTCGGATCGAAAAATTGTATATAACCAATCTTATTTCAAATTAAATTTACTATAAAATTGTTAATTATAAAATACATTTATTCTCTATCTTGAATATTAATCGAGATATTTGCATTTTTATTAAGTGTGTGCCGATAACGGACGAGATGAGATCGGCTAAGGTCGGTTCTATTCGTTTCCGCCAAAAGCTAGTTCGGTCTTTTCTGTAACTGTTTGGCTCTCGTATGTAAATTTCTCTACTGTATAACTTCACGTGGGAAATCTGCTTAGTTTACGCAGCCCCTGCGTGACGGACTTCAATATGACTAGAAGGTCTAATTGAGTACTCCATCAGACTGATATCATACCTGGGTGCTCTGAACTAAAATGGAAACAGATTCCATTCTTCGACTGGGGAGACAGTTAACGAGAGATTATTTCAATTGTACGCGGTTCCAGTCTATTTTCAGAAAAATTTAAAAGAATTTAAAGGAAATGGCTCGAAATCACACTTGACACTTTAAAATCTTTGAACAAAAATAATGGACAAAGTCGTACAATTGTTGAAAATATTATCTGCCGGTAGGTACGAAATGGCAGTGCAGATGTTACTTAAGTACAAAATGTCCGTCACGCAGGGGCTGCGTCAACTAAGAGGATTCCCACGTGAAGTTTTACAATAGAGAAATTTCACGAGTGCCGAACAGATACGAAACGGCAGAACTAGCTTTTGCCGGAAACCCACGACTAGAACCGAAGTTAATAATTAATAAAAATGCCCCTCTAAATCCCCCCCCCTCCCACTATTCAGATTTCAGCCATTAACGAACTTGATCTTTATTTTTACATAAAACGTTTAAATATCGAGTTTGGTAACGATCAAACAAAAATTGCGACCGCTAGAGCGTTAACAGACATATATATATATATATATATATATATATATATATATATATATATATATAATTTTGAACGGACCTCATTTTCGTCATCTCCTGGGTAGGATCGATGGACATTAAAAGAAAACTTTTGGAAATCGCCTCGTGAGAACGACTTCAATAGCTATTTTTTTGACCCTTGAGGGATAGCTATTTTTTAGTGAATCGACTGCGTTCTTGCTACCCTTGGAATTTTATAATTTTAAACATAATGATTGAAGAAGTATTTTATTATATAATTTTATGTGAAGTGATTAATAAATATTATCTTATTTATACATTTTTAAAATTTATTAAATGATGCACTTTTAGGAATACAAGACGGTTATGAAGGAACTGAGTGTTTAGGGGAAGTAATGTAAAAAAAAAAAAAAAAAAATATGAGTTACCATAAATAGCCATTTCCGTCTTTATTTCAATTCTGGGGTTGCATTATCTAAATTATTCTAGCATTATTCCTTATTAAAGATAAGTATATATGCAGAGTTTTCCAAATCAGGCATGAAGATTTACATTTGAAATTGGTTAAACTACTGTTCACCTTTATCTTATATTATCTATCGATTAGGATTAAATTGCCTGTTATAATGAAAATTGTATTTCATTTCGTAGCAGTTTTTACTCTGGCGTTTCAGTAAAAGGCAAATATTTCGATTGGCATGTTCTACTATACGTAATATACATTTTTTGTCCATCTGTTGTTTGATTCTCTGTTTAGTGCTCGAAACTGCCACATGAAGTTATATTATTATTTAGTCATTCTCTATACTATATTCCCTTGAGGGAAATCAGCTATTGAGGTTGTACTCATGATGGAATTTTCGAATTTTTTCTTCAAATGTCCATCAATCCTACCTAGGAGATGACGAAAATGAGGTCCGTTCAAAACTGTATATATATATATATATATATATATATATATATATATATATATTTGTCTGTTACCGCTCTAGCGGTCGCAATTTTTGTTTGATCGTTACCAAACTCGATATTTAGTGGTTTTATGTAAAAAGAAAGAACAAGTTCGTTAACGGCTGAAATCGGACCAGTGGGAAGGGGGGTTTAGAGGGGAGGATTTTCGAAAATTCGAAATATTTCCGTTACTATACGTCGGATTGAAACATTGTTTAGAATCAATCTTATTGCAAATTACATTTACTATAAATATTGTTCTATACATTTATTCTCTATTTTGAATATTAACCGAGATATTTGCATTTTATTAAATCTGGGCGAATAACGGATGAGAGTAACTTTCCCGCCAAAAGCTAGGTCGGCCGTTTCCTTCCTTACCTGTTCGGCTCTCGTGAAATTTCTCTATTGTAGCACTTCACGGAAATCTGCTTAGTTTACGCAGCCCCTGCGTGACGGACTTTTATGTTCTTCATAGTTTCATGGCAAGGGTCACCAATAACAATTTTTTTTTCCTTGCAAACTTTATTCATACTGCCCTACATGTTTCGCGGCTTACATGCCACCTCTTCAGGGGCTATCCCTTTTCAAACATTAATTTAACAAAACCCAATGAATATTCATGGCTAGATGCTGTATTAATAAGTTCCTACTTACATGATATACGGGATTTATTAAATCTAATTACAGACTTACATTTCTGAAGTGCTCGTTTCCCTCTTACGTTCGTTGCGACTGTCCCTTCCTCAATGGGAAGGTCGTTGATACTGAGGTTCCCGAAGTAAGTTAAGTCAGCTGACTATAGATCGATTATTTACTCGTCAACCTTGAGCTCGATTATTTCACGTCATAATTTAAAAGCGATTGTTTTAAGATAAAATGTTAAAGAATATATGATTGAGGTATTTCAGTTTTTTTTTCTATTTTTATATAATGTGAATATTCTCTTTTATTTTTCGTTTAGTATTAATTCTTCTTTATCAATTATTTGAACTTTTGAAAATTGAAGGTGTATTTCTTGGAGATAAAAAAAATCCGTCACGCAGGGGATGCATAAACTAAGTAGATTTCCCACTTGAAGTTTAAAGAATAGAGAAATTTCCATATGAGAGCCGAGCAGTTACGGAAACGGCCGAACTAGCTTTTGGCGGGAAACTCACTCGTTCGTTAACCGCCCACAATATCTAATAAAAATGCAAATATCTCGGTTAATATTCAAGATAGAGAATAAATGTATAGAACAATATTTATACTAAATGTAATTTGCAATAAGATTGGTTCTATATAATATTTTGATCCGACGTATAGTAACGGTGATATTTCGAATTTTCGAAATTCGCCCCTCTAAACCCCCCCCCCCCCCCCCACCACCCACTGGTCGGATTTCAGCCGTTAACGAACTTGATCTTTCTTTTAACATAAAACGATTAAATACCGAATTTGGTGACGATTAAAAAAAATTGCGAACCCTAGAGTGTTAACAGAGAAATGTATATATATATATATATATGATTTTGAACGGACCTCATTTTCGTCATCTCCTGGGTAAGATCGATGGATATTTGAAGAAATTTTTCGAAAAACGCGTCATGAGTACGACCTCAATAGCTGATTTCCCTTAAGGGAAATCTGCTAATATTGGGTCGGAATAAGAAGAATTGTAGTTTTATGTATTATGTGAAATTACAGAAATGTGTTTAGTATCCAAAGATTAGAGCACGAAACATTACATTCCCTCATAACAGGGTTACTCTGCCTGGAAAGCAGGAACTTTAACAGAGTTCTAAACATTTTGAAGCCTTTTGTTTGTATACTTTCTGAGTGGCTTCAAAATCATTTGCAACTTGAATTAAATAAAGTTTGTAGGGTTTAAATTTTCATTATGCCCCAAAATATTAATAAATGCTTCGTTCCCAGCAGCCCAAAATTTTATACTGGATGAATACTTTAATGGTCTTGGCAAAGTAATAATGAGTAGTGTACAAATCCTCATTATATGTAAGAATTTTTTTGCACGTTGTGAGTCAAATATTACAAACTTAGGATTGTTGAGGATCGTATGTGTTTTCTGAGGGAAAAATTACTTTCTTAAATTTTGATTAGACGCCATTTTTGAATTGTCGAAAAGTGTTGTGCCAACAATTCTTGGAGCAACACGTAGTTCATTTTTCATATTTTTGATATCCATATCATCTTGACCTAAAGAATGCGCCAAGTAATTGCAACTATTGGGATGTCCACATATTTCCATAAGATGTTAGATGCTTTCAAAGGACGGCTTTCTAGGACTCATTTTCCTCATTTCCCTATAACCTTTAATTATATTTGTGATGAAATCTTTATGTCTTATTGAATGCCCAAGAAGTTTCAACTTCCTTTTTTATATCTATATATATATATATATATATATATATATATATATATATATATACAGGGTGTCCCAATTTCCCGTGCCACCCCCCTTAAAATCTCCAGTAATTTTAATACTTAACTGAGTCTTGGTGTGCCACAATCGGGACCCCTGAAGAATCCTTTCAGTCAATATTCAACCTCTTGACCTTCTCAAGTAGTTCTTCAGTGACCATAACTTTGGAATTTCCAATGGAATGCCCTAGTTTTTATGGTAGATTCTTGTGGAAAATCAAATTCTAAAACGAGTTTGTATTGGTGAATTTTTCGATTTGACGCATCCTTAGCCGTAACATGCACAAATCTTTATGTCAGGAACGGCACATTTTTTTGAAAAATGCTGCGACTTGAAAGTTGTAGTCAACAAAATTATCTTTGAAACAAGTATACGGTGAAAGGAATGTATTCTGAAATCATAAAAAAAATACAACCATACTACAAAAAAAACCATCGAAATAACGCAAAAGTATTCTTGAATTATTCCAAAAAAAAGGTTTATTTTTAAAAAACATCAGCATAGCAAAAACGTTCTTAGGATTAATTTATTTAAAACTAATTACGTATTTATTTTTAAAATGAATACATTTTTACACCTCCATAGCTTCATATAAATAGCGATAATTTCATTTTCAGTAGCAGAAATACATAGTGCCACAAGGGAGTTCAGATACCGTCTTTTGATGTGCATTTTGTATTCCTTTAATATATACTTAATTAGTTATTTTATAAATACGTAATTAGTTATTTTTATTTTTTTAAATTTCAGAATCCATCCCTTCCCCCGTAGACTTGTTTCAACAATAATTTTGTTGACTACAACTTTTATGTCGCAGCTAAAGGATGGGTCAAATCGAAAAAATCACCGATATAAACTCGTTTTAGGATTTGATTTTCTACAAGAACCGATGTATAAAACGGCCATAAGGAGTAGGGCATTCCATTGGAAATTCCAAAGTTACGGTCGCTGGAGAGGTACTGTAGAAGGTTACGAGGTTGAATATGGACTGAAAAGATTCTTCAGGGGTCTCATTTATGGCGTACCAAGTCTCAGCTTTGTTTTAAAATAATTGGAGATTTTAAGGAGGGTGGAACGGGAAGTTGGGACACCCTGTATGTATATATATAGCTGATATATATATATATCAGCTAATATAGCTGACCCTGTACGTGTGAATAGCTGATTTCCCATGAGGGAAATCAGCTAAAAGGTGGAGGGAGGAGACAAAACATTCGTTGAACTCAAGGTTATAGAAAACATGAAAAGAGAAATGGAGGTAATAAAGGGTGGTATCTGGTTGAACAGTGTATGACTAATAATGGCAGGCATCCATCATCGCTGAAATGAAGGTATTAAAAATTCAAATTGAACTGGATTTCCAGTGTCATTGCTATTAGACACCTATCGAATATTGGCATTTCGTGATCACGGTTTATCTGGATTTAGACCAGTTTAAATATAAGATACTTGTTTTGTTTTAAACAGTGGAAAGCGGAAGGTCAATTGAAGGTAAATAGGTCATATTTTCTCCATTTTGTTTAGGACATTTCCCTTTCAAGTTTTTTGTCCACATAAAGTGCTTTAAAGACGTCTTTCATTACAATTTCAACAGCCAATGTTATGTTAACTAATTTAATTGAACTTGCTAAAATAATAATGCAATGAAAATTAGTACCTCGGATCAAGTAAAAATTGAATAAATGAACTAGTATTAGAGAAATCAAGGTTATATTCGAATTTAGTTGCGTGTCTTATTGTATAAATACCAATGGGCTTTATGAATAGGTAAGGCTGGATTTTATCAATGAATATCTAATATATTCAGTTGCGTAACGCCCACTTCTCCATCTTTGAAACTTCATAAAATTGAGAAATCTAACACATTAATTTCTGAAGTGTGTAACACCCCTCCATCACATGCACACACACACACACACACACACCATGTAAGTTTTAAAAGGAATTGAAAAACTGAAAACCAGGATTTAGTGTGAGGACTGAATTTTGTCCCTGTGTAGGTAGGTGGTCCTAGTACTTCAAGATATGCTAAATTCTCGGACTAGCCATTTAACTTCCCAGGGGATGGACTAATTAAATAATGATATAGAGGTAGCTGAGCCATCTGGAGAGAAACTAAATCGAGGAAATACCCATTCATTGTTCAACTGAACTAATTCATGGTTTAATTTGTAATATTAATTCAATATTGTAAATTCTTCATTGCATAGGCTACCGTTGAGCGATGACATCTGATGGCAGATGATTACTTATGAGGAGAACCACAAAATGGTAGTAGTAAACATATGAGAAAGGCAGTCCCTGAAAGGAAGGGGATTATACAGGGTGGTCCACGGGAAACCGACGGTTTTGATTCGCGCAGTACTTGGCGGCTGGTGGAGGGGGAAACGTGCCGTCAAGGTCACTCGACTCCCCATCGCCTGCCATTCAGTCGCCATTAGGCCGCTGTGGACGAAAGATCATCGCTCATGTCTACAAAGAAAAGCCACGCACTCTGGAAGCACTGAAGACGGCAATACGAAACCAAATCGCTCTAATCAATGACGAGCTATTAAGAAGAGTGGACGTCAATTTTCAAGAAAGACTTAAAATGTGTGTTCGTGAAAATGACCGTCATTTAAGTGATGTTATTTAAAAAATAAAATAAATTAATGTATTTTTTTAAAAAATGGCATAAATTCAGCTTTATTTTTGTGTAAATAAAATGTGTCTCTCTTCAAAACTAACAGAGTAATTACTATTTTAAAACCGTCCGTTTCCCGTGGACCACCCTGTATAACATGTAAAGAGAACCACTGAAATTTAAAGAATGGGAGGATATTACAGTTTAGCAGAATCATAGAATGGCAGTATATTATACACGAGGACAACCACAAAATGGTAGCAGATTATATTTGACGAGTAACACAGAATGGTAGCAATAACATGCTGAGAGAACCACAGAAAGTTTGAGGATTAAATATAAAGAGAACAACAGAAAGGATCTCCTGGGTTGGATCGATGAACATTTGAGGAAATTTTTCAAAATTGATTTGATGGTAGGAATTTATCTAGATGGGCGATGATTTATCGTTGTTTGTAATAAGTGAATTAATTCAACCTTATAAATTTTATTGAAATATTTACTTTATCAGTACCTGAATGACGTGTTCAATATTTCATCAATTCATTTAGTTTATATTCAATTTAATATTCCCAAACTCATTTTTGACTGGAACAAAACAATATTTTTTATTAATTCAATAATAATAACCTTTCTAAAACATTTCTTTAAAAACTGTTATCTTACTTAAGCGAAAATATTCGATTTGGCTCTAATTTTGTAGCCCTTCAAAATGAAAAACCCCTAAAAACGGCATTTCTTCTCCACATAAGTGCTAAAATATATAAAATTCTTTAAGCCTAGTAGTGGAGTCTAGTAATGAGATATAAAATTGGGCGTGTTTATGGCTTATTATATTAAAATTTCATGATGATCTAATAAGGTGCAATATATCCAAGGTTATTGAAGCATACATTATTAAAATTGCGATTAATGCTTTGTAGTGATGGTTTCATAAGGCGCGGTTCAGCTGTGCTACAAAGGTACAGCCCCCTTTGAGCTTAAACCCTTTACTCCCTTACTTTCAGCAAATAAAACCATCAGCTTAAACAAACGGAAGGCCTCGAGGATTGTATTGACAGAGCCTTTATTAAACTGCACTAAAGTTTATACTTGGAACTGATTTTATTTGTTACAGAAATACTCTGCATTTCTACTTAAAGAACTTATTATTTCTTATCATATTTGTTTACAGTAAAAGGTTTCCTTTTAGAAGAGGTTATAACCATGACGGGGTTTTTCAGTCTAAAGAAAGCCCCACTCTTACTCATGCGGTATTCATTATAGACCATGCCCAACACTAAATATACTTGTTTATATATAGTTCCAACTAAGGGATAAACTAAGAATAAAAAAGGCCGTCACGCAGGTGCTTCGTAAAAAACGATTAGCACTTTTTAAAAGCGAGTAAGTTATTGAGGCTGTACTCAATGCGTTCGCAAATCTGTCCAATTGTCCACCAATCTTATCTAGGAAATAACGAAAAAAAAAAATTAATCACGCAGGAGCTGTGTAAATTAAGCAGATTTCCCTCGTGAAGTTCAACAATAGATAAATCTACATACAGGTAACACAACACCACCGTGAATATTAAGTGAATAAATACAAACGGTAATAAGAAATCATTCAGTCAATTTTAACAACCTCCCGACTGGAAGCGTGTGAAATGTAAACATACAGGTCTGCAAACCTCTCATCGTGAAAAAAAATTACTGAAAGATATCAGAATATAACATATTAAATTTATTGAAAACTATTTACTATATCTAGTACTGTAATTTATAATGAATCAGAATAATTTTAATCTCCATCAATCAAATTTTTGTAGTCCTAGAACTTATGACGCAGGGGGGGGTCATAAAAACATATTTGCATGTATCTCGTATAATAAAGGCCTCTTGAAAACAATGTTTGGAATTTAATCTTCGATTAATGTGTTTATTATATAACAGAATATTGTTTATGTATGTAACATGAGTAGAAATGAGGGTTTGCTGAAGGCTGAAAAATGCAAATAATGTATCTCTGCTAATATTCAAGATAGAGAATAAATGTATATAACAATATTTATATTGCATTTAATTTGCAATAAAATTGGTTCTATACAATTTTTCGATCCGACGTATAGTAACAGGGGTATTTCGAATTTTCGAAAATCCCTCCTTTAACCCCCCCCCCCCTCCCACCTTTCCGATATCAGCCTTTAACGAAGTTGATCTTTCTTTTTACATAAAACGATGAAATATCGAGTTTGGTAACGATCAAATAAAAATTGCGACCTCTAGAGCGTTAACAAACAAACACACATATATATATATATATATGATTTTTATAGATTTAATTTATAGAAGAAATAGTTTCAAACTTCGCGAATCTTATATGAGTTAACATTATCAAATTTCTCTTCGTCTCTCTAGTAAGAACAGTAACCACGATATTGATAAGTTTAATTATGTTGAAAATATAATGTTTTAATATTAGGTAGATAATAAAATATAATGCCACTTTTAGTTTAGATTTTTCTAGAAATGTTAATGCTAATTCTAGTTTGTAAAAATATGTATATATAAGTTACTAACATAGAAAAACTAACCTCATTATATAAGGCCTAGTCCTTGCTATAAGGAAAATCCTTGTAAGCAATGAATAAAATAAATAAATAAAATAATATATATATATATATATATATAATTTTGAACGGACCTCATTTTCGTCATCTCCTGGGAAGGATCGATGGAATGGATATTCGTCATGGTTATGGACGAAAATCGCGTTACAAGTACAAGCTTAATCGCTAATTCTTTTGAGGGAAATCTCCTAAAATGCAAATATCTCACTTAATATTCAAATTAGGAATTATATTGAAGGCATTTAAGTAATTTTTATAAAAGAGATTGTAAAAATATTTCTGTTTTAAAAACTATTTACCCCATTTAACCCAAATAACTCACTTTACAAATGTTCGAAACTAATAGATTGTTGAACAGTTTTTAGCTCTACGAGAGACCAGTTATTCCCGTGATTCAATGGATTAATCGGGTCGTTTAATGTGTCTGCCAGGGCGTTATTCCTTTGTCAAGAAATCACGTAGCCTCTGTTTATCTTTTCCCTGGAGGTTTTATAGCTTTCAGGATATGCCATGGACTTACCTATTTAAGTAGACTAATACCATTTGAACCTGTGACTTCTCATTTTTCATTTAGTAGTTTTTCTTTAGAAGAAAATACCATATTTTTGAATTCAACTTGATCTTGTTCATGGCACTCATTTACTAATTTCTTCATGTCACCAAACCCAATTGACGCTTTATAGGTATGTGTGTGTATACACACATTGGTGGAGATTGGTTCTACACAATTTCCCGACGCGACTCATAGTAACGGAGATATTTCGAATTTTCGATTTCCTCCCTTCAACCTGGTCCGATTTCAGGGGCTTTCCGAGCTTCATCTTGAGTCTTACGTAGTGCAAATATCCACTTTGGTAACCAAAATCAAACAAAAATTGCGGTCGCTAGAACGTTAACAGGCCAGTAACAGATAAAGACACACACACACACACACACACACACACACACACACACACACACACACACACACACAAACACACACACACACAAACACACTCACACACACTCATTCACGCACGCACGAACCCGCGCGCGCGCACACACACACACACACACACACACACACACACACACACACACACTCACGCACGCACGAACGCACACACACATTTTCATAAATATTTTCGGATGCTTTGAAACTTTAAGTTGGCTCACTTTAAATCGAACATATTTATACCAGAATCTGGTTCATTGAACATTCTGCTAATTGTCTGTAAATAGATATATTTTAATTCCTACTGGAGCGGGATCATTAGTAGCCATTAAGCGATTAAAATTTGAAAATAAAATACAATATATTCCCTTAAAACTAGGCATCTATGAAAACAATAGTCCGTTATGTAGGAGCTGTGTAGTTAGCGGTTTTTCTAATGCGCCTAGTTTTCAAGGAACCTGTTTCGGTTTCAACTAATAATCCAGACTGAGATACGCCAAATAAATAAAAGGTTGGTCACGCAGGGGCTGCGTAAACTAAGCAGATTTCCCACGTTCATTAGTGGGGGGATTTACTGATGGCAGAAAACAAGTAAGTTCGAATAACTCGCTGAAGTACTTGAGTTACGAAAAAATGCATAGAACAACAATAGTTTAATATGATTGGTCCTATAACATTTTACTATCCGACTAATAATAAAGGAAATATTTTGAATTTTTGGATCCACACCACAAACCCCCACTATTCCAGATTCGACTTCGGCCAATAACTAATATGATCTTTAGTGTTGGCTGAATCGGTTAAATATTGAGTTTGGTATAGATCAAGTAAACATTTTCGAAACAGGAAAGTAAAATCTTAATTGATGACGTCATTACGCCACGAATTTGCAAGTATCTCGTATAATAAAGGTATCTTGTAAACAATATTTGGAATTTAAGCTTAAAATAAAGAGGTTTATGATATCAACTTGAGGCTGAGAACTAAAAAATCCAAATAACTCAGTTAATATTCATATTAGAGGAATTATGCACATTACAACACTTATAGGTAATTAAATGTACTTTAAGAATGGTCCTAATAAAATTTTAGATCCGACGTATAATAACGGAGATATTATATGCAGGTAAAAAATGTATTCCTTTTAGAAATAATTACTACGTAATTAGTTTAAAATAAACTTATTTTACTTATTATTACTTATTAATATTTCGAATTTTCAAAAATTCTCCCCTCTAAACCCCCCCCCCCCCTCCCACTGGTCCGATTTCAGCGGTTAACGAACTTGATCTTTCTTTTCACATAAAACGACTAAATATCCAGTTTGGTAGCGATTAAACAAAAATTGCGACTGTTAGAGCCGTAACTGACAAATATATAAATAGCTCTATATATATATATATATATATATATATATATATATATATATATATATATATATACAGTTTTGAACGGACCTCATTTTCGTCAACTACTAGGTAGGATCGATGGACATTTGAAGAAAAATTTCGGAAATTCCGTCATGAGTACAACCTCAATAGCTGATTTCCCCTAAGGGAAATCTGCTAAAAGACAGGAACTTAACAAACGATTCGAACAACTTTACGGACTACTAAATAGAAGATCTCACTTGCCTACCGAAAGCAAACACACAATATACAAGTTACAACTTTACCCAATATGGACATACAGGTACGCAACAGAAGTGTGGGCTATAGTAAAACCTTCGAACATCAGACTCATCCAGACTTTCCAATCCAAAGTCCTGCACACCATAGTAGATGCTCCATATTATGTTAGAACCCACACCCTCCATAAAGATCTTAATATCCCATTTGTAAAGGACCCAATTCCCTTAAGATTCAGAAAATTCCACAGGAGGCTATCCAATCATCCTAATCCAGAAGTCCTAGCCCTTTCCAGTACCACTCATCCATATTCCCCTCCACGGCGCCTCAAGAGACAATGGCCCAGAGATCTCCTATAGAAGTGTAAAGTGAAGTGATAGCAGTGGCTATTTTCTTATCAAGTGGCATTCCTCCTTAGCTCTTGACTTCCTTGCCAGGCAGGGAGAGGCTGCTCCTCACATTGTGGTGAAGGGGTGTAGCTTCTGTCGAGAGTGATTGAGGACGATTGAATTGTATATATCACATTACAAAACCCATTTAAATGCAGACTGTAATCTTTTTAATAAAATAAAATTATATATATATATTGTTGCGAGAATCGGATGTGTGGGCGAATACACAAAGAGAGAGCCGCGTGAAAGGAGGAACGAAGACTAGTGGAACGGGCGAAGCTAATTAGGGCCATTCTAAGTAGGGCCCCCGGCAGAATCTAATTAAGGCCTTCCAGGAAGTTCTGGACCTTTCCTTGGCTAGGCCCTTCTACAGGTATATATAACGGACTCTCACAGTACCCCGAGATTTCAGTCGACTCTCGACGGTCTTCGAGGGATGTTCGGCGCTATAGTGCGACTTAGTGCAGTGCGGTAAAGTGTGGTGCCGTGAAGAACAGTGTTGTGCCGTGACTGTAAGTTACAGTTTAGTGCCGTGTTTAAGACAGTGCAGTGCCGTCGTCTTTTGTGAATTTCAGTGACCGTGAGTGAATTACTGGACTGTGTAATCTGAAGAACAGTGACACTATCAGTGTAATACTGCGAGAAGTAATAATTAACCAAGAGTATTGTGCATTGTGAAATAAATCGTGCAGTGAAGAACTGTGAAACTTGTGTGTGTTTAATTTTGCAATCCAAAAGAACTCTTATTAACAACGTTTTATTACTGGCTTTGTAATAAAAACGTAACAATATATACAAATAAAACATTTCGAAGAAATTTTTCGAAAATCGCGTCATGAGTACGACCTCAATAGCTAATTTCCCTTAAGGGAAATCTGCTAAAACTTATTTCTTCCATTTCATTCAAAGTTTCCCTTCATAGTGAAACCCTTCAAAATATGGGGATATTAAAAATTACTCAATGCATTAGAAAATTTTGTCCTGAACGGTGGTTTCGCTGCGACAGAATATTCTAATATTGACTCTTCCTACTTTTATTGGAGAGTTTCGTATCCAGTCCTGTGTTGATTCCATTGTATTTTCTTATATCCGCAATATGGGTTTTTGATTATTGTTCACGATTATATGGGTCTTCCCCTCGAACTCAGCTTCTCAATAACTCCTGTATTCATCCTCCTCACAATGGGGCCTCTAGGAAAGAGAACAGTCCAACTATCCTTACCTTGTTATTTTTCAATCAAATTTACTGGTCGACAAATGTCGGTGTACATTTAATCATACAGAGGAATATAGCCACATTCATCTGAGTTGAGTATTAAAATGAGTATAAAACACAAAAATAATTATAACATTTTAAACACATTTTCACTGTCACCAACTGTATATTAAGCTCTGCATGGTAAAGTATAATAGGACTCCATGTTTTTTCACAAGAAAAATAACCTGCCGAATTTCTCTCTTACTACCGTAGAACAGTTTAATTCCCTTTTAGTGTTAGCTAACGATTGCTTTTTCTAGCTTATAATGCTTTCAGTTTTTAAAGCTAAAAAATCACAAATGCTGAATGCGCAGATATGATAAATTGATAGTAGGTAAGTTTTTAATCATTCGAATACATATTTGGAACTTTATTTTGTTAATAAGGTCTTACAACTAGAACCTTATTGAACAGAATATTTGAGATTCGTATATATGGGGAAAAACTTTGAATTTAGCTACTTTTACCTTAAGCATGCTCTATTGGTAATTAAAATAAATTATTATTTATTAACGTCAACTTTTTACAACTAAGGCTAATTGGAACGGGTTATCTACAGGTTACCGCCCTTTTCTTGCCAGAATTTGGATTTTATTTAATGAATTCCGTCACTGAATAAAGTCCTCTTTCCAGGCGGGAATCGAACTCGCCACTCCTAGGTTTACCGCGTGAGATTAAGGTCAACGCTTTAACCCACATGGCTAACGTGAGCCCCCTATAGGTAATTGGTTTTACTAGAAGGGCTACTACATAGTTAATCAATCCCCATGAGTGTTTCATAAAGGGTTTTCATGTAATTATTATAATTAACTATTTAGAGTCTCGCGTACCCTAGCAAATATAATTCCGATTCACCTTAAATGAGAAGAAATGTGATATTATATAGGTCATTGAGTTAAAGCCTAAAAAAGTTTAATATTCATTACTTAGTATAAAAGAAAAACACTGGCTACACCCTAAATACACATTTTCACCTGCAGGCATTTTAGAAACTTTATAGGCTTAGAAGAAAAAAAAGTCCGTCACGCAGGGGCTGCGTAAACTGAACAGATTTCCCACGTGAAGTTTCACAGTCGAGAAATCTGCCCAATAACAACTGTAGTGTAAGGGATCTCTAACCTATTCACGAGGGACGAATAGTTTACGGAAACGGCCGCCAGAGCTCTCGGCGGAATGTCCCGAACATAGCCGACCCCTGCCGACCACGCACAGAATACAAATGCAAATATCTCGGTTAATATTCAAGATACAGAATAAATGTATAGAACAATATTTATAGTAAATTTAATTTGCAATAAGATTGATTCTATAAAATTTTTTGATTTGATGAATAATAACGGAGATATTTTGAATTTTCAAAAATCACCCCTCTAACACCCCCCCCCTTTCCACTTGTCCGATTTCAGCCATTAACGAACTTGATCTTCCTATTTACATAAAACGATTAAATTCCGATTTTGGTAACGATCAAACAAAAATTGCGACAGACAAATATATGTGTGTGTGTGTGTGTGTGTATATATATATATATATATATATATATATATATATATATATATATAATTTTGAACGGACCTCATTTTCGTGATCTCCAGGGTAGGATCGATGGACATTTGAAGAATATTCTTTACATAAACACGGCACAACGCTGTTCTTCACTAAAGCTGCACTGAACGGAATGTTACTCACTTGAAGAGAGGTGAGAACAAACCTCTCGGCACGGGTTGAGCAGCTTTTATAGCCGGCGGTACACCTCAAAAGGGATTGTCTAGACACGTCTAGATCCCGGAGGTTATTGCTGAGAAAGGGCTAGACCATCGGTCGGCTCGTTTCATCTACTTCGTACTTCTTAAATATGTGATTAACTCTGTTCAATTTTTCATGCACGTAGTTTTCGCAACAATATGGTGGGAAGAGAAGATTAGAGTGTCGTACCATCACGAAATCTGCTTAGTTTACGCAGCTCCTGCGTGACAAATTTTTTTTAGTTTACATATTGATCACTGTTTCTACCAGCATTAATTTGGTTAGTATTGAATCGAAAATCCTTCCTTTGAGGTACATTAATTATTTCCATGACTTCATCTGTGGTTATTCAGGGTTGAATACTTAGTTTAGTAAAACGAAAGTGAAAACTGATTTCATTTGGCAACATTCCAATCTTTACCTGAACTTTGTGCTTTTAAATCATAATCCTTATCACTCTTCTAACTCTTTCAATTAAGTTATTGAAGAAGTGACTAAGGTTTCATTACATTGGAATTGAATTGCCTCAAGAATTCATTTTTCTTCTTAAGACTTTGGAATTGTCATCTTACTTAATGGATCGTTGTGAGGCTTGTTAATTCTCTTTCCCTTCGAATCCCTCGCTGTAATTAAACTGAAATACTTTTTGAGGTAAAATAACAATATATGAGTTTCATTTCAATGTCTGCTTTATCAAATATTAAGCAAGTTCAATCTCCGTTTTGAATATTCTCCACTTAAACCAAAGCAAAGTATCATGCAAACATTTTCCTATTTCAGAGATTCAAATGTCGTTTAAAACATTGCAGTCTCGTCAATCCAACGTTCTATAGACAATTGATATGTATGTTACAGAAACCAGTCAGCTCCACTTTTAGCAGATTTCCCTTAAGGGAAATCACATACTGCGGTTGTACTCAATTTTGGAAAAATGTCCTCAAATGTCTATCATCCCTAGTAGATGTCAAAAATGATTACCGTTCAAAATAATATATATATATATATATATATATATATATATATAAATATATAAATATATATACTCATTTAGAAATCTGATGGCGGAAGGTCAACAAAAATGAAAACCTCAGTGATTACACTGGTCGACAAAAATGAACTTTGTTTCGTTCACAAGAACTAAAATAACATTTTCTGTAGTATTTTTCGTGCTGCATTCAAATATAACTTTAGTTTTTCTCCATCGGGCAGGGGGTTTGTGTGATATTCACTTGAGTTTTTATAATATTCGAAAAAATCGATCTAACTCAAAATTATAACTACTCATTCTACTTATCTAGAAAGTGGTAGATAGTGATTTTCGGACATATTTTGCACCTGGAACATCTCTTTTCTTGATCCAACAGTAGCCATCATTGGAACTTCACTTGCATTGGTACCTCTACGTTTTTTGAAGGGGATTCCACCCTTTGAGTCTGGAAGTTAAACCTTCAGCTTGTTTAGAATTTAAATCCCGAATCTTGTCATTAAGGTCTTTCAGATTAGGAAAGTACGGTTATGATGAACAGGTGTAAGCGTCATATGTAGGATCATTTTTATTGATAACTGAAGCATTTTGAGTTTCAGTTAGGTCAGATTCAAAGTTAACGCCTTGTATCTGCATATAGTGGTACAACTGTTCATTGTGTAAGGCAGATCTTATTGCCGATTGCAAATTCGGATACTTAACTGTATGTTGCGTTTAGATGTGATTCATTTAATATTTGTCAAACTGATATAACAATCACTTAAATGATCCTTCGGTTCCCTCCAAATCATGGGACTTGCAAATGGCATACGATGTGTACCATTTTTCCACTTAGTCAGCAATCTAACACTCGAAACACAGCTTGTATTTAGGGCCCAGCTCTTATCAAAATCATCGGCCTGACAGCCAAAGTAAAGTTAAATTTCGCCTCTGAGACTTGAAGGTCAGGCATACTTTCTTGGCATGATGGAAAAACGAAGCACTAAAAAACTACATACAAAATACACATCCAAAAAGGAAGGAAGGAAATATTTCATTCCTGGACAAACTTAGTCAGCTCAATACTGTCACATCCCAATGCCAGATGAACAGATCTGAGCATGTCCAAACATGGATGAACCTACACAGCCTTGTTCTATGCTGCTGCAGCATAATATTACAAATAAACTTCCTTTAATACAGCTTGGATAAAATCGCTACATATTTGGTAAAGTTTCCTCTGACAGGTAAAAAACCCGGTAAAATCATATTTTGAAAAGGAGCTATCACAAAAAAAAAAACTATGCCTGATGGAAAAATTCTGACTATATATCTGAATTCAGTATGAACTACTGCAGTAGATTCAATAATCAGATTTCTTGTGAAGAAAACCTTGTCGACCAGTATTATTAAAATCCTTTTTATTTCTCTACTAGTTTTGCGTCCACATGACGCCTTGTCAGGAGAAAATATAATAAATACTAAGAGGCAACTGTACTATAAGGAAATAAAAAAGAATATACACATAATAAAAAAAAACAAACAAAAATTTAACATACGAATTATATACTTGCTAAATTATCAGAAACACTGACTTAATGATTTTTCGATTATATATGTCTTCTTTACTATTTAGACTACACTTCATTAGGGATGATCGATATTTTTATTTCGTGAGGTGTCGATCTAAATCAGAGAATATACACATAATAAAAAAAAAGAAAGAAAAAATAGCGATCAATAACAAAACAGAAATTTAACATGCGAATTATATACATGCTAAATTATCAGAAACACTGACTTAATGATTTTTCGATTATATATGTCTTCTTTACTATTCAGACTACACTTCATTAGGGATGATCGATATTTTTATTTCGTGAGGTCTCGATCTAAATCAGAGAATATTCACATAATAAAAAAATAGAAAAAAAGTGATCAATAACAAAATATAAATTTAACATGCGAATTATATACATGCTAAATTATCAGAAACACTGACTTAATGATTTTCCGATTATAAATGCCTCCTTTACTATTTAGACTACACTTCATTAGAGATAATCGATATTTTTATTTCGTGAGGTCTCGATCTAAATCGGAGAATATATATACACATAATAAAAAAAATAGAAAATATAACATATTAATTTTATTGAAAACTATTCACTATATTTAGTCTAGTAATTTAAAGTCCGTCACGCAGGGGCTGCGTAAACTAAGCAGATTTCCCACGTGAAGTTTTACAATAGAGAAATTGTGCGAGAGACAAGCAGTCAAGGAAACGACGGAACTAGCTTTTGGCGGGAAAGTCACTCTCGTCCGTTAGCCGCCCAGATTTAATAAAAATGCAAATATCTCGGTTATTATTCAAGATAGAGAATAAATGTAAATAATAATATTTATAGTAAATTTAATTTGCAATAAGATAGATTCTGTACAATGTTTCGGTCCGACGTATAGTAACGGTGATATTTCGAATTTTCGAAAATCCTCCCCTCTAAACCCCCCCTCCCATTGGTCCGATTTCTACCTTTAACGAACTTGATTTTTCTTGTTTCATAAAGAGACTAAATATCGAGTTTGGTAACGATCAAACAAAAATTGCGACCCTTGGAGCGGTAACAGACATATATATACAGTTTTGAAGGGACCTCTTTTTCGTCATCTACTAGGTAGGATCGATGGACATTTGAAGAAAAATTTCGAAAATTCCGTCATGAGTACAACCTCAATAGCTAATTTCCCTTAAGGAAAATCTGCTAAAAGCGATCAATAACAAAATAGAAATTTAACATGCGAATTACATACATGCTAAATTATCAGAAACACTGACTTAATGATTTTCCGATTATAAATGCCTCCTTTACTATTTAGACTACACTTCATTAGGGAGAATCGATATTTTTATTTCGTGAGGTGTCGATCTAAATCTAAATTAGCTGACTTGATCCGGCATACTTTGCAAGTCATTCTCTTGTTGGTATAGCTAGTGGGTGGTCCTGTATAGCTATGTAGCCGGTAGTATAAGTAACTGTTAGTATTATATTTTCTCCTGATGAGACGTCATGTGGGCGCGAAACTAGTAGAGAAATACAAATTATTTTAATAATCAGTTGAGGATTTCTTTTTCGTTGATCTTCTGCCATCAGAATTTTATGTATATACATATTTGTCTGTAGAATTTCGATGAGGGAGCTTCTATGTTTTGGGCCTGAATCAGTTTCTTGAGTAACTCTCTCAGCATCGTAAGGAATTTGAGGAACTACTCAAACGAATTATTGATTCTTTATGGGTAGGGCGCTTAGAGGTATGACAATAACCTGCTGCATGCTGGCCACTTATTCTTCTATTAATAATTCTGATGGTCCTTAGTGTGAATATTGCCGGGCAATTCATTAACTCTAGTTTTCACTACCAAGACACGGATACAAAAAATACAAAAGAATAAAAAGAAGGCGATTCTTATTACCTCTAACAGTCACACGAAAAATCTTGAGAAACATTTTTGTTATCCCCTTCCGACATTTAATTTCTTTTTCTCTTAAAACAATAAGGAAAGGTGTGCCAATATATTTTAAAGCCTGATGTCTCAAGTTTGAAATAACAGTAAATGAAGTTAGTATTCTAACCGAATCTGTAAAACCATGATCCCTATTGTGGGCTGACAGTTACCAAATTAACATATAATAAGTCTTTTGTCCTTTAGCTTGGTGGATCCTTAAGGTTATTTCTTTCCCTTCGTCTATGCTATTCGAAGTAGGATTTTGAGAGATTGTTTTTTGATTACTTGTCTCTCCTGTAAATGGGGTACTTTGAAACAAGAGAAACCTTCTTTGAGCTTCACGTAAAAAAGGGAAAATTCTTTTGAAGAGTTCATTTAATTAGAGAGAAAGATAGAATGAAGAAAAGAAATTTCTAAGGAGGGTTTCTTTTCTTTTTCAGGGTTCTTTGTTTAATGGCCTGACACCTGAAAATTTGTTTATTACTATTTTTTTAGACAATGTCTTGAAGTTATTGTCCATTATTCAATCGTTATCTTTGTCTTAATGTTAATAGGATAATATGGATTGAGCAATCGAAAAATGATTTATTTATATTAACGTCCACTTTTTGCAACTAAGGCTAATTGGGAGGGGTTATCTACAGGTTACCACCCTTCTCCAGCCAGTGTAAGACTAAGGATTTTATTTAATGAATTCCGCCACTAAATAAATTCCTATTGCTCAGGAGAGAATCGAACTCGCCACTCAGTGTACCATGTGTAATTAGGGCCAACGCTTTAACTTGAGCCCCCTTATTAATTAATCGAAAAATGAATAGAAATAATTAAAAAGTATACGGCTAATTTTAGTTTTTTTAAAATATAATTTGGGTTTAAAAATTGGTATGGTTTAGTACTGGCAATAATTATCTTCTATTATTTTGAAAATTTGACCACACAGCAATCTTCATTGAAGAGTAAAATGACAAAAAACAATATAACACTAATACTTATTTATTACTCACGCCTTTCACGTCTTTTATGAAACCTCTTCAGAAGCTGTACTTATATTATAAAATGACTCGACTTTAAAATGCCCAGACAAACAAAATGAAAACGGACAACACAAATCGGCTGACTATTTTGATACATGAAAACGAAGATCAGTATGACAAAATCTATTACAGAAAAAGAAGAGACACAATTAAGTACATCTAATCGACTTAATGTTTATTAGTGTACTTGATAAATATATTACGTACGAATATATTAAATTCTGTTTGTTTTTAATCTTGTGGAGATTTCCTTTTATCTCCCACTTGATTGCATTCGTTGCGGCATTTTAGCAGATTCCCCTTAAGGGAAATCAGCTATTGAGGTCGTACTCATGACGCGAGTTTTGAAAAATTTCCTCAAATGTCCATCGATCCTACCCAGGAGATGACGAAAATGAGGTCCGTTCCAAATTATATATATATATATATATATATATATATATATATATATATATATATATATATATATATATATATTTGTCTGTTACCGCTGTAGCGGGAGCGTTACCAAAAAACATATTTCAGCGTTTTATGTAAAAAGAAAGATCAAGTTCGTTAATGGCTGAAATCGGACTAGTGGGAGGGGGGGTTTAGAGGGGGGATTTTTAAAAATTCAAAATATCTCCGTTATTATGCATCGGATCGAAAAAGTGTATAGAATCAATCTTATTGCAAATTAAATTTACTATAAATATTGTTTTATACATTTATTCTGTATCTTGAATATTAACCGAGATATTTGCATTTGTATTGTGAGTGTGGTCGGCACTATCCGCCGAGAGCTCTGGCGGCCGTTTTGGTAACTATTCCTCCCTCGTGAATAGGTCTAGAGATACCTTCCTACTATTGTTATTATTAGGCAGATTTCTCTATTGTAAACCTTCACGTGGGAAATCTGCTTAGCTTACGCAGCCCCTGCGTGACGGACTTTTGTTTTCATATTTTCTCAAATAGTACATTATTGCCGAAACAGGATACGTATGAATGATAACGTTACGCGGAGGGGGCACAAAGATGACGTCATACCTCAGTCTATTTTCTATTTCTCCCATACTAAGAAATTATACAAACAAGCCATGACATTTAGGCTTTACATGAATAGCTTAAACTGGAAATCGCATGAGTAGTTGTTGGGGTTTTCTAAAGGCTGAAAACTCGAAAAATACAATATTCCAGTAAGAGAGAAAGAAAATTTTATTTTGGTCCAATACAACATAGGTATTATACACAAATTGTTACATTTGTTACAAAATTAAGATATTTTGATAAAATCTTGGACGCAGTCGTCCTTCAGTCGTACCTAAATTATAATTGGTGGCTCCACTTGACATTGGAAGGCTGGCATACTATATCCTTACAATTTGTAGAACGTGGTCTTATATAGGAGGAACCTCCAATTCCTTGTGGATTTGGCTGTTCTTAACAAACCAGGGAGCATTCGCCGCTATCCGAAGTACTTTGCTCTGGAAGGACTGGAGTCGCTTTTTGTGTGTGTTGCTGATGCCCAGCCAGACTGAGAATGTGTATGTTAATATAGGGAGTATGAGTGTTTTGTAAAGTAGTGTTGCGCAAGTCAGTTTCAGTGGTGTATTTTTGTTTATTAAAGGGTATATTTGTGCAAGTTGTGTGTGTGCTTGTTGCAATTTAATGTGGATATGATGCCGCCATGTAAGTCGTGTGTCAAAATGTACTCCGAGATAGCAGCGGATGCTCTAGTCCTTCGGTCCAAGGAATTGAGTGATAAATGCCTGGTATAATAAAAGAAGGATATTTTTTCAACAACAATAATATACAATTTTTCGTTTTACACAAAATTTAAAGGGGCCTTTCACATGCATTATCTGCAGATTAGGTTATTATAAAATGTTTCTAAAATCCCTTAATGAGGACATCTAGGAGTAGGGAAAGTTGAGAAAAATCTATGTACTAAACATTAAGGGATCATCCGGAGTTTGCTGGGGGAGGACTTTTAAGTCTGTCTAGAGAACCTTCACGGATATCGGAGAGAATGTCAGGCAATGTAAGAAGGGTTACTCTCGACTATGGGCAGCGGAAGGGGTGGCCATGCCCTTCGAATTTATCTACTCCCAAAGACTTTGGGACAGACTTTTTTAATTTGGCTTAATATTTGTTCGTCTTGTTCGTACTTATTAAATATTGTTATTTGTGAATAATTATGTAGAATTATTATAATAACAGGTAATCAAATGAGACACCTCGTATGAAGTCGTAAAATTTGGATTTAATCGGATTTAGCGAGTCTATGGTTTAAAATGGGTGCGGTTCTTATGATTTAGTAACTTGTGTAGCACTCTCTCTACAGGCCGCGACCGGCAACTCGACATTCCGCTTTTCTAATTGTATTTACAATTAACACAGTTCATTCTAAACAGGTATCTTAATTACTTAATAGTCTGCCATTTTCACTAAGTGTAATTTATTCAAATATACCACTATTTTCATAGTAATACAACACAATAATTCATTCTTTTCTTTTTAACATGTGACTTTTTATAATACGTTAAATACAATGTATTGATATACCACAACTCTCCCCCTTTAAAGAAACTGGGGATACCACTTTTCGATTTATTGTCCATAAAATTTGCAGAATTCTGGTGTGAATTCTTTCCTAAACTTGAGGATGTTATGACAAGACTTCTTGCTAATACCCCTTTA
The DNA here is from genome assembly GCA_019009955.1 of Riptortus pedestris. NCBI lineage: Eukaryota > Metazoa > Arthropoda > Insecta > Hemiptera > Alydidae > Riptortus > Riptortus pedestris. Next base: position 110,609,022 of record CM032233.1, on the reverse strand, counting down.
TGTTCTTCTTCTGCCTAATCATGATGACTTCCAGAGTATCCCTCCTCACTTATTTTTTCACCTCTCTTGTAAATTTGTCCCCTTTTCCTTCTCGCAAATTCATTATAATCACCCTCATCATCGCTTCGTTTTATGTATTCAACCTAATCACGGTCGTCATCTCCCCCAGTATTTTCAGTAGGCTCTTTAACGTCACCGAACTTAGGTGTATTGCACATGTTGCATTGGTGTCGTCTTGCCAAGTTAACATTTGCACATTTAACGCACTGCTAGTCATCAACACTAAATAACCCTCGAATTTTGCCACCACATCCTCTGTCTATCTCTTTCCCCAGCTTCTTCTTGCCCCTAGGCGCTACCTCGCCTTTCATCTCCCCGTACTGGAAACAATTGCTTTTTCTAGAAAAGTTCATTGTTCCACACTGTATATAACTACGAAGCCAATCACCTTTGCCAAATTTAACTTCCTCCTGCAGTTACTCTGTCCTTGTTGAACCTTTCTACCACTTTGCCCGCCTTCCTTAGAAGTGAACTCTCCAAACTTTTCACGCAAATAATTACTTTAAAAGCCTTGTCTCTGTCATGAAGAGCTGATGCTTCTCCCGATTCAATGTTTCTACCTGATAAGATAATGCTTTTTAGCAGATTTCCCTTAAGGGAAATCAGCTATTGAGGTCGTACTCATGACGCGATTTTCGAGAATTTTCTTCAAATGTCCATCGATCCTACCCAGGAGATGACGAAAATGAGGTCCGTTCAAAATTATATATATAGATATATATATATATATATATATATATATCTATATATATATATGTCTGTTAACTCTCTAGCGGTCGCAATTTTTGTTTGATCGTTACGAAACTCGATATTTAACCGTTTTATGTAAAAAGTCAGATCAAGTGGCTGAAATCGGACCAGAGGGAGGGGGGTTTAGAGGGGGGGATTTTCGAAAATTCAAAATATCTCCGTTATTATGCATCGGATCGAAACATTGTACAGAACCAATCTTATTGAAAATTAAATTTACTATAAATATTGTTATATACATTTATTCTCTATCTTGAATATTAACCGAGATATTTGCATTTTTATAAAGTCTGTGGGGTATAGTTCGGATTATGTCGGCCATCTTCGTCATTTCTCGGCTCAGGCGGAAGCTTCTTCTAACCTGGCGTTTTTAACCTTACCTTACCTTCCTTACTTTGTGAGATTTATGCAAATACGTTTTGTTCATCCGCCCCCCCCCTCTTTAGTTTTTGGACTACTAAAATTTGAGTTATTAAAATATAAATTATTCTTACAATTCAGAAGCCGTTTCAGTTTGGTATTTATTTTAATTAACTGAAAGATTTCTCATTATCTAATCACGGTGGTATTGTGTTACCAGTATGCAGATTTCTCTATTGTAAAACTTCACAGGGGAAATCTGCTTAGTTTACGCAGCCCCTGCGTGACGGACTTTTTTCTCTTCCACCAATTCTTTGTTCTCAGATTCAAAAGCTTTGTCCTTCTTGATAGCCTGAGAAAGGTCTTCAATGAATTTTTCTATCTCTTTGTGTACACTGTCTCGTACCGACATTATCAGTGAATATTCCTGCATAGCAGAATTCCGCTCCTCAGTCAGTCTTTTTAAGTCCTTGCTAGCTTTCATCCTCATAGCCATTGCTTGGTTTATCTCTTTTACTGCTTCCTCATGTTACTGTTGTACCTTAACTAGTGCATCTTGATATTCGTTGCACACTAGAATGCAATGTCCAATTTTCGGATAGCTGCTGTACACTGATGTTTCAAGCCTCCCTCTAATAGTCTGATTTCTTTCAGTGACCATTTCATCACAGAGCTTCTTTACACGGCCAACTTCCTCATGAGCTAGCTTAAGTTTGTCCACAGTTGAAGAATCTAAAGCAATTATCTCATCATAACGCTTTCTTAGACTTTCATATTCTTCTTTGTTGGTTTCATATTTACAGGAAGTTGTAAGGTACAGCGGATTCATAGCATCATTTCTTTAAAACTATTGTAAAACATATATCTCTTAGCGAACTTGGATTTCCTACACATAAAATGTTGATCAATACAATCAATAATCCCTTCTAAAGGTATATCACAAGGTGACACTTGTTTTAACAAATTCTTCACTAGCCTAAAAGCATAATCTTTGAATGAATTTAAGAGGATAGCCTTTCTACGCTCTTCTTGTACAATATTATTACCAAAAACATACTGACGTAATTACATTTTAAAATAGTCCAAACAATTTTTAATGAAAATTTTCTTACATGTCAAATACAATTTTGGCTACTCACATTTTTCCATTCTTCTACCCCCGCTGTACCATTTGGAAGATTCTTTTTCTCCTGCTCTCCCATTATTTTTTAATCCTCGTCGCCAATGTAATATATTCAAATACACCACTTTATTTTCATATTAACACAATAATTCATTCTTTTCAGTCGTGCAATACAATAATTCATTCTTTTGTTTTTACAAGCGACTTTTTATCATATGTTAAATACAATGTATTGATATACCACACTACCAGTCCTTGGTAATTAGAGGATCCGGGATCGAATCACGTCTTTTCTTCTGCAATAAAGAAAACTATTAAATATGTACTGAAAGTGTACTTCATTTTGAACACCAATAATGTGTAGTGGTTGCATTTGATAAGAGTATTTTACTTTAATAATTATCAATAAAGGCATTGTAATTGTCCCTCTCTCAAACAAATAAAGGGGGACGCGGTGGTTGGGAAATTTAGGATCCAGTGCCATATCGGGTTCGAGGTGGGAGCAAACATTTTTTGCTCAAAAATAATTAAATTATTAATAACTCATTTACAATTGTAATCCTTCTCTGGAATATGCTTAAATCCTTCTGTTTAAACGGATATCAGGTAGCTTACCTGTTCTTAGGCTAAAGCTGACAGATTAAATGGCGATAATGAATTGATGCGTTCTAATAAGGGCACACCCATACAAACACGAATACATGGCTGATCCTCTTGGCGTATGGAGTGATTGTGTTTTGTAGTTGGGACAATAGCTTGAAAGATGATGTTAATCACCCGTAGGATAAACGGGGAGCAGGGCCAATAGCCAATATGTTTGATGTGGAAGTGAGTCATTGAAGATTGATTGTATTGGGTTAGTGTGGGGAAAATTACTCCGTTCGGCAATCGTATTAGCTCTCTGATCCGTTTAACTACGGCTGACTTCCTCCCTGGATCCAATTTATCCCTCCGTCCCCTTTACCTTGCCTGATTTGAGGTGCATGTATGCACTTAAATCTCGACAAGTGTCGCCACTCAGTATTCCTCTTCGAAGAAAATTCAGTTCTTACGCGGGATATTAGTGAAATAATTATACCGAGTTATAATTAGGGGTCTCTCTCTCTCTCTCTCTCTCTCTCTCTCTCTCTCTCTCTCTCTCTCTCTCTCTCTCTCTCTCTCTCTCTCTCTCTCTCTCTCTCTCTCTCTCTCTCTCTCTCTCTCTCTCTCCCTCTCTCTTTCTCCCTCTCTCGGTAAAATGGTAAAGACGAGCATTTATAAAAAATTAAATTGGCTAGAAGATTGGTTATAGACAGTTTTCGGATATGGCTCTTAATGACGGAGATATTTTGAATTTGCGGTTCATTCTAAAAAATTGAAATCATTTTGCAATGTGTTTGTCTAAGAAAAAAAATGTACTTTTACGTACTCGATATGTAGATAACTCTGATATGTATATATAGATTTTACTTAAACAAAAATATATATATATTCGTTTGAAGAACTCAAGCTGCCTCCGAGTGAGACTCGAAGAATTCGTGGTGAGAGTTTTACGTAAAAGTCTGTCTTCAAATGTCCATGAATCATATCCGGAGATGACGAAAATAAGGTCCGTTAAAATTATACATATATGTGTGTGTGTGTGTGTGTGTGTGTGTGTGTGTGTGTGTACCGGGTGCCCCAAGTTCTCGTGCCACCCCCCTTAAAATCTCCAGTTGTCTAAATGCAAGGTTGAGGCTTGGTGTGCCAAAATTGTGACCCCCTGAAGAATCTTATCAGTCCATATTTAACCTCGTAAGCTTTTTCAGTACTTCTCCAGCGACCATAGTTTTCGGATTTCCAAACGGAATACCATACTTTTAATGACAGATTTTTGTTGAAAATCAAATTCTAAAACGTGTTTATATCGGTGAAACTTCAGGTGGGAAATCTGCAATTGGGGTTCACCTTATATAATAGCGTTAACCTATATTAGTTATTATATGATACTATTATTGTTTAGGTGTAACTAAGAACAAGTTTTTGTCATTTTGTATATATATGGCTAATTTAAAAAATGATTGGAAGTCAGTCCTTGTAGATTGAGAAATTTCGGACCCAACTGAAGTTTCCTTATAACCTTGGCTTACCAGTTGTGCATTTTTTGTCTTTGCCTGTATGGGAGATAACATTTAAGACTCTCAATATATTAATTTCAACAAAAAATGGCCCTACAACTTAAGACACTTTTAATGAGTTTCCAATCGACCTTCGGGTGGGGACCCAATTTAGTTTTTTCCAGCCCTCTCTAGGCCTTTAGTGCAAACCTGTGTCTTGCCAATCTAGTAAACTTCACCAGATATGTGATATGTTAGTTATTTTTGCCTCTCCCGCCCCAATAGATAACTGCTTTGTTTTATACTGATAGGAATTTTGGACCAAAAGTGCTTTAATCCTTCTGCTGTTTTGAGACGACTCATTCTTCCTTTTCCCCAACTAGTTTCTATTTTAGATCCTTGCCAAGTGTTCTCAAAGTGTAAAAGAACTGTTTTAGCAGATTTCCCTTAAGGGAAATCAGCTATTGAGGTTGTACTCATGACGGAATTTTCGACTTTTTTCTTCAAATGTCCATCGATCCTACCTAGGAGATGACGAAAATGAGGTCCGTTCAAAACTGTATATATATATCTATATATCTATCTATCTATCTTTATATTTGTCTGTTACCGCTCTAGCGGTCGCAATTTTTGTGTAATCGTTACCAAACTCGATATTTAGTCGTTTCATGTAAAAAGAAAGATCAAGTTCGTTAACGGCTGAAATCGGACCAGGGGAGGGGGGGGTTTAGAGGGGAGAATTTTGAAAATTCGAAATATCTCCGTTACTATAAGTCGGATCAAAAAAAAGTATAGATTCAATCTTATTGAAAATTAAATACACTATAAATGATGTTATATGCATTTATTCTCTATCTTGAATATTAACCGAGATATGTGCATTTTTCAGTTTTCAGCCTTAAGTAAACCCCCACTTTTACAAGTGTTACATAAAAAATATAAGATATTAATTGAAGCCTAAATACCAAATATTGTTTTCATTGAACTTTTACTTTGTGAGATATATGCAAATACGTTCTGTTGACCACCCTCCCTTCTTTTGTTTTTGGATTACTAAAATTTGAGTGATTGAGATAAAACTGATTCTGATTCAGTACAAATTACACCACTAGCTTTAGTAAATTGTTTTCAATAAAATTAATAGTTATATTCAAATATATTTCATTAATTGTTTGTCTTTCCGGTCTATCTATGCAGCGCTACGAGGTTGGCTGGCCTATTGTTAACAATTCAGCCTTGTATTGTACATTTACTGAGCATTCACGGCTGTGTTACCTGTATATTTCTCTATTGTAAACCTTCACGTGGGAAATCTGCTTAGTTTACGCAGCACCTGCGTGACGGACTTTTTAAATCCATATCTTTACCAACGCGATACAACGATTTCGGATATGTGCCTCTTATAATAACCAAGTAGTTAATCTTCCGATATTTGCATGATACAGGGTGCATCAAAATGAATCATTCGATTTGACATGCCTAGTATGCTCTTCATAGGACCCTCTCCATAGGTGTTCAAAGCCTTTTAGATGCATCAATGGAGTATTCAAATTGGTCCCAAACTGGGACGCATGTCCTCAGTTACAGCTTCCACGGCCGCTGTTACGAGATGCTTCAGTTCATTCGTTGTTGTGGGTAACGGAGAAACAATGGTAAACCTGGAGTGGCGAGTTCGATTCCCGAATTGGCAATAGGATTTTATTTAGTGACGATTAAATAAAATCTTTAGTCCCAACCTGGCTAGAAAAAGGTCGTAACCTATAGATAACCCGTTCCATAGAAGCATAAAGTTGACGTTCATAAATAATAACACTGCTGCTACCTAGCGGGAACAATATAAAACTCAAGAGTTTCCTCTTTCCAACAGTACTTTGTTCACGCACATATGTCAAGTAACAGAATAGTTATGATTTTTTGAATCCGCATGATTGCCTGTGATACACTCTGAATGATACTGAAAGTATATAGGGGTATCATAATATACTAAAAAGAGTAAATAATTAAATTGTTTGCAGAACTACAAAACCTCTCTCTTAATAAAAGTTCAATGCAAATAACTAACTGTTACTTTAGATTTAAACGAAGTAATCATATAGGCCTCGTTGATTAAATTCTAACGGTGGGAGTAGACTGGAGGCTGGCTATTTTCACTCTACTGCCAAGGAAGGATGCATCTCTTAACTATTTCTTTCACTTTTTCACAGCAGTGTTGTTGGAAGTGAAGAATATTGTGTCCTTGGAGAGAGAAAAAGACGTCCAATTCTTTACAAGATTTTTATTTCAGCGCTTAGCGCTTTCGAAGACCATTGTCTCCATCTTCAGTCAGTCACTTGCTGTCTTTCCTTATGAGCGTATGCAAGTAGCTTTGAAGAAAGAGACAATGGTTTTCGAAAGCGCTTAGTGCTGAAATAAAAAACATGTGAAGAATTGGACGTGTTTTTAGCCGATTTCCCTTAAGCTATCAGCTATCGTCGTACTCATGACGCGATTTTCGAAATTTTTCTTCAAATGTCCGTCGATCCTACACAGGAGATGACGAAAATGAGGTCTGTTCAAAACTGTATATATATATATATATATATATATATATATATATATATATATATATGTTACTGTAAAACCCCGGAGTGTGGTAAATCTTAGGATTTACCAGAAGCGTTGGTAAATGTCCGATTTTGTCTTTCAAATCGGACTTTAGCCAGTAAATCTTAGGATTTGCCAAGAGGCTCGGTAAAAGCTAGAATTATCTCAATCAGGATGCGTCTTTCGGACTTTTACCAACAGATTTTGGTAAATCCTAACATTTCCCAGCGTCTGTTGGTAAAAGTTGGAATAAAGGTTATTTGAAATGAAAATTTTAGAATAAGTTTTTTTATTATTTGTTATAGCATGGGAGAGAATTGTGGCACTTCATATTAGCTAACTTGCACAAACATTTCTTATTTGAACATTTTTTTAAGCAGTTGCATTTTTTGAAACTCTGGCCACCAACCAATGACTGTTGACGAACTGCGGTGCGAAGGCTTATCTCTTGGTCGGGCACTTCATCAGGAGACATGAAAATGAGGTAGGGGGGAGTATCCCTGTCCCCACTCCTCTTCACTGGACATTTACCAATGAGCCTTGGGAAATCCGCACATTTACCAAACAGCATTGGTAAAAGTACGAAATCTCACATTTATTTAATGTTTTTCGGACATTTGCCAAGCCAGACGGTAAATCCGGGGATTGACCAACTGCTATTCGGTAAAAGCTCGAATTTCATCTAAATTTCGGACTTTAACCAGTGCTCTCGGTAAATCCTAGGATTTACCGTTATGCCCTGGCATTTACCACACTTCGGGGTTTTACAGTAGCATATATATATATTTGTCTGTTACAATTTTTGTCTTATCATTACCAAACTTGATATATAATCGTTATATACAAAAAGACAGATCAAGTTCGTTATTCGTATTTCGTAATGTTCTATAAATATTTTTAAGTACATTGTTTGACTATCTTGATTATTAGCTGAGATAATTACATTTTTTAGTTTTCGGTCTTCAGTAAAGCCCCACTCCTACTCATCCCATATTAACAATATTCTATTATGTTATGAAGCACTTTATTTGAAGCTTAAATACCAAATACTGTTCTCATACAACTTTTAATTTTTGTGATAAATGCAAAAACGTGACGTACGTGGGAAATCTGCTTAGATAACGCGGCCCCTGCGTGACGGACTTTTCTCTCTCCAAGTTCATTTCTTTCACTCTTCATGATACCTTTACTGTTGCGTGGACAAGGAACCAATATGGAAACTACTGCACGCCATTGTATGCCACATCTTCCGATCGTGGATGTCAGCGTTTTAGCAGATTTACCTAAAGTGAAATCGGCTATTGATATCGTCCACATGACGCCACTTTTAAAAATGTCTTCAAGTGTCCATCCATCCAAACTAGGTGATGACGAAAATGTGCTCCGTTCAAAACTACACACACACACACACACACACACACACACACACTCACCCTCGCAGTCGCAATTTTTGTTTTATCTTTACCAAATTCGATATTTAAACGTTTTATGCAAAACTAAAGATCAAGGTCGTTAACGGCTGAAGTTGGACCAGTGGGAGGGGAGGGGGTTAATATTTAATGTTGTTATACGTTGGTTCGACAATTGTATAGAACCAACCTTATTTGAAATGTAATTTCTTTCAAATGATGTTGAATATAAACTCCTATTCATAAAAATTCAAAAATTAGCTGTAATGTCACGAAACGCTTTGTTCAAATACTAAATATTGTTTTAATTTACGTCATTAGATAAGATTTTCCAGTCTTGAATTCGAAATAGTAATTTGATCTATACCACACTCGATATTTAACAGTTATATGTTATAGAACCAATGGTCAGATGAGATCACAAGTGATTTATGCGGTAGGTGGGAAATCTGCTTAGTTTACGCAGCTCCTACGTGACGGACTTATTTTTCACATCACCTGCCATACAAGCATAATTTATGGCAAAATTTTGGGTTCAATTCTTTCAGTAAGGTGTCATTTTGACTATCTTTATATCACATATGATGTACACTTTGAAATAGAATACATTAAATTGGCTTTGCTGTTACATATGCATAAATAAATGGCATTACCATTTTCGCCGAGTAGAAGTGTTTAGTGATATATACTCAGCTCTCGCATGCCAGGACTACAATATATATGGGAAAATGTAAATCTTATTATTGCACTTGTATCTTTATAGTGGGGCTATTGTTGGAACTAAATGAACCGTGTGGCTTCAGACTCTACTGTCAACACACATTGTTCTACAGGACAAACCAACCTAACTCTCTTTCTTCATATTTAACATCCCCATGTGATGCTAATTTAGATAGAGTTAGAAGTGGATTTTCAAGTTCTAGAAAATTACGGCTTAGAGTTTTAAACATTATAGTGACCGTTGAACCTTGAAAATTTTAAAAAGGCCTCATGTTTTAAATAATTTTAACTGTCAATATGAATAAAGTTGTATTTTACGGCAACGTTTTTTTCTGCGGATTTTTGAAAATTATTTTGAAAAAGGGTAGTTTATTTCGATATTTGGCGATTTATGTCCTTCATGAAAAAAATGCTAAAAATCATTTATACAAAATTATTTCGTAATTTGATTTTCTATTAGAACCCTCCCTGAAAATTTTGCTTTTCCATTGGAATTTCTAGAATTATGTGCACTGGAGAAAAATTGAAAGAGGTAACAGTTGACTTCTCCGCCAATACGAACTTACTATGTTGTTACTTACTATGTTGTTAGACATACCAAATTTCTTTTCGAAATTCTCAAAAAATATCTTGAAAAAAAAAAGTTTGAATTGTGAGTATGAAATGCCATATATATATATATATATATATATATATATATATATATATATACATATATATACATATATATGTATATACATATAATATGGACTTTTTCTAAGGTAAAAATACAGAATAGAGACTTTTTCTAAGGAAAAATACAGGAAAGAGACTCCTTTCTAGGGGAAATACAGCGTAGAGACTTTTTTTCTAGGGAAAATGCAGAATAGAGACTTTTTTCTAGGGAAAAATTCTGAGTAGAGCTTTTTCTAGGAGAAGAATATGGAAAAGAGACTTTTTCTAGGAATAAATACACAATAGTGACATTTCCTTGAGAAAAATACAGCATAGAGACTTTTTTTCTCGGGATAAATACTGAATAGAAACGTTTTTCTAGGGAAAAATAAAGAATAAGACTTTTTCTAGCGAAAAATAGAGAACAGAGTCTTTTTCTAGCGAAAAGTACAGAATAGAGACTTGTGTCTACTGAAAATAAAGAATAGAAGTTTTCTCTAGCGAAAAATACAGAACAGAGTCTTTTTCTAGCGAAAAATACAGAATAGAGACTTTTGTCAACTGAAAATAAGGAATAGAAGTTTTTTCTAGAGAAAAATACAGAACAGAGACTTTTTCTAGCGAATAACACAGAATAGAGACTTTTGTCAACTGAAAATAAGGAATAGAAGTTTTTTCTAGAGAAAAATACAGAGCAGAGTCTTTTTCTAGCGAAAAGTACAGAATAGAAATGTTTTTCTAGGGAAAAATAAAGAATAGAAGTTTTCTCTAGCGAAAAATACAGAACAGAGTCTTTTTCTAGCGAAAAGTACAGAATAGAGACTTTTGTCAAGGGAAAAATAAAGAATAGACGTTTTCTCTAGCGAAAAATACAGAACAGAGTCTTTTTCTAGCGAAACATACAGAATAGAGACTTTTGTCAAGGGAAAAAAACTGAATAGAGACTTTTTTATTGTTTGTTGATGATTGTTTGGTTGTATGTACCAAATAGTTATTTTATTTGTCTCGGCAACAATGAAGATTTATGGTTATTGACTCAAAAATGTTTAGTTACTCACTAGCCCTTAAACTATTTTCATTTAACACTGAAGATCATATTTGTCAAAGACGAAAATACCTGGGAGAAGAGGGAGGGATTTGGGAATTTAAAATATCTTAATTATTATGAAACGAAGCAAAAAATGTTATTGAACTAGTTTTATTCAAGGAAACCGTTTTAGTTCCTTAGTGATAATATAATCTGTAAATTACTTCTGATTCATTAATAAATGGGGTTCTAAAGAAGTTTAATTTCTTGTCTCTAGTAAATTTTTATATAACGGTAATGGCCAATTTTAGAATTTTTATCGAAATGCGTTATTTCTTATGAGTCATGTCACGCTATTCCGACTGTTCATAACCTTGAATTTGTATGTATACATATTTTAAATTCTAAATATTATTTGAAGGTAGGAAAATATTAATAAAAGTAAAAGAATTTGTATAGACCCAAACATAAGACACGGAGAAGTAGGGTGTAATCCTGTCGTAAATATTTCTGGAGACAGACTGCCCTCTTTCCTTAATCCTACCCTACGTACATCTTTCCCCCTCATAATAAATGTGATAGGAACAGACTGAGTAGAGGGAACATGCCCAGATTTATGTTGTCAACTTGATGGTTCTCTATTAAAGCGCACTTTTATTTCTTATTCGTTGCATTACAGGGTTCTACTAAGTTAGGCACAAACTCACAAGTCGTACTCTCCACTTGGTCATCAGAAAGCTATTTAATGTCTGCTAATTTACTTGGTTACTCCAAGGGCAAACCTGGTAATTGACAGTATTGGTTCAAATATCTGATAATGAAGTGGGGACTTTATAGACACTATATATTGGCAAAAGTCTGCGTAAACTATGCAGATTTCCCACGTGTTGGAATTAGTAATGTCATCACATTTCTATGTCAAATTTCGATGATCTTTTCAGTCCAAATTCAACCTCTTAACCCTCTTCAGTACTTTTCTTGCGACCATAACATAAAATTGGTGAAAAAGTCCATTTCAGTTGCCGAAATACACAGTGCCAACAGGGATTTCAGATACCGTCTTTTGTAGTACATAAATGAGGAAGGACGCATTTTTTTTGGATTCATTCAAGAATACTTTAGCGTTATTTCGTTTTAAATTTTTTTCCCTTTTGATATCAGAATCCATTCCTTTTCCCGAAGACTTGTTTCAAATATTTTTGCGTTGGCTACAACTTTTATGTCTTAGCATTTTTCAATAGAACGTTTCTGAAATTAAGATTTGTTCATTTTACGGCTAAAGGATACGTCAAATCGAAAAATTCACCAATATAAACTTGTTATGGAATTTGATTTTCTACAAGAATCTGTCATAAATATATAGCATTCCACTGGAAATTCGAAATTTATGGTCACTGGAGAAGTACTGGAGCAGGTTACGAGGTTGAATATGGACTGAAAAGATTCTTCAGAGGTTACAATTATTACACACCAAGTCTCAGCCCTTTAGCAGATTTCCCTTAAGGGAAATCAGCTATTGAGGTGGTAATCATGACGCGATTTTCGAACTTTTCTACAAATGTCCATCGATCCTACCCAGGAGATGACGAAAATGAGGTCCGTTCAAAACTGTATATATATATATATATATATATATATATATATATATATATATATATATATGTGTGTGTGTGTGTGTGTGTGTGTGTCTGTTACAGCTCTAGCGGTCGCAATTATTGTTTAATCGTTACCAAACTCGATATTTAGACGTTTTATGTAAAAAGAAAGATCAAGTTCGTTAACGGCTGAAATCGGACCAGGGGGGGGGGGTTAGAGGGGAGGATTTTGGAAAATTCAAAATATCTCCGTGAGTATACGTCTGATCGAAAAATTGTATAGAACCAATTATTTTATTAACCAATTAAATGTACTATATTTATTGTTATATACATGTACTCTCTATCTCGAATATAAACCGAGATTTTTGGAGTTTTCAACCTTCAGCAAACCCCCACTTCTACTCATGTTACATAAACAATACTGGGTTATGTAATAAACCACATTATTCGAAGCTTAAATACCTAATATTTAAGAGAGCATTATTATACGAGATACATGCAAATATGTCCTGGCGACCTCCCCCCCCGCAAGAAGGTTTTCTAAAACTTGATTGATTGAGATAACAATTATTCTGACTCATTATTAATTACAGTACTAGATATAGAAAATAGTTCTCATTAAAATTAATATCTTATATCCTGATATGTTTCAGTAAATGTTTTTCTTTCCGGTGTGAGTCTGTCAGACCTGTTTGTTTATATTTCAGACACTTCCTGTTGGCAAGTTATTGAAATTGACTGAAACATTTCTTATTTCCGTTTGTATTTATTTACTTAATATCCACGGTAGTTGTGTTACCAGTATGTAGATTTATCTATTACTAAATTTCACGAGGGAAATCTGCTTAGTTTACGCAGCTCCTGCGTGAAGGGCTTTTATTAATACAATTGGCGATTTTAAAGAGAGTGGCCTCATTTTGTTCAACTCCTGAGTTGGATAGATGGACATTTGTAGAAATTTTACGAAAATCGCTCTATGAGTACAACTCAATAGCGGATTTCCCTAAATGGAAATCTGCTAAAAAATAATGTAGACAATAAAAAATAATGTATTGCAATAAGCTATTGCAATATTGCTATTTTGTGTGTGTGTATATATACATAGTTGCCACTGTAGCCCTTAGAGATCATTAGCCACCCCCGAGAGAGATTGGTGATCAGAGGTTTACATAGTGAGTGATCAACTAGACGTACGACCCCCCGTTAACCAAGGGGAACCTGAAATGAGTTGTCTCGAGTGGAGTGATAGGAGCCATTATACCCAGGGGAGAGGGTGCTGTCAGATCAGCAACGGCCAGTTTGCCAGTCGATGGAATCTAGGAGACCCCGTTATACTGGCGGGTTGTCAGATTCATATACAGCATGGGAAGTGTGGAAGTTTAGAAAAGGAGTAGAATGCATCTATTGTCGAGTTGGATGGAAAAATTTGCAAAATAACTATTGTTAATAAAGATGTGATATCAATTGTTCCCATGTACGTTTTGTCTATCTGAAATATTAGTTTTATGCACTTTCAGCCGTTAGAATACTCCCACTTCTACAAAAATATTGTAGCAGATTTCCCTTAAGGGAAGTCAGCTATTGAGGCCGTACGCATGACATGATTTCCGAAAAATTTCTTCAAATGTCCATCGATCCTATCCAGGTGATAATGAAATTGAGGTCCGTTCCGTATATATATATATATATATATATATATATATACGGAACGGACCTCATTTTCGTCATCTCCTGGGGAGGATCGATGGACATTTGAAGAAATATTTCGGAAATCATGTCATGCGTACGACCTCAATAGCTGACTTTCCTTAAGAGAAATTTCTATATATATATATATATATATATATATATATATATATATTAAATATATATATATATATGTCTGTTAACTCTCTAGCGGTGGCAATTTTTGTATGATCGTTACTAAACTCGATATTTTAATCGTTTTATGTAAAAAAAATCACGTTCCTATTTTCGGGGTATTTTCGAAAATTCAAAATATTTCTGTTACTATATTTCGGATCGAGAAATTATATAGAATCAATCTTATTGAAAATTAAAAGAAACAATAAATATTGTTATATATATTTATTCTCTATCTTGAGTATTAAACGAGATATTGGCATTTGTCAGTTTTCAGTCTTTCGCTAACTCCCACTCCTTCTCATCATGAACCTCTTCATTTCAAGGTTAAATACCGAATAGTGTTTTCATTGAACTTCTATTTCGTGAGATATATGTAAATACGTTCGGTTGACCCCCCCCCCCCCTTCTTTTGTTCTTGGACTACTAAATATTGAGTGATTGAAATAAAAATTATTCTGATTCATTATAAATTACAGTACTTGATATAGTAAATAGTTTTCAATAAAATTAATATGTTATATTCAGATATATTTCAATAATTGTTTTTCATTCCGGTGCGGGATATTTCCTTCTATCTTTTTAGCTCTGAGCGGTTGGCTGACCTGTTTGTTTACAATTCAGACCCTTTCCGTTGGGAGGTTATTAAAATTGACTGGAATATTTCTCATTAGCGGAATTATTTATTCACTTTATATTCACGGTGGTGTTGTGTTGCCAGTATGTAGATTTATCTATTGTAAAACTTCACGTGGGAAATCAGCTTAGTATACGCAGTCTCTGCGTGACGGATTTTTCATATAATGTCACAGATGAGAGTTGGATTGAAATGGAAAATGGTAAAGGAATGTAATATATTCTTTTTTCTGTAATCGTTGAATAATGGTAACATTATTAAACTGATATGAGTGAAATAAGTGAAACATTTTGCAATAGAGTGAAGAAAGTGAATTGCCTTCTTAATTAGTAATAAGTATAAATTAAAAAATAATTTGAAGTTGGAAATTAAATGCTTTTAAATGTTTCTTAACATTGTAAGAATTTATTTTAACAAAATAAATTGAAATGTGAATGAATTATTGGTGGAAATAATCAATATATTTTAAAATGTAAATATAATAATAATTACCTTCCTTGTTTATAACCTGCACTTGTTTATAACTGCACTACTTCACAATCATCACTAGTTGTTTTATAACTATGCTTATAACCTTTCACAACCATGCTTATAACCAACCAACAACATACCATAATCTTCACAACATCCTAATTTTGTTCATATTCTGGTTAGATCTGATCATGTATTACACGATTACAGAAAAAATTTAATATTACACTCGTGACAAAAGTAGAATTTACAACTCTCGTGAAATTACCACACTCGCTTCGCTCGTGTGGGTAAACGTTTCACTCGAGTTGTAAAATGATCTACTTTCGTCACTTGTATAATAAATAACTATTTTTGTCACATAGATTAGCTCCGTGTAATAGTTTATTCAGAGGATAATTCAGCATCATATTGGTTTGGTTGACAGTTGGTTGTGATACAGGAACGTGCAACGCCTTTCTCTACATTATTATTTTAGTCAATACAGACCTTACTGTAAGATCACCATCTTGCAATGAGAATTCTAAAACAATACTGCCAATTACCTGCTTTGCCCTGGAGTAACCAGGGCAATTAGCCGCAATTAATTAGCTTCGTGATATCCGTAACAGTATAATATCACATTCTAGGAATCGGTTGAAATAACATTAAAATTGGAATTAATTAGCATAGTCTCTGTCATTATATTTGACTAGGAATAAACGTGAACATTCAAACAAGCTGAAGCCTTATTAAGAAGACAACTAGACCGTTTGCCTAACTAAAAGTGTCTAATTATTAAGTGAAAATGCAGAGAGCGGGTCCTACAATAAGAATACGCCCGCCACACAGATGCTGGGTAAAGTAAGAAGAGTTTCGTGATATTGTTTATGTCTCCTCACATTTTATTCTCTATTTCTCTCGTATGTAAGAAGCTTACACAAAATAGACTTGGAATGTAGTGCTTTGACTGAAAATTCTATCAGTTGGTTAACTAAAGACTTAAAAATTTACAAATAACTCGGTTACCATTCGAGTTCGTAAAAAAAACAAAAACTAGAAAAACAATTGTAGAATATTAAGATGCCGACAAGGTGGTTTACCTTACCGTTCCGTTTGACTCGTTGGTTTTGCACATAGAAATAGAGAATAAGATGAGATTACTAGTTTGTCAAACCAACAGGTGGGAAATCTGCTTAGTTTACGCAGCCCCTGCGTGACGGACTTTATATGTATAGTTTGGAATGGACCTAATGTTCGTCATCCCCTGGGTACGTTTCTGTTATGTGCATGTTGCCGAAAACCAATAGGAAACGAAATATCGCGATTTTTCATTTCAGGATTTCCTTATAACCCCCACTCCTAAAAGCAATGCACAGGCAGAGGTTAGAATTTTATATATATATATATATATATATATATATATATATATATATTGTACTTAGGACTATAACCCTAGTCCTAAGTGCAATAGTTATGTGTAATAGTTTTTAACCATCTTTAGTCTTGCCCTGAAGAAGAGAAATAAAGATTCTCTAAATATCGGCATAAACTAAGATTTATTCACCAACATTGACCAAACTCCAAAAAGTCCGTCACGCAGGGGCTGCGTAAACTAAGCAGATTCCCCACTTGAAGTTTTACAATAGAGAAATTTTACGAGAGTCGAGGAGTTAAGGAAATGGCCGAACTAGCTTTTGACGGGAAAGTTAGCCGCCAGATTTAATAAAAATGCAAATATCTCGGTTATATTCAAGATAGGGAATAAATGTATATAACAATATTTATAGTAAATTTAATTTGCAATAAGATTGATTCTGTACATGCAATGTGAATTTTCGAAAATCCTCCCCTCTAAACCCCCCCCACTGGTCACATTTCAGTCGTTAACGAATTTGATCTTTCTTTTTACATAAAACGACTAAATATCAAGTTTGGTAACGATCAAACAAAAATTGCGACCGCTAGAGCGGTAACAGACAAATACATACATATATATATATATATATATATATATATATATATATATATATATATATATATATATATATATATATATATATATATAGATATAAAGTTTTGAACGGACCTCATTTTCGTCATCTACTAGTTAGGATGGACATTTTAAGAAAAATTTCGAAAATTCCGTCATGAGTACAACCTCAATAGCTGATTTCCCTTAAGGGAAATCTGCTAAAAGAATAACAACACCATATATAAATATAACCTGGTCGAAAACATCAACACAATTATATGTGTATATGTGTATATACATATAAATGTGCGTGTGTGTGTGTGTGTGTGTGTGTGTGAGTGTGTGTAGAAAAATGAACCAATTTAAAATAATTTCTACTTAAGTCTTTATGATTTTATTTTATGTGCGTACATTGCACATTGTGGTATCTTCTAAAAACGGATTTAAGTCATTTATTACGAAATAATAAAATAAACAGGCTCGTGGAGAGATTGAGAGTGTGTATGCACCATTATATTCGAGGATAATCTAATTTTTGTGTCCTATATATGTTAAACATGTTTTGTGGTTGGCGTCGTTCCAGTACATGCCGCCCTCGCCTCCGCTAACTCTACCATAATTTTCAAACACGTAATTACTATAAATGAACACAGGGCTGATGCCAAAAGAATACACACTCTGAAAAGTTCACTGCAATACTAAACCAACAAAACATTAGGTAGTAAAGCCAATAAGTTTTTTTTTTTTTTAAATATAACTTCTGACTTTAATTTTCTCTTAATCTTCCTCCTTAGGTGTTTCTCAACTTCTGGCATAAAGGAAACGTAGAAACATTTTTCCTCCTTTATTTCTATTTAGTAAAAGGACTTTTCTTTTTTTTTTCTAGCTGGTTCTACAACTACATAAAGAGTTTATAAACCAACAATGTCAAGTTATAAGCCATTATTTTATGTCGGACAACTAAGTGTTAAAAAATAAATATTCTCAAATTGATATAATATATATATATAAATATATAATTTTATCAAATATAGATATATATATAGCAGATTTCCTTTAACAGCTATAGCGGTCGCAATCATGACGATATTTTTGTCTTTTTGATCGTTACAAAACTTGATATTTTTATCTAGTATATTATATTTTACGTTTTATTTAAAACTAAAGATGTAGTTCGTTAACAGCGAAAATCGGTCCAATAGGAGGAGAGGGATTTCGAATATTCAAAATATTTTCGTTATTATGAGTCGAATTGAAAAATTGTGTAAGCCAATCTAATTGCCAATTTAATCTTCTATAAATGTTGTTATACATATACCATTATTCTCTATCTTGAATATTAGTCAAGATATTTGCATCTATTGAGGTCGTACTTATGACGCGATTTTCGAAATTTTTCTTCAAATGTCCATCGATCCTACCCAGGAGGTGACAAAAATGAGGCCCGTTCAAAACTGTATATATATATATATATATATATATATATATATATATATATATATATATATATATTTTGTCTGTTACTGCTCTAGCGGTCGCAATTATTGTTTAATCGTTATGAAACTCGATATTTAGTCGTTTTATGTAAAAAGAAAGATCAAGTTCGTTAACGGCTGAAATCGGGCCAGTGGGGTTTAGAGGGGAGATTTTCGAAAATTCGTAATATCTCTGCTATTATACGTCGGATCGCAAAATTGTATAGAACAAATCTTCTTGCACATTAAATGTACTATAGTTATTGTTATATAAATTTATTCTCTCTCTTGAATATTAACCGAGATGTATGCATTTTTCAGCCTTCAGGAAACCCCACTTCTACTCATGTTACATAAACAATACTCTATTATATAATAAACCACATTATTTGAAGCTTAAATATCAAATATAGTATTCAAGAGATCTTTATTATACGAGATACACGCAATGATGTTCTGTTGAGCCCCCCTCCCCGTCCTAAAGTTTTCGATTACTAAAATTTGATTGATTGAGATATCAATTATTCTAACTCATTATAAATTACAGAACTAGATATAGTAAATAGTTCTCAATGAAATTGATATGTTATTAAATGATAAATTTCAGTAATTGTTTTTCTTTCCGGTGTGAGGCTGGCAGATCTGTTTGTTTTCATTCCAAACACTTCCTGTCGGCAGGTTATTGAAATTGACTGAAACACTTCTTATTTCCGTTTGTATTTATTCACTTAATATTCACGGTGGTGTGTTAGCAGTATGTAGATTTATCTATTACTAAACTTCACGAGGGAAATCTGCTTAGTTTACGCAGCCCCTGCGTGACGGACTTTTTTTAGTTTTCAGCCTTCAGTAAACCCTCACTCCTACTCATGTCATAGTAACAATAAGCTGTTATATCATGTACCATTATCGGAAGCTTAAGTACCAAATATTGTTTTCATTGATCATTTAACGGGGTGATGTACAATACATGCGAATACATTGTATTGGGTATGGAAATAAGTTTTAATTGTTTTTCCATGCACAATATTGATGGCATCACATACATTTCATCTAACCTTTCGATACATGAATTTAAAAGTTGGTGTGTATGTATGCTGCTAAACACAGTTTCAGACTTTGGTTTGGAGTCAAACAGCAGCTATTCATATCACATCGAAATTCAGCGTTCGCGGGAAGTTCTCCTCTACAATCCTTCGAAGAAAAAACAAATTATCTACAAGTTGTCTCTGATGAAGCGTGGTTGCTATAAACATTGCCAAGCAAAGCCCATTTCCGCAGCACTTTTCTTCGAAGGATTGTAGAGGAGAACTTCCCGCGAACGCTGTATTTCGATGTGATATGAATAGCTGCTGTTTGACTCCAAACAAAAGTCTGAAACTGTGTTTAGCAGCATACATACACACCACTTTTTAAATTCATGTATCGAAAGGTTAGATGAAATGTATGTGATGCCATCAATACTGTGTATGGAAAAACAATTAAAACTTATTCTCCTACCCAATAGGATAGCGTCATCATTTAAGATTTATACTATACTTGATATTTATCTGGTTCGTTCAACTGAAATCGGGCCTGGAATGGTGATGGGGGGGGGGTGGTTTAGAGAAAGGTGGTTAGAGAGGGGGGATTCTACTATTCAAAATAGATCCGTTATTATGAGTTGGATCGAAAAATATTATAGAACCAATCTTGTTAAACTATTGATGCTCTACTATTGTTGTTCTATACTTTTTCTACTAACTCAAAAATTAAGCGAGCTATTAGCACTTTCTCGATTTTCAGCCTTCAGTAAACCCCCCTACAATCGCAAGTGAGGAATCTGCTTTGTTTACGCAGCCCATGTTTGATGGGCTTTTTATAATTGTCCCAATGTGTAAAAAGTAAGAAAGTACTGAAGTCAGTATTTTACTTAATTTTTCAAATATCTTTGCAGTCAACCTATTTTCTGGCTTAAATTAATTCCAGGACATCGAGCTTTTTATTTTAATTCCGTTTTAATAATTAATAGAACCAATAGTACGATTATTTTACTTGTCAAACTATTTACAATAATCTATTAGGTACGTAAAAATTAAAATGTCAAACATTTAAATACTTAATTTATAACTGTAATATTTTTTGATTGATGAGTTATGGGAATAATTTTCATTTTATTCTCTTAAAGGAAAAATTAGTATTTTACAGAACAGTTATGTCTGATAATCTGTCCCCACGTACATTCCAGTAGTAGCCAAATATTTTGTTTGAAAACTTATTAATCTAGAAAAATAAATTTCCTTCTGAGTAGAAAAGCAGAAAAATTCATTCATATAATTAGCTATTGAGGTTATACTCATGCGAGAATTTTCAAATTTTTTCTTCAAATGTCCATCGATCCTACCTAGTTGATGACGAAAATGAGGTCCGTTCAAAACTGTATATATATATATATATATTTCAATCTATCTATCTATATATTTGTCTGTTACCGCTCTAGCGGTCGCGAATTTTTATTTGATCGTTACAAAACTCGGAATTTAATCGTTTTATGTAAAAAGAAAGATCAAGTTCGTTAACGGTTGAAATCGGACTAGGGGGAAGAGGGAGATCATTTTGAAAATTCGAAATTTCTCCTTTACTATAAGTCGGATCGAAAAAGGGTATAGTATACATCTTATTGTAAATTAAATGTACTATAAATATTGCTATATATGTTTATTCTCTATCTTGAATATTAACCGAGATATTGGCATTTTTCAGCCTTTAGTAAACCCCCACTTTTACTAGTGTTACGTAAACAATACTTTGTTTTATTATAAACCACATTATTCAAAGCCTAAATACCAAATATTGTTTTCATTGAACTTTTACTTTGTGAGATATATGCAAATACGTTCTGATGCCCCCCCCCCACCTTCTTTTGTTTTTGGATTACTAAAATTTGAGTGATTGAGATAAAACTGAATCTGATTCATTACAAATTACCGCACTAGCTTTAGAAAATTGTTTTCAATAAAATTAATATGTTATATTTCATTAATTGTTTGCCTTTCCAGTCTATCTATGCAGGGCTAAGAGGCTGGCTGGCCTTTTTGTTTTCAATTCAGCCGCTTTCCGTTGTAGAGATTATTAACTTGTATTGTAAATTTACTGAGCATTCACCGTAGTGTTACCTTTATGTATATTTATCTATTGTAAACCTTCCCGTGGGAAATCTGCTAAGTTTACGCAGTCCCTGTGTGACGGGCTTTTACTTGTTTTCCTACAAATGCATAACGAGTGGCTGATTGTTTTCACTATTATAATATTATTAACACAACGAGTTCTCATATTATGTTTGTTGGTTTTGGAATTTTTGTTTTAGATCCACATGTTCTATATCTAAGTGGAACTGTGTAAGTTGTCTTTCTTACAAAGGTTTAGGATACATTTTCTTTAGAGATTTCCCTTTTGGCTTACAGAGTATGGTAAATGAATATATATAAAGGAAAACCACTAAGAGGTGTAGAATTTGTTAAGTAAGATACTACATTGGTCTCGGGGAACGTGGAATGGGCAAACTCAACGGACCCCGATGCGCTTGGAAAGAATACCTTTTCATTTGGGCCTTGGGACACATGTAAACGCGGCTCAAGATCGACCTAAGACAATATTTGCAGGAAATCCAATTTCTCCTCAACCCTTGTAGGTTGTGCCGGCATAGGTCTAACCTTTGTTCACTATGCATATCGTTTCTCTCTTATTTTTCTTTGTTTTTTTTTTGTCTCTCCTACAAGCCAATTTACATGGGAAGTAAATAGAGAGCACTGGAGGTAGTGAGCTTTCCTAACTAAAAAAAACGTGTCCGAGAGGAGGGTTGGGGTTGTAATGGAATTGTTGATAGTATTACCAATTTAGCCGTATGATATCGCTAGGCTCTTGTCGTTTCTTGATCATTGAATGCAAACAAATATTTTTAAGAAACAGATCGGCTGGGCTCATTTTCATGAAGTTTACTAACTATAATTTTTTGTAAAAAAATGTTAAATATGCCGAGGCACAACTCAGCTCTAAAGGTTATGCACTCTATCAATTAAACATCAATGGTTGTGACGGACGAATTCAAACTTTAGAACCTTAAAAGAGGCTATGCTTACGGAGTAAAATGTTTGTATTAGCCGTTACATGAATTGGTACCTTCGTTGGACGAGTACTCGTCTAGATAGCATGCTGAGTCTATTTAAGACACGGGATGCCAACAATTATTTCGAAACCCTCCCCATGTACTACAATTTTTTTTCTGTTTTATTAATGGTTTTGGGCCCCAAATGGCATAAAAAACGTTTAAAACGATTATACTCCTAAAAAAATATCCCAAATATCAATTTTATTTCACTCCTTGTAAGCTACGGATAGCTGAGCTTGGCGACGATTGTTGTCCGGGTTAGTATTCATGATCAGATCCAGGGGGCCGACTCGTTATACGCCTGAAGAGTATTTATGGATTAGAATAGAAAATGATAGTTAAATAAGTTAATCACAATGTATTAAAAATATATTTAAACTGCAAGCGAAGTTAATTGAATTTAGTTTATAATAATTCCGTTAAGCAGGACCTACGTAAACTGAGAGAGGCCTAGGATTTAAGGAATATACTTCAGTTTCATCTTTCAAATCATGTAGGATCCAAACCCATCTCGAAATAAATAACGACTATCTTGAAATTTTTGGTCTCTTTAATGATGGCTAACATAATGTAAAATAACACCAGAACGCTATAATTATGTTGACAGGTGTACAGAGAAGCAGGTGTAATAGCGCACTCTAGCTTCTAGTACAATTAAAACCTTTTAAGTACCTTCCAAAAAAAAACAACTAACTATAACAACAATAAAACCAAATAATGGACTAATGAGCCTGACAAAAAAAAAATCACTTTAACGTAATATGATATATTCTAATGAAACTGCATTGATAATTATGTTAATTAAATATAAGAACCCAAGCTCACACCAAAAAAATGTTAATTGATTCAAAAATAAGTACAGATATATAAAACATTACACATACAAATATAAACATTTATTGGAACTTCTTTAATTGGAACTTCAGCTCCGGCAGAGATTTGAAGTAATTTTTTTGTGGAATTCTGTAATGCGAGCAACCGAGAATAACACTTTTAGCAGATTTCCCTTAAAGGAAATTGGCTATTGAGGTAGTCCTAGTAATGCGATTTTCGAAACTTTTCTTCAAATGTCCATCGATCCTACATAGTACATGACGAAAATTATATTATATATATATACTAGCTCAGATACCCGGCTTCGCTCGGGAATTCATTTGAGGCTGAATGTTGATGGTATTTTTTTGGCAAGGCTTTACTTTGCACAATATTTTGACATTTACCCGCCCCAGTGTTTTTAGAGGTTGTTAATACCCGTCCCGTTTCTGTGGTATTTATTTATTTATAAAATTAATTTTTTATTTGTAAGACTTTCACTGTCCTCCATATTTAGGTCAATATTTCCCGTTTCCTGTGCATAGATTTGAATTAATTAAGGAACCAAAATAATTACCATACATTTGAATTAATTTTTTCTAGGTTGAGGGGTGTTACTTGGGTAGTTCATATTGAAAAGAATTGTTGAGCAACTTTCTCTAAATAACAAAAATTAATTATAAACAACTTCTTTTGTTGTGTGCCATATTTGCTGGGGAAGAAAAAAAAACCAAATAGGGGAAACAGGGAAACGAAAAATATATAGCTATTTTTAATATTTCTAGCTTCCCTTAGAACCCCCACTCCTGGCCCCCCCCGTCGTCCCTAGAAAAATGTTGGTATGGCTTGTTATAAATGAAAGAATTAGTTGCTAAATAACATATACCGAGTTTTATTTATTTCGGTTATTTGGGGAGTCTTTTGTCCCAAAATAAAATTGTTCCACTTCCCGCTATAGGATTTTTTAGCGTATATCTCGTTTATAATTCGGTATACGAAAAAAAGTGTATATACAAAAGGTTACTCTAAATAACAAAAAATATAAAAAATAATATTAAAATATAATGAAACCAAACTTTTGTTATGTTCATATTTGCCTGAGAAAGTGGAAAAGAAAAAAAAAAAAAAACCAATAGGGAAACGAAAAATTATAACGCTATTTTTTAATTTCTAGCTTTCCTTAGAACCCCCACTCCTTTGCCCCGCCGTCCATAGACATTTGTTGGTTATGGCTTGTTATAATTGAAAGCATTAGATGCTAATACATTTTTTTTGTTTTTTTTTTGTCCCTTATACCTCCCCCCTTATACCGAGTTTTATTTATTTCGGATTGGGTCTCACTTCTTTTGTCCAAAATAAATATTGTTCACTTTCCGCGATAGGTTTTAGCTTATATCTCGTTTATGATTCGGTATACGAAAAAAAAAAAAGTGTAATATAACAAAAAGTTAATCTAAATAAACAATAATAAAACAATGTTTGTTATGTTCATATTTGCCGAACGAAAAAAACCAATAGGAAACGAAAATATCGCTTAATTTTAATTTCTGGCTTCCTTTTTCCTTATTATAACCCCCACTCACTGTTCATCTTGAGAGGATTTTAACTATAGCCATAAAGTCTAAAGTTGGGTTTAGTTTAGTAGTTAATATACCATACCAAGTTTCATTAAAATTCGGTTTTTTTTCAGCCGTTTTATGCGTGAAAAAAAATGTAAACAAAACAAACAAATAAACAAACAAAACAAATAAACAGGACACCAAAGAAACAACATGCAGTCTATGGTTTGTCTATGAACATGTGTGAATGAAACGAAAAAGGTTATTCGTGTGAAATTTCGCGAAAAAAAAAAATTCAAAAAAAAAAAAAAAAAAAAAAAAAAAAAAAAAAAAAAAAAAAAAAAAAAAAAAAAAAAAAAAAAAAAAAGAAAACCAAAATAAAAAAAAAATCCTAGTACAGACAGAGGTTACAATTTTTATATAATATATATATATATACTATATATATATATATATATGATATTTATATATATATATTGTTCTGTTGGCATTTGTTAATAAGGAAAAATTAAATTTTTTATGTAAGTCTTTCACTGTCCTCCAAAATTGTCACATTTCCCGTCTCGTGTTGCATTATGCATAGACATCAGGTTTTAATTATTAAGGACAAAATGAGTAACATAGATTGCATTAAATATTTATTTTCTATAAATTGTAATAATATTTCTACGCAAATATACTTTTCTTCCACTCATTGTTCCACTGGAGGAGAGAAATGTATATAATAAAACAAAAGTTAATCTAAATATCAAAGTAAAACAACTTTTTTTCTTTTCGTATTTGGCCGAAAAAAAAAACGAATAGGGGGAAAAAACGAAAATTACTGCTATTTATTTTTAAAATTCAGGCATCCCTTACAACCCACACTCCTGCCCGTCCCTAGAAATGATGGTTGTGGCCTTGTTATAAATGAAGGCGTTTTAGTCCTTAATACACGTACCCGAGAGAGAGTTTTATTTAGTTCGGTATCGATTATTTTGTTGCACAAATACAAATTGTTGACTCCCGCTTATAATTTTTAGCGTATTATACTCATCTATATTTAGGTATACGACGAAAGAGTATATAAACTAAAAGTTACTCTAAATAACAAAATAAACAACTTTTTGTTGTGTGCATATTTGCTGCTGGAGAAGAAAAAAAAAACCAACCTTTAGGAAAACGAAATATAAGTATTTTTAATTATTCTAGCTTCCCTTAGAACCCCCCAACTCCTGGCCCCCCCCCCCCCCGTCCCTAGAAGAATTGTTGGTTTATGGGATTCTTGTTATAATGAAAGCATTAGTGCTAATACATTTATACCGAGTTTTATTTATTTCGGGTTTTGGGGGTCTTTTGTTCCCAAAATAAAAAATTTGTTCACTTCCGCTATAGGTTTTTTAGCGTATATCTCGTTATAATTCGGTTATACGAAAAAAGTTTGGTATATACAAAAGGTACTCTAAATAACCAAAAATTATAACAACTTTTGTTATGTTTCTATATTTGCTGAAAAACCAATAGGAAACGAAATATAGCTATTTTTAATTTCTAGCTTTCCTTAGAACCCCCACTCCTGCCGTCCCTAGACATTGTTGGTATGTGCTTGTTATAAATGATGGCATTAGTGCTAATTACACATACCGGAGTTTTATTTAGTTTGGATTGAGTCTTTTGTGTCAAATTTAAATTGTTCACTTCCGCTATAGGTTTTTAGGCGTATTATCTTCGTTTATAATTTGGTTGGTTATGCAAAAAAATGGTGGTATACAACAATTGGCATTTTTATTAAAATTTGGGCGATCCGATAACGTAGGACGGATGTTTCCCGCCAAAAGCTTTAGTTCGGCTTTAGCCCGTAACTGGAAGGCTCTCGTTATGGAGATTTTCTCTATTGTTAATAAACTTCCACGTGGGAAATCTGCTTTAGTTCACGCACCCAAGAGACAGGCCCCCTGCTTGACGGGCCTTTTTTTTATTTAATATAGAGATAACCTTTGTGTGTTGTAGTAGATTCAGATGTTTAGTACTTCAGTTGTTTGGTCGAGAGATGAGGGTGTGTTGTAGGTTGATAGATGTATGGAGAAACATGATGTTAACCATAAAGTTTGTTAGGCCAGGCCTTCAGATTTTTATAAAGGTAAGCCAATACAAAAAGATATATATGCTAGAGGAATGGGTTGTTTATTTTTAATTAAGCCATTTGTCACTGTCTGTTCATCCTACTGAAAATACTGGTATATCTTCTCATCCAATCTCTTATTAAAAATAGACCCATATCTTTCTTATCCTGAAGAAATTCTATATAAATGTTGGTACGGGCTGTGTTATAATGATGGCATTAGTGCTTAATACAATACCGGAGTCTTTATTTAGTTTGGTTGAGTCTTTTGTGTCGTAATTAAATTGTTCACTTCCGCTAATAGGTTTTAGCGTATATCTCGTTTTATAAATCGGGTGTATTCTACGCAATAATCAAACGTAATATAAACAAAAGTTATACATTTATATATATATACTATTATATATATATATTATATATATTTATATAATATATATGTATAGAGGAGAGAGAGAAGGGGAGAGGGGGGATGTGAGAGGGGGAGGGAGGAGGAGGGGGGGAGAGGAGGAAGAGCTGAGGCAGAGAGGAGAGAGAGAGAGATCTGTCTATATGTTTGCCTATTACCGCTCTTCTAGGCGGGTTCGCTCCAATTTTTAGTTTTAATCCTTTCCAAACTTCGATTATTTAATCGTTTTATGTAAAACGAAAGATTCACGTTCGGTTAATGGCCGAAAATCCGACAAGGGGTGGGGGGTTTTTTTCATTTTTTTTTTTTTGAATTTTTCTTTTTTTTTTAACTTTTTTTTTTAATGGTTTTTTAAAGGGAAGGAATTTCGAAAATTCTTAATATCTCCGTTATTATGCACCGGATCGAAGAATTGTATACAACCAATCCTATTGCAAATGTAATGTTCTATAAATGTTGTTATGCACATATTTTCACGATCTTGATTATTAACCGAGATATTTGAGCTTCATAGTTTTCAGCCTTCAGTAAACTCCCCCCTCTTACTCATGTCATATGAACAATCAGCTGTTATATTATGAAACACATTATTTGAGATTTATGGATATTTGAAGAACTTTTTCGAAAATAGCGTCATAAGTACGACCTCATATCCTAAACACTAAAAAGAATGTTTGATGGGGGTTCAGGGTAATTCATATGGAAATGAATATTGCCCTCTCACGGGGGGTAGGGGGGATGTGGGGGGGGGCATATACAAATGCTGGTTTTCATGAGGGTCGGACTGTATAAATGTGGTTATATGTGATTAGAACAAAATGAGATCAATTGAAAGTGTTACTACATAAAATACATATAATATACAATGAAAATATTGATTAAAAAATTACCCAATATTGAAATGGTGATGATCTGTTGACTTATTGATGCCTGATGCTTCCTTCTACTGGTGTTGTGGTTTTCCTTCTGATGGTGGGTTAATTGCATTTACCCCTTTTCTCCTTATTTCTTCCATTTCTCTCTCCATCCACATCCTCTCCCTTGCCACCCGCCTTGGCTTGAATGCTAGTTATTTAGCCATGGTTATGAGGCATATTAGCAATAAAAAAAATACTTCTTTTATGAACGTGTGCTCTCTCAAGAAGAAGTAGACTGACTTCTCTCTTTTTTTTTTCTTCTACTTCATTTTGTTCTATGCTAGCAGCTGGTATATGGTCTTGGTAGTTCCCAGGGCTGACACATAGATGGCAGCACCATGCGGGGGCCTCTTGAGAGGTAGAGAATGTATGGTTTCTTTCGTCTGTAAAAGATGGAATAGTTTAAAGATAGAAAATAAATGTATATAACAATATTGGTATAATGTAATTTGCAAAAAGATTGGCTATGTGTAATTTTTCGATCCGACGTTAATTAATGGAGATATTTTAAATATTCGAAACTCTCCCTCCTCTAACCCCCCCTCCCACTGGTCCGATGTCAGTTCTTAACGAACTGACCTTACAAAAATTGCGACTGCTAGGACAGTAACATTTTCATTATTTACTAGGTAGATCGATGGACATTTGAGGACAGTTTACAAAAAACGCGGAATGAGTGATTTCTCTTAAGGGAATCTGTTAAAATTTGAATAGAATTGGCAGGTGGCATAACTCTGAAGATTGTGTATTATTTATCTCTAATATGTTTGTCAGATAGACGACCGCCTTATCCTAGGAGAAAGGAAACTGGAAGGATGTGGTGAAGGGTTTTCCAATTAAGGAATTAGAGCCGGCTTTGATAAAGGATTCATTGAGGGGGATATAAAAGGGAAGGGAGTGACGACAAGAGGAGACGGCAGCTGTATAGAAGAGAGGGGATGAACTGGCCAGCAAACCCACTGAGCATAAGATTGACTTAGCTACCTTATCTCCTTCAACAGTCTTTTCTTTGGAGGCTCTCATCAGCCTTCTATAGTCTCCTTTATGAAATAGTAACTTGATGCAGAGTGACTGCCTAAGATGAGCCTAATCGCAAACATTAGGAATAGGACACAAAAGAAATGGCAGCATCATCTTACTTTATAATACTTGATATCTTGTTTTCTATTCGAGGATGAATATCACTAATGTGATCGGTCTGGTCTTAATAGAGTATTCAAACTGCTTGCAGATCATTCGTCTAGCCGCAATCTCCCAAGATGAAACATATTCAAAATACCATCCTTTTTTGAAAATGATACGAATGATATGAAAATAGGCAGACTTTAGTTGCAACAAAATTAGCTTAAGACTACAAATTCATAAGTAAAAACAAATTCCGTAACGCAGGGACGGCGTAAACTAAGCAGATTTCCCACGTGAAGTTTTACAATAGATATATCTACATACTAGTAGCACTTAACACCACCGTGAATATTAAGTGAAAAATACTAACGGTAATGAGAAATCTTTCAGCCAATTTTAATAACCTCCTAACGGAAAGCGTCTGAATTGTAAACAAACAGGTACATCGACAGCCACTCAGAGCTAAAAAAAAAATTTAATAGCAGCATCATCTTACTTTATAAAACTTGATATCTTGTTTTCTATTCGAGGATGAATATCACTAATGTGATCAGTATGGTCTTAATAGAGTATTCAAACTGCTTGCAGATCATTCGTCTAGCCGCACCACGTATATAGAAATCCGTCACGCAGGGGCTGCGTAAACTGAGTAGATTCCCCCCGTGCTGATATAACACGCTACTTGTTTCATCTCACTGCATATTCTCTATTTCTATGAAAGTCCGTCACTCAGAGGCTGCGTTAACTAAGTAGATTTCCATGCGTAATAGCGTTTATTTCAAAGCGTAAAAGTTTAATGTGAACAATATTTGGTATTTAGGCTTCAAAGGAAGTTGTTCATACATTCATCAAGCTTTCTGACGTTGGCATTACTGTAAACCTGAAATATTGAAACGTCCCAAGGAACTAGAAAGGGCACTAATCTCCTTTCCCACGTGCGTCACGTATTTACGTTTATCTCAATACGTGAGATCAATAAGAACAATATTTGGTATTTAGGCTTCAAATGAAGTGCTTCATAATATAACAGCTTATTGTTAATATGACATGAGTAGGAGTGGGGGTTTACTGAAGGCCGAAAACTAAAAATTGCAAATATCTTGGTTAATAATAAAGATATTGAAAAATCGTACATAACAACATTATAGAACATTAAATTTTCCATAAGATTGGCTCTATACAATTTTTCGATCCGAGTTTAATAACGGAGACACTAAGAATTTTCGAAATTCCCCTCCTCTAAACACACCCCTCCCACAGGTCGGATTTTAGACAAATGTGTTAATTTAACGTAAACTCTCGATCTTCTGTTTTACTTTGTATTCCTCATTTTGTGAAATGATCTGAACTGTGGTGATTGGGAGTATACCGAGCTTAACTGATACTGCAGTTCTTTCTTTTATTCTACAGCATAAAACTTTATTTTTTTTTTTTTTAAATATCGTGTTTGGTATACGTTTCTGACAAAAATAGAATTGTGTCACATAGAGCTTGGGGGGTGTGGGGGGTGGGATATTAATTAATATACATATCTTACTGTTAACAGACAAATATATATTTTTTTATATATATATATATATATATATATATATATATATATATATATATATATATAGTTTTGAACGGACTTTATTTTCGTCATCTCCTGGGTAGGATCGATGGACATTTGAGGAAATGTTTCAAAAATCGCGTCATGAGTACGTTCTCATTAGCTGATTTCCCTTGAGGGAAATCTGGTAAAACTCTTATCGTGAATCACTCGAATACAGCTCGAAGGAGGCTGACGATTTTATTAATATTAATAGTTATTAATAATACTTATTATTATTATTGTGTATGTGTGTGTGTGCGTGTGTGTGTGTGTGTGTGTGCACTCGCGTATACTCTTGTTTTTGTGTTGGAAAAGATTTAGTTGATGATTCTATTTTTAAACAAAGGATTTCATTCGTATTTACAGCATGGGCATAAGTCATTTGGAACATTTTATATTATATTATATATTTAATAGATTTTCTTAAATATAGTTTTTTTTTTTTTTAAAAAATAGTTTATTTTAATTACGATTTCCAGGTTATACCAAAACCTGGCTCTCCTAATTCAGGATAACATAACAAATGAAGTCCCCTGATGCGTTTAAATGAAGCGTTACGGAGATATTAGTCGTTCCATCACTCCATAAGAGGCCAGGAATAAAATATATTTTCGTGCTCAAGAAAAGAACACTCGTTTTTATTATCTTTAATTTTCTTTCTGGAAAATAAAAGGGAATAGGGGAAAGAATTACAGTCACCGCTGACCTAGAGCATTCAGTCCTTCCTTCCCATTGTTTCATTCTACTTCATTACTTGCCTTTTATTTTTCTTCATTTTATATACAGCCTTCTGAAGGAGTTTCTTTAACCAATCGCCCAGTGGTGAAATGTCATTGAATTATTATCGCCATTGAATGAAAGGGATTTAACCAATAAAAACTTACTTAAAATTTTCATTCAGATTAATATAGTTATACGTTTTATATTTTCATGGTAAAATTAGTATTTATCAGTAAGATGAAAAAGTAGGACTTTTACTATCAAGATAGTATGAAACAAAAAGGGGTAAATGACAAAACTATGCTACACAATTAGCACACATGTATTCCAAAATGTACCAAACAGAATTTTGGAATGTTGAAAAACTAAGTAAATTCTGACTCCTTAATCTCCCAAGATGAAACATATTTAAAACCCCACCCTCTTTTGAAAATGATACAAAATAGGCAGAATTTAGTTACAACAACATTAACTTAAGACTACAATCGCATGCGTAAAAAAAAAAAACTCCGTAACGCAGGGACTGCGTAAACAACAGTAGATTTGCCATGTGAAGTTTTACAATAGACAGACACCACCGAGAATATTAAGAGAATAAATAGTAACGGTAATAAGAACTCCTTCAGACAATTTTAATACGGAAAGCGTCTGATTTGTAAACAAACGGGTCTGCCAGCCTCACAACGAAAAGAAAAACAATTACTGAAATATATCAGAATATAACATATTACTTTTATTGAGAACTATTTACTATATCTAGTACTGTAATTAATAATGAGTCAGAATAATTGTTATCTCAATAAATCAAATTTTAACAATCCAAGACCTTAAGACGGGTGGGGGGTCACCAGGACATATTTGAATGTATCTCGTATAATAAAAGTCTCTTGAATGCAACATTTTATATTTAAGCTTCGAATAATTTAGTTTATTATATAATAGAGTATTGTTTATGTAACATGAGTAGAAGTGGGGGTTTGCTGAAGGCTGAAAACTGAAAAATGCAAATATCTCGGTTAATATTCAAGATAGAGAATAAATTCAATAAGATTGGTTCTATTCAAATTTTCGATCTGACCAATGGTAACGCAGATATTTCGAATTTTCGAAAATCCTTCCTCTAAACTACGCCACCCCCCCCCTAACCCCCCCAAACTCTCCACAGCTCGCCCGAGTCTTTCAGGTCTTGTGGTTGGATTTTGAGGGGGGGCGGGCGTTAACGATGACTTATGATATCTATTCTTTTTGTATTCATAACAAATGACTAAATATGAGGTAAGGCAACGGTATAATAATAATTATAGTACATATAATTTGCAATAAGATTGGTTTTCTACAATATTTCGATCTGACGTATAGTAACGGAGATATTTCGAATTTTCGAAAATCCTCCCCTCTAAACCTCCCCTCCCCCTGGTCCGATTTCAGGCGTTTCGCTGCTAAAATGCCAGTATTTTCAGTAACATATTTTACATACTATTTTATTTTTATTATTAAAATAATTAATTTTACTAATCTTAAATACACGTAAATTTCGCTTTTTATCTGAAACTTCTTTGAAATTGTAATAATAATTATTATGTGAGAATATAATTGGAAAATATATGGTACTACTGTACAGTGTCTTGTTTTAAGACACTTCTGTACAGTATATAGAAACAAAAAAGTGGCTTCGTTAACTAAGCAGATTTTCCACGGGAAGGTTTATAACAGATAACTCTACATACTGGTAACACCTCCGTGAATGATAAGGGAATAAATACAAACGGTAATAAGAAGTCATTCAGTCAATTTACAAGTTAATATCTACAACGGAAAGCGCCTGAGTTGTAAACAGGGCAGCCAACATCGCTGCGCAGCATAGATAGTTATTCTAGACCGGAAAGATGAACAATTAATGAAATATATCCGAATATAACATATTCATTTTATTGAAAATTATCTACAATAGCTAGTGGAGTAATTTGAAATGAATCAGAATAATTTCTATCTCAATCACTCAGATCCAAGAACAAAAGAAGGGGGAGGGGGGTCAACGAAACGTATTTGTTTGTATCTCGTATAATAAAGCTTTGTTGAAAACAATATTTGGTATTTAATAAAACCCTGTAAATTTGAAAGTGGTTCATGATATAACCAGACAGCAGAACAAGCTAGCTTATTAATAAGACACTAGTA
Source organism: Riptortus pedestris (assembly GCA_019009955.1). Taxonomy (NCBI): domain Eukaryota; kingdom Metazoa; phylum Arthropoda; class Insecta; order Hemiptera; family Alydidae; genus Riptortus; species Riptortus pedestris. Next base: position 110,574,706 of record CM032233.1, on the reverse strand, counting down.
GGGGGTATTAACTGTACAAGCGTAAAACTATGAAATTCCTGCCCAAATATCCCTCGGTTAATACTCATTATACAGAAAATAAAGTATAGAACAATATTTATTAGCTAAAGTTTAATAAATTTGCAATAAGATTTGTTTCTATCTTTTCTAAAAATCCCTCAATCACTTCCTTACCACTTCAATGTTTCGATCCCGACGTATAGATAACAAGAGATAATTTCGAAGCTTTTTATCATCGAAATTACCTCAAACCTCCCCTCAAAACCAAATAAACTAAACCCAAAAAACAAAAAACCCTCCCTTCCCCCTGGTCCGTTTTCAGTCGATAAAGACCTTGATTGCGGTATAAAACGACTCGAGTTTGGTAACGATTAAACAATAATTGCGACCCCTAGAGCGGTAACAGACAAATATATATATATATATATATACAGTTTTGAACGGACCTCATTTTCATTATCTTGGTTGGATCGATGGACATTTGAGGAAATGTTTCAATTTTTTTTTGTCTGTATTTAAAGATTACATTGACGCGTTTATTTATGACCGTGGAAGCATTTCTAGCCACCCAAAGAAAGAAAAAGAAATAAAAAAAAAATCGTGCCTATTCCTACTACGACCAAATCTGTGTGGGATTGTTTACTGGATGCGTGTCACTTGTCGTTCTAGTATACTGATTTCCGCCCTTCCGTACCAGTTGGAACCCCGCATGCATGACTTAGCAGTATCTGGCCTTGTCAGAAAAGGGCTAGTACACTTCATTCTTCATCCTTCGGAGAATGTAGGTTTCAGTAAATTGACCTCATACCATCTTAGTAAAAATATTGGAGAATTTATTATATTGAATCCAAGAATCAAGCCTAGTTTGAGATGGGAGTTTTGTTTAGATAGTGACAAGGTTTTCAAGAATGTCCATTGACACACGCACCCCAACACCCCCTCCCCCCAACCCCCCACCCAAACCCCCACACCCACCCCCCCCCCACCATATACCACCCCCAAATAAACACACACCAAACCCCACCCCCCCCCCCACCACCCCATCACCCATAACCAAACCAACACCACACCCAAAAACTGAGGTTAACAAGCTAAACAGTTACTACATTTTTAGCAGGTTTCTCTGGAGGGAAATTACCTATTGAGGAAAAAGTTGTATACCTCACGCTATCACCCACACACGGCGAAACGTCCCAACCAACCAATTCCTAAAATGTTCCCATCGATCCTAAAACCAGAAGATGGACGAAAATGAGATACCAGTTCAAAACTATAATATTTTTTTTACACTCACACCGCAAAACCAAAAAAACCGCAAAAAAAAAAAAAAAAAAAAAAAAAAAAAAAACCGGACACTTTAGATTTAGTCTTATTAATTTTGTTTAAATAACTTTAATATAATAATGTATATATAAATAATCTTTTTTAATTAAAAAATCATAATTGGTTAATCTATAGGTTATTTAGAATAACAATATCTGGCCAAAACGTGAATACTAATTATTATATATTGATTATTTTACCAAAAAAATAAACACAAAATAAAATAATAGAAAAAAGATTAATTACACACATTTAAGAAAAAAATTATTCTTCATTTTTATTAACAGTGAATGGGTTAGACTTACGCTAACTACCCCAGCGTTTAGTAGGTAGCGTTCGGCAATGTAAACGTAAAGCTTCTTCATCCGTCCACCTTCCTTTCCACAGCTCCTTTGCTTCCCCGGGCCGGGTCCGGCATTCCATTCTAAAATTTGAAAGTCCACGACCCATTATTCTGGACCGAAATAAAAATAAAAAAAACATTAATTAAAGAAAATGTTTGGTTAATAATTAAAGAAGTTGTTTAAATATGATTTGGGCGAAAAAAAAACTACTTACAGGTTTAGTAGGGAATTGATCAACTTCCACACCACCAAATTCAACACAACACACGAACAAATAAATCTAAATCTGTTCTGAGTTTTAAATATTAAATATCTATATCTTTTAATAATATCTATGTGTTTACTTATCCCTGAGGGGCATTAGTTCAAAAATAAATAACACACAAATGGACTTAGACTCTATATTCTCTGTAATAAAAACTAGAAAATAAACCCACATAAAGAATATTGCTGAAAAATTAGCTTTTTAAAAAATAAATTTAATTTACGACAAAAATGTAGTGTCCGGTTTTTTTTTTTTTTTTTTTTTTTTTTTTTTTTTTTTATTTTTTTTTTTGTTTTTTTTTTTTTTGGGGTTTTTTGCGGTTGAGTGTATATATATATATATATATAATAATATATATATATATTATATATATAATATATATATGATTAAATATAATTTCCTAAAGAAATGGTAAACCTAACCATTTATCTAAGCTCCATTAATTATTTTAAATTTTAAGTTTTATTTTACAAATATTTATTTTATTCACCGTATTAAAAATAAAAATATTATTGTGTATGAAGCCCATGTTATGTAAAAATGAATGTATGGGACATGTGGCAAATAAACACCCTTCCTGTAGAGTTACTTTAGGAAGGAATTAAATTATATATATATATATACATGCTCATACTGGCTAATAGTCTAAAAAATCACATTAGTCAGCTTATTTTGCAGCAGAGACTACATACAGAGGGCTACGGAGGGATGGCTATCTAAAAACTGTGGCCTTCGGAGTGATGAATTTTCTCCACTCATGCCGTTACTGGTGTGAATGGAATTTTTCTCATAATGTCTGTTATTGCTCGATGGTCTGATGCAGAAGGCAATGGGAAATCACTGCAGGTCCTTTTGACCCTATTATTCCCTCGTTCGGTCCCGTGAAAATCAGGTATACCAGTTCACGAGATCAATTACCATTTGTAGCCTATAAATAGCGTATATATATATATATATATATATATATATATATATATATATATATATATATATATATATGTATGTATGTATCTATAACATAATAATGTCTTGCAATATGCTAGATATTTATTTAAATCTTCCTGCGCCGAATAAATGCAAGGGTTAGAAAGGGGTTACTTATATTTTGTTACTGTGATCACTTCCTCGTACGAAGTCAAGTAGTTTTGTAATCCCGAAAAATTATCGGTATCAGGTTTGAGGATCTGTGGGTATGGTAGTTTCTGGCATAGCTCCTAAACGGCTAACCTCACAATGTTGAAATTTCATATTTGGGATTGTTTTTCTGGGCGTGCACCTTGTTTTAATTGAAATTTCATACGGGGGATGGGGTAAAAAAATTACAATTGTGTCCCTACCAATTAGAGATACAAACGATTTGTATACAGATTGTACATTTTTGCCATGAAAATATCTATAAATTATGCTTTGACATCGATGCATTAGAATGGAGATTTACAAATGAAATAATTTTACATGATTTGAAGTAAAAAAATTGGTTTATTTTATTTTATATATAATCGGACCTGTGGGAGGGGGAGGGTTTAAAGGGAGAGAATATTTCAAAACTCGAAATATCTCCGTTATTATGAGCCGGATCGAAAAATTGTATAGAACTAATCTTATTGATAATATAATTTTCTGTAAATATTGGTACTTATGTTTTTTCACTATCCTGATTATTAACTGCGATATTGGCATTTTAGCAAATTTCCCTTTAGGGAAATCAGCTATTGAGGTCGTACTCATGACGCGAGTTTCGAAAAATTTCTTCAAATGTCCATCGATCCTACCCAGATGACCAAAATCAGGTCCGTTCAAAATTATATATATATATATATATATATATATATATATAATATATGTATATATTTGTCTGTTAACGCTCTAGCGGTCGCAATTTTGGGTAGATCGTTACCAAACTTCACATTTAAACGTTTTATGTAAAAAAAAAAAAATCAAGTTCGTTGACGGCTGAAAGAGGACCTGTGGGAGGGGGGGGGGGTTTAGAGCGGAGGATTTTTAAAAACTCGAAATATCTCCGTTACTATACGCCGGAGCGAAAAAGTGTATAGACCCAATCTTATTGCAAATTAAATGTACTGTAAATAGTGTTATATGCATGCATTCTGTATCTTTATGTTTTCAGCTTCAGAGATGAGATCGGCTAACTTCGGGTCTAGTCGCGAGTTTCCGTCAAGAGCTAGTTCGGGCCGTTCCTGTAACTGTTTGGCTCTCTATTCTGAAATGTCTCTATTGTAAAACTTCACGTGGGAAATCTGCTTAGTTTACGCAGCCCCTGCGTGACGGACTTTTTGTAGTAAACCCCCACTCCTACTCATGTCATATTAAGGCGTGATATTATGAAGCATATTATTTGAAGCCTAAATACTAAATATTGTTCTCATTGAACTCGCGTATTGAGATAAACGTAAATACGTGACGCACTTGGAAAATCGTACTTAGTTATCTTAGTTAGTTACTGCGTGACGGACTTTTTACACTTTAACCTTATATGATAACTTTTAGTTATCAAAGTCCGTCACACAGATGTTGGGTAAAGTAAGACGAGTTGCCAGAAGTTGTTGACGTCAACTCACATTTTGTTCTCTATTTCCCTCATAATAATAATAGTAATAAGAAGCTTACACATAATGAGTGACAGACTTTTTAGCAGATTTCCTTTAAGGGAAATCAGCTATTGAGGTCGTACTCATGACGCGAGTTTCGAAAAATTTCTTCAAATGTCCATCGATCCTACCCCGGAGATGACGAAAATGAGGTCCGTTCAAAAT